>JAWNKV010000676.1:0-308862 GCA_035041805.1 Amiota mariae
TGCGTCGTGTAAACTTAACGCCAGGGAAACACTAATAAATCCCACAAATCATAGATGCAGTAGTGCTTCTACCTGCGAAATAGCCAGGCAAACATGGCCAAAGCTAAATCAGCGTCTATCCTTGTCTTGTATTAAGCTAGATAGAGCTCAATTAGGAATCCTGATAGGCACCCTAACAGGACACTGTTTAATAGGTAATCATGCAACTAGACTGGGAGTCTTAACACATGATTTCTGTCGCAGCTGCAGAAATGAAGAGAAACTGGAGACAATCCAGCACCTCTTCTGCTCATGTCCAGCTCTGGCCAGAAAAGTAGGATACGTTTCTTGGGTTCAACCTTCCTAACAAGTATAGATAACTTATCAACTAGGCATAAATAACCTCGTTCGCTTCATCAAAAGCTCCGAATGGTTCAATTCGGGTGGGAGGTAGCTAGGCCCCTCCCCTGTGGCTCACAACGGACCCATCTTGCGGTCTAAGTGGCATCACTCGTTCAGTGATGCAGCTACCTAACCTAACCTAACTGATTATTTATTTAAATATACTGATCAAATGAAATTATTAAGACTTCGTTTAGGGCACACTAAACTTACTCAGCAACATTATATAAACCCCAATTTAACATTAGCCTGTCGAAACTGTCATTCAGTGTCAAACACTAAAATATGTAAATTTGGAGCAAATACAATTACAAATATTAATAAAAAGAAAATCTTTAATAACTCCAACCCTTTAATCGCGCTTACTAATCTCACAAAAGAAAACATTACCAAAGTTATTACATACATTTACTATATAAAAGAAATAAATATATACCACCAAATATGAATTCTACCAGTAATATAGAATAAACCTGTTAATATATATAATTATGTAAATACTTTTAATTACTGATCCTGTTAATCTCTGTACATGTACATAAATATAAATAATAAGATATCTTACTAACAAACAAAGCCGAAGGCCTAGTAATCAGTATTTTATTAATTCTTAAGTTAGTCTTAGTTTTTAAATTAGGCTAATTGTTAAAAATAAATAAATAAATATACATACATATGTATCACTCATACTCAGCCTCATTCTCATCAGATCTCATCTGTTTTGTTGTATACATAAATAGATATTTATTTTCTGTATGTGTGTACATACTAATTATGCAGATAACTAAAGTATATTTTATTTTATTTACTATTGTACACATTAAGCAGTAACATCCTATAATCAATATGGAGTTATAGTTTGCCTTTTATGAAATGAAAATAATTATTTCATATTATATATTGTACACCAGCAGCTGTAGCAGTAGCAGAAGTTATCACTTATACTCGTACTAGATTTCGCTAATACGCTTGATGAATAACAGTGGAAATTGCATGCACTCATGCATGAGACTGATAAATAAAATCTCTTGGTGGGCATCTAACGAATTATTGCACTTCACTTCGATTGCATTGGTCATTTTGTTACCGGTGTTTCGTTCATTAAAATACTTCAAAGTAAATGTCAACACATGACACACACGCATACACATATTCCTCTCATAAATCGAGTTCAATTGACATTATTTTGTTTAGAGGCGGTAAAAAGAGATTTTAATTTGTTTAATGATTTAAATGTATAATTAAAATTGAATTGTAATCATTTTAAAATGATCAATAGATTCTTTCTCCGAACCGTCGCACAGTGCGACTTTTATCAAATGTACGATGCCAAAAGTAAAAAAAAATAAAAAAATATAAAAAAAACTAACTTTGGCTATTGCCGAGGGTCTTCAAATGTATATATGGTCCAAATGTCAAGTCGATAATACAAAAAATAAGATCGTTTTTCTAATAAGAACTTTAAATTGGATCCCGGTTTGTATGGGGGGTACCCCTCCTAGTGTTCCGATGCGGCTGATTCCGACAAATGTATTGCGTTTGGTGAAAAGAAAGCTCAGCTTTCTAGCTCAAAAACTGAGTGACTAGTTTGCATTCATTCAGACGGAAAGAAAGACGGACATGGCTACATCAACTCATCTCGTCGCGCTGATCAAGAATATATATACTTTATGGGGTCTCCGATGTCTCCTTCCCTATGTTACAAACTTCCTGACAAACTTATTCACTGCGTGAAGAGTATAAAAAAAAAGATGGAAAATCAATTTAAGAAATAAATTACAAAATATGTAAATTCCTTTTTTTTTATTTTAAATTAAATAAACAACAAAAAAAATTCTCTAAATTAGAGGATACTTAAAGATTCATGTGACGTTAATGTTGAATGATACTTTTCATACTTTTTTACTGAAAAAACTTGGATTATAATCTGCAAAGCTGAAACAGATGGCATCTACTAGTGCTCTTTATACTAACTACTAGTTTTAAAATTTATTTTTTATCCTAGTTAATAATAATAATAATTTATAATAATATTATTATTGAAACTAATTCAGTGTCAATTGAGTTATTTGAGTCAATTGTGAGATGATCAAAATTGTACTTTATAAAAGGTAGTTTCAAATTCAGATTATCTTCATTTATTGCAATTAAACTTGACTACAAGCTACAGATTGTTTTATGTAGAAACTTGTTTGACATATCCAAAAAAATTGATGTAAAATAAATACTCAGACAGTTCATTAGGTAGCATTGATCCATAAAATAGTTATAAACTATTACACTATTACTATATGACAGAAGCTTCAATGCTGATATTAATAAAACGACTATTTTGAACACAAGTAAGTTGTGGCCATTTTGTGGGATAAATCGTTGCTGATAATATTGATTTCATTGCTTGACTATTAAGTCACATATAGTTTAGATATCAATTTAAACTCATCATAGCCTAATAATTGTTTAAGAAATTCCATAGCAGTGTTAATTTCATAATATTCTTAATTTATTTAGCATTGATCTAATTGCATTAAAACATCCTTAGTTTTTATTCAAATCAGTTTTCGTTTTATCATTTTAAATTGATCAAATGTCACTTGTGAGGTCATCATCATTATCGCAATAATTCTTTAAAGGAAACTTGCATTGTCGTTTAAACAAAATATAGAGATGTTTTCCTGTAGTTTTGACAATTTTCTGATTTGGCCAACCAACTTGTTCGGTAGAGTATGAAACAGAAGAAAACAGACAAAAAAAGACTAACTTTGGCTATGAAGAAGTTGTAATACTCTTCACGCCCCAGCGAGTGCTCCGAGGGTCTTGAAATTTATAAGGCTGGTGGCTATGGGTTAGACATTTATGGAGTCCAAATTTTAAGTCGATAGCACAAAAGATAGTTTTTCTAATAAAAACATTAATTTGGATCCCGGTTTGTATGGAGGGTACCCCACCTAGTAGTCGTAGGGTCTTAAAATTTTCATGTTTTGTGTATATGGGCCAGAGACTTATAGTGTCCAAATTTCAGTTCAATAAGTCAAAAACGAAAAAAAAAATTTATAATTAGAACTTTAATTTAAAAGGGGGTTTGTATGGGAGGTACACCTCCTGGTAACCCTAGGATCATTAAATTTATATGGTTGGTGGATATGAACCAAAACCTTATAGTATCCAAATTTCAGTTCGATATGTCAAAAACAAAAAAACTTTTTCAAATAAGAACATTAATTTAAAAAAGGGGGTTTGTATGTATATACAATATTTCAGCTCTCTAGCTCAAAAACTGAAGGACTAGGAGTGCGAACAGACGGATCGACGGACAGACGGATATGGCTAAATCAAATCGTCTCATCGAGCTGATCACAAATGTATATGTATACTTTATGTGGTCTGCGATGGCTCCTTCTGTGTGTTACAAACTTCATGACAAACTTATAATACTATTCACTCCCGTGAAGAGCATAATAATCTAATTGTATGCTATTAAGTATTAAGTGGCTGTCATAAAAAATGACCAATCAACGCTAACATTTTCATTTAAAGATTTTCATCAATTCAGTCTTTGATGCCAAACTGTCTGACAAAGGAAGACATTCTTTCAGATTTGACTCATTATCAATTGGTTACTTTATCCCGATGCCAATGCTTCCGTTATTAAAGACTTATTCCACAAACGAGTCTTTCATATGTGAATATGAATAGAATTATCGGTGGCAGTGAGTCAGTATTTCCTTTACCACTAATATCACTCTTCAATATTTTCTGATGTTGCCAAAATAATTCTATATAACTACATTAGCAGGTCAGAATCACCTTCCGTTGTTGCTTGCGTAGCTTTGAAAGGCACATCAGTTATTTGTCCAGTATCGAGTACAGGCTCTGGCATCCGCTTAAGTCATATTATGGCTTGACATTTGGTAACACTTATCAAACTTGTTATCAAATTGGCTTGATACCATCATATCCCACTCCATTTTTAAGGGAAGTTTCAACAATAGAATAATCCAAAGAACTCACGTAAGTTTGTGTTCCCTTTTCAAAGCGAATCTATGAATGTATATACATACAAAAAAATAATATAATTTCCCAGATCCACCATGCTAAACTAATAAATACTACAATACAATAGAATCAGAAGTCAAGGAATTAAAACCATAAGCATTTAAACAAACAATTGCATATCATAAGGCACACAGCAGCACATAATAACGAGATCTGCAAACAATTATTTGAAGAATAGCACAAGAAAAATCAATGTGGGACTGAATTACTCTTAATAACTCTCTCTCTCTCTTTCTCTCTCTCTCTCTCTCTCTCTCTCTCTCTCTCTCTCCATGTGTAATGATGAAGATTCAGGTGGTGCAGTGGTGGCATAGCATGAGTTGGCACCCGGGGTGGGGTTCTATTGAGCACCCCTAACATAAAATACAAATCAATTACTAAAAGTGCTTACGTGATTTTA
Source organism: Amiota mariae (assembly GCA_035041805.1). Lineage (NCBI taxonomy): Eukaryota > Metazoa > Arthropoda > Insecta > Diptera > Drosophilidae > Amiota > Amiota mariae. The sequence continues at coordinate 4,838 of JAWNKV010000676.1, forward strand.
TTTTACTAAAATATTCGATCACATTGTCAAAATAACTTTCCTGTCCTTTTCAATGGACAACATGGAAAGATTGGTAAGTCGCACTTGGCTCATTGTGAGAAGGACTTTATCAATTTTAATTTTGAAAAGCTTCTTTCACAAGAAGCCACCGAAACACACATAGTTAAAAAAAACCTCATGCATAGGGCTAGATTCGGAAGAAACTAAGAATAGTCCCATTGTACTATGAACTTCAGAAGCTCCAAGGTAGTCTACTGGACCGCTTCTAGGAAAGAAATTCTGGCGGCTTCCAAGTGCCGCCACAGTCGAAAAATCTCTAAAATAATGTCATCTGCTTTTGTGTGCTGGTTTACTTCTTGTAGGATTTTACACCAAAAAGAAGCTGGAGGGATATAACCTAGAAATGATTCCTTCACTTCAATATGAGCATTTGTATATGTATATGTTGACATAACTCATCTGATCAACATGTGATATGTCTGGAATCCTATCAAAAAGAAATCGGAAATATTTAGCTTTTTATGTCGTCCACAATGTTATTTTTAACCTCTTTCCACAAAAGGTTTATGAAGTTATTTTATATGTCTTTGGACAAATATGAATCTACTTGTTTTCTTTTTGTACGGGAGATAGCATATTCAATTCTCATCAAATGTTCTTTTAGCACTGGGTCATATTTCGACAATAGATTAACTAATTCTAAGAAATATCCCCTTTTGTCTATGCTCTCAAAGTTTTTATTTTTATTATTTTATTGTTCAACTCCCCAAAAGCCCTCACTGAAGTGTTGTGCAATACAATAGAATTAATTCAGTAGTAGAGCCGACACAATTACAAAAGGAATATGAATTATACTAAAAATAAAGAATGTTTACGTTACTTCACATAATAATAATTTATAATTATCTGTTGCTATTTGCGGAATGATCCAGTTGAGGAGACTCGCTTCCATTCATGATTTTCCGCATTTCGTTATTAGATAAGATAAAGTTTCATCACTCATCGATTCAAAATAGTTTCATTTAGTTTTGTTTACTTGGGTTTTTAATTTTAACATACGTATATATTTTAACATTTCCAAACAAAAAAATAAAGAAAATTGCAGTGTATGGTCAAATTGTATTCTAACAGACTCTGTTAACTAACTGTTAAGATTGCACCATGGTGCCATATAAATATCCTTTGCTGTGCCCAATTTAAATAACCAAGTTAACAATAACAATTTTAACAATCACCAATCCGGTAGACCAATGCAGTCACCACACTTCTGGAAAATATGCATAGCCCATTGCAACGGCAACCAATTCAGCAACCATTACCCACGTGGCCGTCAAGGAATTTCAAATCTTTTTATAAGCCACAACACCAAAAGCAAATCAAGATATGCAGAAAGACAATTAGCCATGCACTAAATGTATCAGGGAGAGTACAAAATTGCAATTGACAAAATTTGATCCGACCAATTCCGACTGTCCGGTGGATTTTCCAAATTGCAGTTTAATCGAATCACAAGAAGTGGTTTTAATTCAGCTTGCAAGATTTCACATCAACAAATTAATATTTAAGAACATCTTTGTGGCGACGTACATGCATCGTCGAAGGGTGGCAACGTCTTAAGCGTGCCATTCGTTATTTATTCCTGTTCTCGTTTCCAAGCTCAATGTGTCACACATCCATTCACAAAAGAAAAAACTGTTACTGCCGCAAATACACAACCATTATATATACATATATATAATATATATATATATATATATATACCGTAAGTAAGTTGTTATATATTTACTTATACATATTTATTATTAAGTGTTTCTTAAAATCTAAGATTTATTTAGATACTTAAAACTCTTATTTTCTTATTTAGTTTATAATTGTATTATAGTATTTTAGTAATTAAAAAAATGATGCATTTGCAAACCACCAAACCACAAAATAAAAATCCACCAAAAACAAATAAATTTTCAAAGGAACATTTTGTTATATTTACTTTAAATACATTTAAAAAAAATACATTAAACTGATGTTATAAATACATTTACATCTTTATTTTTTGTTTTTGTTTTTGTTTTTATTCATAAGCTTCTCTGTGCGTTCAACTGATTTCTTGAGCGTCTTACATAGCGGTTCAAACAATCCACAATTGCATATAAGTTGCTCTGTGCCCTTCGGTCCCTTTGGCCTATTCAAAACGTAATGCTTTTTTGACCGATATGCTTTGACTTCACGAAGGTTTTCCTCAGTCACAATTTCATCGTCTGGAACTTTTCTGCAACTCATAGAGTCCCAAATGCTCTTTTCCTTCTCATCCATTTATAGATTCACTTCTATTCGTTAATGCAGCTTCAAGTGAAAGAATTGACACGAAAAGGGCAACTACGAATTTAAGGTGTTGCCACTAATTTAAAAGGAAGGAAGTTATCGATATTGTTATTTTAATGTGATGAGAGTCAACTATGATGATTAGTTTGTTTTTCAGGGCCACCATAATAATAACACATAAGAATAAAATGAACAATAATTTCAAATTTTTAAAAGAATTGTACCAAATAACAGCTGGCATAACATTCAGAATATGTTCTATAACTACGCTTGAGTAGAAAAGTAGACTCCAAATTATGCTGATGCAATATTATTCTACAGATACTCGTACGTATTAATGTTGACCAATTCAGAAAATAATAAAATTTAACAGTAATAAGTAAAACAAAATTATTCGAGTGTCCTTTAGACGTTGATGTTTCGAATATCGAATGAATTCTGATTTTTGACATTTACGTGATTATAGAGAATAGTTTTTGCCATTTTTTGAATTGTGTGAGTACAGATGTCATTGTTTGCCTTTTTGGCCCAGAACACTACCCTGTGGAACTCGGGCGTCCAGGTTGAATTTGGTTAACTAAATTTAATTAAGTTCTTTGTTTTGAATACATGAAATACATGCGGTTATGTAAGATGGATTTGTAGTGAACACCGATTGCAAATGTTCCACAAACATACATCCTATTTAAGGGTCCCAAACGAAAGTGAATTGGTGATTTGTAAAGTACGGGGCGATTTGTGTTTTTGGTTGTGATTACTTAGGAAATCGTGTAGGTTTTTTCAAACGTTATATCAGGGGCATGGATACTTGTTGGTTAAGACTGCTGCAGTCAATACATTTATTTGGCAGTCGTTTCCGATTTCAGTCTTCACTTCAACTTTGCATGATTAATAAGCCAGTTAATGAATTTGAGGTTAGGGAAGCGTCAAACTTTACTGTTGCAAGTAAATTTATAGTCTAAAATAGTCAGAGAATGGACATAAAATAATTCTAATGATGGAATCGCTGTTATGAGGTTAGTTCGGTCTTTTGACGATCAGTTAGTCAATACGTTTGTCAGGCTTCGTATTCAGTAAACAACAAAAGTGTTCGGTTATACTTAGATAAGATGGACAGTACACAACTGCAAGAGTTATATTGTGACAAAATTCTTGTAGCCGAACTATGGTGAACTGGAGGTAATCTTCTTTGAACTCCTCTAATATACTCAAGAGGATTTAATCAATATTGCTGATCCCTCGCGATCCAAGTGTTTTTGGATGCTTGCTATCATAAAGAAGAAACATATTCTGGAATTTTAAAGCAATTTTTTATTTGTAAGATGAGTTTCGCATATAAGCATAATATGTATTATAATTTTTGTTTATTTTAGAAAATATTGGTCTTCCAACTTGTGCTTAATAAGGCCGTTAGTGTTCCAATGACAAATTGAGTTAATGCATTATGGCTTGTTTTAGAAAGTTTGCATAAGTGTAGTTTGATTTCTGATCAAATCTAGTATCATGTTCGGCATTCCAGTAATAAACTGGTTAAGAGTTTGCAAAAGTGTCTGAAGCATAGACTCAATGCAACTACCATTCATGTAATTAGTTTGTAAGGTTGGATCTTCTTTCTTTTAATACGTTTGCGTTTGACTTAGCAATTCTATTCAATTCAATTCTTCTACTGTTATTTTGTGATGCCTTTATTTAAGATGTGCTTTGTTTTGGATATTCCTGTACTTAAAAATAATATAGATAATGTTGATTTTGTTGTTGTTGTTGTAATTTTTTGTTTCTTGAATTTAATAAATTTCCGATATTACGATATTATTGCGAACGAATAATTCCGTAAAATTATATGTAATCTTCTCTGAAAATAAGAAAAAATTTGTAATTTAAAAAAAAAATATTGTACATTTGAAGGTAACACAAACTTACTCTTCTTTTTTGCAAATTCCTTAGTGTTAAATCGGTTTTTTCCAATATTTGGGGACACATTCTGCAAATCTGTTGGATGGAGTAGATGGGTTATAAGAATTTTATACAAACAATTTCTTTTCAATGACATTTATGCTTACACATATCACTGGCATCACCTATGAATTTCTTCCCAACATTACCAGGTTTCTCATCAACAAGTGGTGGTGGTGGTCAATGGCTTATGCGGCGACTCTATTGGAGGTAGTGCGTTTACCTTTACATATTTATCAATAATTTTTTTAAAATATCTACGAATAACGATAAAATTCTTAGTTATACAAATACAAATCATGAGAGCTGTGACAAACTTACAACATATTATTTGAAATCCATCCACGATTGGCTCCACGATGACCTGCAGATGAAGTTTTTCAAGCAAATAGGTTTAATAGAAAAGTAATTTGGAATTTATTTTGAACGGCTTAAGAAAATTGTCAGATTTGTCTATGAACTTACCTGGGCTCATGCGCATATTCCCACTAGTAGCAACAACATTACAACCGCCACCCTTTGTTTAAAGAAAATTGTTTGTAGCCCGATTCGAGTCACAATAAGTTTTGGAGTCGCAACTCGAGAACATTTAGTATTTCACGTCTTGCCATTGTACTGCATCTTTCGTCTTTGGAGGCTTTGTCCAAAAAGACAAATGCACGATCCAAGAGATCCTTTGATTTTACCTCCAATTGGGATCCATGAAATTTCAAATTCTCCACAAGGGTGATAATCGAATCATTACTGATTACATCTAATTCTTGTCTCTCTGCCACTTTTTTTATGAGTTCTACACACTCTTCAATCTCCATGCGATTGATGTTTAAAGACAACAGCCATGAATATTTTAAAGGGCGAGGTACTATTTTTGCATGGCGTTAGATTAGGATGACAATTTAATGTTAATTGTTTCGGAACTTCCACTGTAAGAATGAAAAAGAGTAAAAATTTATTATTAAGACATTTATCCAATTTATTTACCAGCAATTATTTATTTATTTTATGAAAAATGTATAACCGATTAACTTATTAATCCGCTTATAAGAATTTGAAGAAAAATTTTAAAATGATTCACAAAATCTTCGTGAGTTGACGTCTGATTGGTGATCGAAAGGAACCAAATTGATACTTGATACTTTTAAAACTGAACTGTGTTTTACAATACTATTTTCATTATTTCTATATTCTATTTATTCACTTTGTTTTGTTGCTCTTGGTTAAATATTTCTTAAACATCAGCTGACGAAGGCGCAGACAAATCGGAAGCATGCTTATTAGTTCAGCTATCAGCTACCAATACAGCGACTACCACCCAAATGATTATCAGAGAATTGCAAAGTCAAAATCCTTGCAGACTTAAGCAATTGCAGTGGTTGTTCATTAAGTTACAATGTCCTCAATTAGCAGAGGGGTATTTAATTCTGGAACAAAAGCATCATATCCCCTATAACGATAGAATAAGCCTCCACATATTAATTATACCATGCTTACAAAGGTAAAAGATGATTACGGACCCTCCAGCATCAACTAATATGCTAATTACGGTTCCAACTCCTTGGAAGGTGACACTTGGCAGCATCCCTAAATTAAAGCAATGCATTATATCAATTTGCTCCAAACAAAGATGAAATTGTAAATAAAATACAATATTAGTTTACACTAGCAATATCAATGTTTACAAAATGAGGATGTTTTACAAATGAGAACTAAAACTGAAAATGGTAGACAATAAATAACAATATGCAGTTGATTTTAAATCGTTTTTGTCAACGAATTCAACAACAAAATCACTGCTTAGTCATGGTGGAGGATACTAAAAGGCATCACGCAAAGATTCTCCTCATCATACTGGCAGAGAAAACCAGTGTCTGGAAACATTGCACTTTAACTATAAATGCAGACATCGAGTTTAACACGCAAGCACACTTTCACTAATTTACTAGATGTTTTTAAAATGCAAATTAGGACAAATGAAATTATTCATAGAGAAATGTAACGCCAAAAATAAATATAAAAATATAAAAAAGACTATCTTTGGCTATGCCGAAGTTGTAAAGCTCTTCACACCCCAGCTAGTGATCCGAGGGTCTGATGGCTATGTGTCAGACACTTATAGTATCCAAATTTTAAGTCGATAGTACAAAAGATAGTTTTTCTAATAAGAATTTTAATTTGGATCCCAGTTTCTATGGGGGGTACCCCTCCTAGTAGACCGAGGGTCTTGAGAATTTCATGGTTTGTGGATACGGGCCAGAGACTTATAGTCTCCAAATTTCAGTTCAATAAGTCAAAAATGTCTCCTTCTGTGTGTTACAAACTTCATGACAAACTTATAATATAATTCACTGCGTGAAGAGTATAATAATAAAATAGTGAAGTCTTTGTTTTGCTTCAATATTTCATTAATTCGCGCACATGCTCAGGGTTCATGGCAACTATATCTGTGTCAACAAATCAAAGTAGCTTATATCGAAATTTGAGTAAATTGAATTACAACTTAAAAAATGTTATAAAAATATGGTATAGAATTATAGTTATATACACCACCCTGATTACTGTTAATTCGTACACCTACGATTTTTCCATAAATCCAATTTTCAAACTCTTTTAAACAAATATTGGAGTAAATAAACTAAATACAATTTATACTTGTTGGAAAAGTTGTGAAATCTACTTTTATAAAAAACTTTTTGCAAAATTTATTTATCATGTATTTTAATTTTATTTGTGTAGCAACTTAGAAATATGAAATGAAACCTAACAGAAATCACTTTATACAAAATGGGAAATATCTCAAAACATAGATTTTCGACATAAGCTACTTTGACTTATTGACACAAATATATAAAAACCAACCAAGCTCCCATTGTCCTGTTCGTCCAAAAAGGAAAGAACACCAAGATTCTTGTGATTTTCTTTTAAATAATAAATGCATCTTCGTCTCTCACTTCGTTTAAAGTTTTCAATTGAATTGGAAGATTTAATTTTCATTGGAATTTTTGAATTTTCTTTGGAATTGTCACTTGTCTTTTACTGTACAGGTTTCTTATCAACAGAAAGTCATTTTTTATCATTTGAGGTGTTCAAAAATTACTTGTAGTTTGTCGTCTTGATATCAGAAATCATTTTATGTAACTTGATCACAACAACATCATTCTTCTTGCCTAGTTTCTTGTTGAATAGATAGATTAAAGCGATTCGTATGAACTTTAATATTCAACTTTTATAATATTATTCAGAAATATTGTATGTGAAAAGATTGAACATAAGAGCAGTTACCCTAATTTTTAGCTTCATTCAATGAGTGTAATTCAGTGGAAATTATTTTAGTTGCATTTGATAATCAATCAATTAGTTTCAAATTTCAATGAACAATGAAACCATTAATCAGCTTTATGTTTCAATACATCAGTATTAGTATCCATTACGGAAATATCTGACTGCACTATGTGTGTGTGCTGTAAATCGTCTATACTCATAATGTATTCACGTAGATATTGTCCGTCTACCGTAATTACGCAGATATCGTGCACCATTGATGGCCAATGCATCTTCCTATTGTTCTCATTCGCGAAATACATATTCAGCTTAAGCAATACGATTCTCATAATTAGGCAACTCATGACATTTATGTAAATGTAGGTCCTGATGTTTCAATACCATCACTGTCAAATGATCTGTGCTGTAAACCTGTATAGAATCAAATTATTGTATAATATTATTCTCTTTAAATTCATGACTCACTAACTTACCTTCAAGACTTGCATGTCAATAACTCCATCAACTGGTTAATGGTCCTTTTGATCAGCTGGCAGGCACTGTATCCTAATTGGTTATGTCCCCGTCGTGCTTTACTACTAACCTACAATAATGACAGCAACAACACAAAATTTAGGAAGCATTAAAGCATAAAACGAAGGAATAATAGTATTTGGATTAATTGTCTTTGGTTTAAAAATTAATATCTATTGATTCTGTAGGTCGATTTTGATAAAATAAACTACTCACAATAAAGCTTGTTATCTTTTTAGTAATTCGATTTTGAATTCACTATTTAGCGTTAACGAGAATCATCTGTACAAATTAGGATCTTGTTGATGTAGAATGATGTTGCCAAACTCTAATGTTTTTTTAAATTTCAATACTTGACGTCGTTAAATATGATAAAAATTCAATGGTTTCCATTTCAAGTTGACGTTGCAACATTAAAATATTTCTATCAACATTGCAATAAAAAAAAAGAAATAAAAATAATCGTGCGTCCATCACATACGCGATCCTCAAGAAAATCAATGACATTTTGCAATTTAATGTTATTGTTGACAATTTTCATTCACGGAGGCATTTGAGCATAGGCTGTCGCTTCCAAAAAAACACAAAGGTACCCGATCGAATTTTATTTCAAGTTGGACTCCCAGTGCTGGAAAATCAACACAAAATGTGGCTATTAAATGATTTGTTTTCTTGCAAGAAGCACAATTGTCATGGACCCAAAGATATCACTGCAAATCATGTTTAAACCATTTTCATATTGTGAGAGCAAAGTGCTTCAAAGAGCTTCAAGTACGACCACATTTGGGTTGCTTGATAATTATAACCGAAATATTGCCACACAAATCATGTAGCCAACCGATCCTTTGCATTCGGTAGACTCTATCGAATTTACTTTGCTTCAAGAGACTCCACACGTTGCCTTCCAAATTTGCATTATTAAAATCATCAATTGATTCAATTGGCACATTTGGCACATTTGCAAGAGCAATCAACAAAATGGTCTATGGCGAGATGTAATCGTTTCGCAAAGATCGCTAACAACATATGGAAACAATATTTGTGCTAACATCCTTCTTATCAGAACCGCATCAGAAATAATATGCTTATTTTATTGGTAGATCCAATTCAACTTTATTCTTAAATAACTTCACAGGAGTAGAATGCGATGTCGGCAAGATATTCACAGTCGATATATTTGTTGTTTATATGATTTTACACTTTAAATCTTGGAATTCGTTATTGCCAGGCATTGAACGCCATGAACAATTTTGTAATGCTTCCAACTGCTTTCAAAGTCTATTGTAGAAATTGTTCCCAGTCCATTCAAATATGATCGTGATTCTTCAAATATAAAGAAATATCCAAAGTCTTGGCCAGTAAACGATTGAAACATTTTGGCAAAATGTAAGGATTTGGTTTTCATCAATCAATCAATTGATTCACAGCGACTACATATTCTCATTCGATTGAATTAAATTGTCATCTAACAGCACATAACAAATGCCATCACATGCAATGTGTCAAAGTGATTTACGAATAATAAATTACACAAATTATACAAGTTCTTCCACATGCAAACTCCTTCCGCTTATGACTTTATTTATGGGCAAATAATTATGATCATATCCCCAACTTCATATTGTTGTGTGGAGGGAGGATTAGTAGGAGAAGCATTAGACAAGCACTGGATTTCTAAGAATAGAAAATCAAAACAAAATTTCAATAAGTGGAGTTTGTTTCATGAGTATAGCAGATTAGCAGACTTACTTGATTTGATGGTTTGATTAATCACCAAATCTTGGTGAACTTGATGATTCTGGAAACAAGAAAATGAATACAAATTGTCTTTCTGCATTTTTTACTGTCCACTGATTCCCACGAGTGATCGCATCATAAGTAGTATCATCAAAAACTGTTTTGTATAGTCGGCAAAAGATCAGTAATCTTTCTGCATTAACTACAATGCAGTGGTTATGGACAACAACATCACGATGGAACCACTAAGTCAACGGTACAAGACAATTCCGATTTAAAGCCAATAATAGTTAAATGCACATAATACTATGATTTTTATTCATTCTATGTTAGTCAACTAATATTTTTCACAAAACTTGCAAACATTTTATTTGATAAGAAAGAATGCACAGAATAATATTAAACAAACGCACGAAAATATAATTAGTATTTACATTTCCCACTTTGTAAACAAACAACGGCAAAATTGCAACCTTTCATTGGCAGTTTGTTTTGTTATTTTATTGTAAGCGGCAGGCTTGCCAACATAGGGCTAACATATAATCAAAAGTCAGATTCTGAAGGAAAATTATAAATAGTCACAATTACTGGGAAAACAACCTAAAAAACCTAAAAAACACAATTTACGATTTGTAATATACTTTATTTATAAATTATTTAATATTTCACCTTTGATTATACAACTAAGTTGGCAGGCCTGGTAGGCAGATTCAAATCGAAAAAAAGGACTAGAAATTGCCAAGTGCTCATTGGTTGAACATCGATCACCTTAAAAGAGCGAAGGAGTGATCATTCACCCGTTAGTTGGTTCGTTCGTTGAAGTCGTTGATTCGCGATTGTTTTGTTGTTTGTTGTCCTTTATGGTTTTCAAATATTGTTGGTTATTGCGATCGATTACTGAGGCAAGAAAACGTTTGTGTGTGAAGAGATAAAAAATAAATTATTGTTAGTAAGAATTGGATTAGGATAGATTTTTTATTGTGGTATACATAAACAAAACTTAGTAAACAGTTGAATGAAACTAAATAGAAGAAAAAACAACGAGTGAATTCTTTCAGTGGCATATTGCATTTATTTTCCATTTGTTAAGTGTTACGCAGGTAAACACTTATAAGACCGACTTACTAAAAATTTCTTCTGTTTATCCGAAAGCCAACGAAGTTCTCGTTCAATAGCAAAAACATATCTTGCATTTTCTGGCGGAAGCACTTGGAATCAAGACATTTGGACACTTCGTACTTCCTGGATTCGCATTTTTCGAAAGTTGAATTGTAAGTTTAAATGAAATGAAATTAGTTCTGCTGCATCAGGATACAAGAAATAAAAATTATCCTGTGGCGGAGGAATTAATATCCTTTCGATCGACTGCAAACGCCAATTCATCATTTCAATTTAAGGCGCAAAGCCATCTGACACTCGACATAGTTTACTTTCTGATATAATAAAAAATCACATAAGTATTACGTTAGATCGCAGTGATTTCTCTTTCGGAGTTGGCATATATGTACATACATACTACATGCAATTTTTCCATTTACAATTCTTTGTTTTTCTTTGCAGTTTACGTACATCATGGATTTAGGAGTGTTGTGGCGTCTTCAATTGGAAAATCAAAGACAAAGATTGCTACGTGAAATCAATTTGTATGAAGACATTTTGATGGACTACAATGAATACTTAACAAGGTCATTATTATTTTTCAACCCATTACACACTTTCTGAAATGTAACGCAAGGACAAAGAAAATTAAATCTTTTAGATTGTGTCTTGTCCGTCCGTTGCTTTTCAGTTAATTTCTGGTGGTTTGGTCATACACAGACTAAGGAAGGACTTCAATATTAGGCAGGCGTATTATAACAAGTCAATGTACAAATAACTTGGGCCACAGAAAACACATTGGACAGTGTGAGCCTCTTATGGTAGAGTAAGAAACCTAGAGCCATCAGTGTTATTTGATAATTGAAAGTGAAAGGCCTCAGTATTGGCCTTTGATCTTATAGGCTTTGGGAGACCCTACCGATAGCATAGTATACAACACCTACTAATCACACAAGGGTGAAGTGGAAGTGTTAGTTACCAATCAAATTTTTATTCAAAATCATTCATTCATGCATTAAAGTGAATTGCAGTAAGAGACTTTGTTAAGTTGTTAATCTACAGTTTGTCTTGTCATATACTTACACATTTATATCTGATAAAATAATTTTGTTTTTTTACAATTTTGTTACTATTTAGAAACTCTAACGTAGTACGGTGGGCACAGCAATCTCAAACTCACACTCAACAACATGGTTGTGTGTGTAATGATTGTTCTCATGAAGCGCCATCAGCGGAAAACTCTCTCAATTTAGATAATCCATTTTCGTTGCATCGAATTAGAACTATGGAAAGAGGCGTTGTGGAACATGAAGAATATACACGACTTCTTCAAAGAAAAGTTGTCAACTGAATCTGCTCATCATAAACAAAATGATATATACAAATTTCAAATTGATGGTGACGATGATATTGACGAAATCGATAATCGACATGCAACTACTACTTTAAGTGATACACGTATGCGCAGTAACATAAATCTACCTGAGCAAACTACTTCAGCGCAGATTATGCGTAAACCAAAAACAATTCAATACACACATAGTATATTTGAAGCTTTAAAGGAAATCGGTAAAATACATAATGTTGACACGAGAGCCGTCATAGAATCTAACTGTATAGTTGCAGCCATGAATAAAATAATTGAAATTAATAGTGATAACAAGTTAAATGATGGCGTCAATAATATTGATGTTGTTCTTGATGATGATTTCATTCTCAAGGATGCAACAGCCGCCACAGAAACCAACAGTGTAGTTGAAACTGTGGAGGAAACCATTAATACAAGTAGTGTGGACATCTTAGATGATGGCGTCAATAATATTGATGTTGATCTTGATGATGATGTCCTTCTCATGGACACAACCGCCGCCGCAGAAACCAACAGTGTAGTTGAAGATGTGAAGGATATTCTTAACATAAATGATGTTATTGATCTTGATGATTATGATGATGATGATGATGTTGTTTTCATAGAAAGCCGCTACAGAAACGAACACGTCAAGTTGTATAAGTCTTGTGTAAGTATAGAGAGAGAGAGAGAGGGAGAGATCCTTAACTTACTGTGTTTAGCAGCACTTTTAATTAAATTTCATATTAATTTTTTATTAGAACAAAACTGCCACCAGTAAACACATTTTTTGACCTCCAATCGCCTTCGTCAATGTGAGAGAGATTATGAAGCAAAAGTGAGCTAATAAATGAAGACAAATCAATAAGCCAAACCAGAATTAATCTCAATTAATATTTTTGGTTTTTTAACATATGTTTTTTTATATCAAATAGAGTTTTTTTTTTGCATAAAAGGCATGAATTAAATGGTGTTTCTGATTTTTTTCTTTTGTGTAGCTAAATATCTTACATACTAAGAATACACAATAATGTATATCATTTATATACTAAAGAATTTTATTAAATTACATTCTTTTACACTACATTTGATGTTTTCTTATTTGGTGCATATAAAAATAAATTTTCTGCTTTTGCGACACGTGAAGATTATTGGATTTCTGTATAGTCTGATCGAAAGCCAATCCCATATGCTGTTTACGAACGATGGAAATTGTTACAGCATCACTACAACCACCATATGTGGAGGAGATGCCAACAACCACTGATTTAGCAGTGACAGCGTCATCAAGTTGATCCAAGTGTTGATATTCCAACTTATGATAAACTTCTTCAAGTGGCGTCATCTTTCAATTAACACAATAAATTTTAACAAATTTCTTCTATAAAAGAAAACATTCTCGAATAAAGAAATTATTTGTTCATTTATACTTTAGAATTCCATATTTATTTTTATAATTTGTACGTTTAAGGTTACATTTTGTGTTTATTATTTTATGTGAGTAATTAGTATACAAACTAAAAAGGATAAGTGAAGATCATTGGTTAGTTGTTTGGTTTCTTAACCTTAACTAACCTGAGCAGGCAATTAGTTATCTATATATTTGACTTCATTTTCTTCATATTGTTTAAAGTGTGTTTTCGTATCAAAGTGGTAGCAACTCGACTCAGGCAACAATGACAAGCAGGTAGGCAGTTTGGCAAACAGGCAAATGGAATCAAGTACAAGGTTCCAGGTACATCTACAACACTTGATAAGTAAAAGGATATATTACAAAGGCATCCAATAACAAAATGACGAACTGACTTTCCGTTTCTATATACTTTACAGTAATGAGCCCAGGTTGAAACCATATTGTCGTTTCGCCATTGTTCTTTCGATAGCTTGTTGGCTACATCTCTTCTATGACGATAGCTTCAAAAAGCGAATAGTTTCATCTTTAATGAATTTATTGGGCCACATACTTGGCACTTGAATTGACATTGTCACTTGGTATTTGCTTTCAGTAAGTGCTGCTAGTATTAATGAAGTTGACACTGGCTAACTGGTTTCCTGTTACTGGTGTGAGAAATAGTGGGATTCCTCCAGAATGTAACAAAATTTAATTTTTGGTTCACAGTCTTATCTTAAGCACTTAACCCTAAATTCAATATGCACGTTATTGGTGCTTACTTTGGTGTTCTAATTACAGAAATATTTACTAAAGTTTGCACAACGTTGTTTGATAAGATGGCTGACTAACTGACGGATTGCCTATTAGTACCTAATAAGGAAACCAATGATGCCACAGTCAGTATATTAGAATTTGCCACACATCCACTCACAAATATCACTCTGATGAGATCTCCTCTTTAATATTGCGTACAATAATATACACAATATGTATTCATAAATAAATACGTCTGTAGACTTATATGTATGTACAATTTACAAGCTTCATATCGAGCCACAGTATGTGAAAGATATATTGCTATTCACTGAAACGAGAACAGTTGACAAGTTGATTTAGCCATGTCCGTCTGTCCGTCTGTTTGTCTGAATCTTGATCCAAATTAAAGTTGGTATTTTTCTTTTTTATACTATCGATTTGAACACTATAAGTGTAGGTATTTGTAAGATAAGGTGACCCATATCCAGCAACCATGTAATGCGTGAAGTGTATTAAAACGTCGGCATAGCCAAAGTTAATCATATTTTTATTGGTGTTTTTTTTTCTCTCTTGTACACTTGCTTCCCTGCAAAAATCGGAAATTGCAGTGCTTGCCGCACTAAACTACACTGCATTGCGTAGTATTATATTTCCACTGCAACCCCAGTTTTGGTCGGTGGTTCGTTTGCTCGTTTCTTCATACACTTGTTGCTATATTTTTACAAAGTCGTAGTTCATACTAAATTTAAATTTATTTACTAATGTTTGCATGAACTCGCAATAAATCTGTCTGGATTATCCTTTTATTCAATTAGAATATTTACGTTAACACACAAAATGAACAAACAAACTATGAAAAGTGGAAGAGCTCTGATGACTTGATTTTCTTTTATATTTCTATAATATAATATTTTTCTCATATATGTATAACTCCGAAAAAGTACCGTGGACAAGTACTATGATAGTGGTAATAACATAAAAAGCACTTATGCTGAAGTTCAAAAATTCTTAAGTGACGTTGAGCCTAATGCGGTGTATGCCTATTGTCCTGCTCATAATTTAAATTTTGTAATTAATATAGGATGCAGTAAATGTGGTTATAGAAATGCAAACATTTTTTTACAACTGTGTAACAAATATATATGCATATTAGTGGAGGAAAAAATAATACAATAGACACAAGTTTGGTTTTTGCTTTTTAACAGGTAAGTAAAATTTTAAATCAATTCTATAAGTGAGTTTCTTTTGTAGATCGCCTTACAGATTGTTGGTGCGATAAAAAAGAGACTTAAATATTGAAGTAAATAGTAGAACTATTAGAAACAGATTGATAAAAGCAAATTTACCGGCTAGAAGTCCACGGAAGGTTCCATTATTGTCCACCCAAAACATTAAACGGACACTTGCGTTTGCTACTCAAAACATTGACCGCCTTAATTGGGAAAATATTTTGGGTTGAATGAAACTAAAATTAATTTAATCGGATCCGAAGGAAAAGTATATGTACGGCGTCATCCAAAGTCGGCCAAATGATGCCAATGACCAAAGTACACAAAAAGAACTATTAAACATGGCCGAGGATCCATAATGTTATGGGGCTGTTTTCCTTCAACCGGTGTAGGTCCAATTCATTTGATAGACGGTAAAATGTGTGCACCAGATTACGTCTACATTTTATGGACAACGATGCTCCCATTCGCTGAAGAGGAAATGCCTCTAAAATGGGAATTCATGCAGGACAACGACCCCAAGCATTCGTCAAAGCTTGCTAAGAAATGGTTTAGAGAATGGTTTTAGAGTGGCCATCCCAATCAACCGACATTAATCCCATAGAGCATCTATGGGGGTCTTAAAGAAACGGCTGAGCAACTTTAAAGTAAGAAATAAGCAACAACTTTGGGAGAAAGTCATGGAGCAATGGTATTCAATACCGCTGGAAACATGCGAATTCTATAAGTCGTTGTTGTATGGAAGTAATACGGAGGAAAGGCGTTCCGACCAAATATTAAAATAAAATATTTTTGAATTATTTACTTCTATATGGATTAGAGAATTACTTTTATATGCTTCACGCAGTGAATAGTATTATAAGTTTGTCATGAAGTTTATAACACACAGAAGGAGACATCGGAGATCCCATAAAGTATATATATTCTTGATCATCGTAACGAGACGAGTTGATCTAGCCATGTCCGTCTGTCTGTCCGTCTGTATGTATGCAAGCTAATCCCTCAGTTTTCGAGCTAGAGAGTTAAAATTTTGCACAGAGCTTTCTTTTTACATACGCAGCACCTTTGTTGGAATCAGACGAATTTGACCACTAAGGGGGATACGCCCCATACAAACAGAGATCCAAATGAAAGTTCTTATTAGAAAAACTTTTTTGTTTTTTGTAGTATGGAACTGAAATTTGGACAATATAAGTGCGTGATCTATATGCACTAACCATATAAATTTTAACACCCTCGGTCCACTAGGAGGGGTACCTCCCACACAATCCTGGATCCAAATTCATGTTCTTATTAGAAAAACTTTTTTGTTTTTAGTACTATCGACGTGAAATTGGGACTAACCCATGTCCATCAATCTTAAAAATTTCACGACCCTCGGACTACTAGTAGGGGCGTGAAGAGTATTACAATTTCGGCATATCCAAATTCATTCTTTTTTAGGGTTCTAACGAGACCCCATTGCTAAGCTTCCGCCGTCCGTCCGTTCGTCCGACTCCGGCTCTATCACATGAACCGTAATAGGTAGAGAGTTGAAATTTTCAAAGAGTGTGTAATTCAATTGTGTGTAGAGTGATAAATACTAAAAATAATAGAAAGTTAAAAAAATAGAGGGGTCCCAATATAAGAAACTTGTGCTTCAATATACATTGCGCACAGTTTTAGAATCTTTGTTATTTAATATTTTGGTTAATATTTTTTTTTTTTTTTTGTAGTATACTTTAAGGCTGTTGAATATATTTCACTTTTGCGACAAAAACAAAAGCAAATTAATTTTACAAATTTGCATACATTGTGTTAAATCTTATGCAAAAAAAAATGTACAGACCATCGCCGCGGCCTCTATCAGTCTAAAGCCATCCATCTTTCAAATGCATCATTTGCCAGTCTGGAAGATCTTAAAAACTATCGAAATGAATTTGGAGTTTTAAAAACGCAAGCAAATATGTAGCAAAAAAAAGGACTATCTCGCCAGAGGAAGGTAAAGCGTTGTGATGATGAAATTTACGAGAATGAACGTATCCGATAGCTTGTTCTATCGTGTATTGAATATATGTGCCAACAAGTCAGAGTAGCTTATGTCGAAAATTGAGTGAATTGAGTTTGAACCCTATTATTATTAACCGCTTCAATACACGTATTTTGGCTAAAAAAATTTCTAAAAATATGGTATAGACCACTAGAAATTCGTACAACTATGATTTTTTCACAAATTCAATTTTCAAACTCTTTTAAACAATTATTGAAATAAATAAACTAAATAAAATTTATACTTGTGAGAAAGGTTGTGAAATCTACTTTTATAAAAATATTTTACAAAATTTATTTAGCATGTATTTTATTTTTTATAATTTTTTTTGTGTAGCAACTTATAAATATGAAATGAAACCAAACAGAAATTACTTTACACAAAATGGGCAATATCTCAAAACAACGATTTTCGACATAAGCTACTCTGACTTGTTGACACAGATATCATCATTAATCAACTGATATCATGTTTCCTTAGAATGAACGAAATTGTTTCAATTTCAGTGTCTTGCAATCTGTCACTTTACAATATTTAAATGGTACGATTACCGATTTATTGGAAAAAGCTTTAGTAATTCTTGATTTATGAAAATAAAAAAAATTAAAATCTGTCTCGTTTTTCAAGGAAATTCTCAGTTTCTACACGAAATAGAATAGTAATCTCCTATAGGAGAACTTGCAGATTTATTAATTGTAAAGGCGCAATTTAATTTTATCAAGCTTTCCTGGAATGTGAACTACAATTCTGTTATATGTGACTGTAGCAGGTGCCGAGCGATAATTTTGAAAATTAAAATTAATAAATTTCATTTAAGAAATTCTATGCGACAAGAAAGGTTATGTCCATTGATTATTCCATGGCCCAATATTTGAACTTTGGTGATATCATTAAAATATTCACTTAACAAAAACTCTAAAAAAACAGCCAAGTGTGAGTCGGACTCGCACACGGAGGGTTCCGTACCATCGTACAAGATTTTTTGCTTAAAATATAAAATTATGTTTATATTTAATAGCCTAAAAGTATACTACAATTAACAGCTCAAAGTATACTACAAAAACCAAAAAAGGGTCTTGAAATTTACACAGTTAGTGGATATAGGGTACATAGTTTTAGTGTCTAAATTTCAGTTGCTTAGTACAAAAAGTTTATAAGAACTTAAATTTGTATATGGATTTGTATGGGATGGTTCATGGGTCTTCAAATTTACTAATGATACTAATGGTGTAAAAATTTTAGTACCATAGTAAAAATCAAAAAAAAACAAACAAACAAACAAACAAAAAATTATCTAATAAGAACATGAATTTGGATTTGGGTTTGGGTTTGTATGGGAAGTACCTTCTTTAGTAGTCCGATTCGGCTGATTCCGACATGCGAAATTATTAGCTCATAATCTGAGGGTCTAGTAAGCTAGACGGACAGCCCACAGCCGGACGGACAGGACTAAATCAATTCGTCTCGTTGCGGTGATCAAGAATATATATGTCTTCTTCTGTATGTTACAAACTTCATGACAAACTTATAATACTATTATTCACTGAGTGAAGAGTATAAAAATCCGCTATTGTTCATACCAAAATTGCACTTGATGATGTTGTGTAGATGCTACACTTCTACATATAGTACTTACATCCTGGTTGATAGAAGTGAGAGCCCTCCTCTGGATCTTTTCAAAATATGTACATGAATCGTTTTGTGATGCAGATCTTCAGAGATCCTTTGGACTAAACAAACAGATTATATCTATATATGTAAACGTTATTCTGTCTGTGCGGGCTAATCTCAGAAACGACTAAACCAAATTGAATTCGGTTTTCACTGGTGTATTGTAGCAAGCTTCCTGTAACATATAGCGTTTATGTCATCAAAATCGACCTACAAAATCAGTCGAAATTAATGGATGAAATTTTGCGTATAATGCTTAGAAACATATTTTCAGATCAATCAAGTAGGCTTTGTCAAACATCTACATATTTTTGAATTGTGATTCATAACAAAATAAAATATAATATCTTCTTTGTTTCATTCCCATGCATTGCTTAATTTGATAAAATTTTGCAAGGGCGTAGCAAAGCATGCCGTCACAGCTAGTTTATTATAATATCACAACTAAAACCATCCGGAATTTTGGAACTGAAGTTTGGATATTATTGACTACGTCTCTCCTTTTTCGTATCAATCATCCAATCAATGAAATAGCCACGACTATTATACTTACCAAGTACATATTATGGAAGTCTAAAATTCTTTTAGAAAACATTATTTTAGCAAGTAATGAAAATTAACATATTTATGTAAGTAGTATGTGATGGGACCAAAGTCCATATTTATTTAATATTTAATAAATAATAATGCATTTTTTTTTTTTTGTTATTATTATTTTTGTTTTTTTTTTAAATGCACATTTAGGTTTTGCATTTTCTATTTTATTATTCTTAAATTTTTAATTTACATTTTTTTTTTTATTTTATGCAGTTTATTAATATATAAACATTCCTAAGTAAATAATGATCTTCGCTCTTTTTGTGCGTTGCTAAAAACTTTTGTAGTACATACATATTTAGTTCTATTTAATAATTTAATTTTTTTTTTTTTTGCATGATTTCTCTTCATGTTTTTTTTTTTTTCTTTATTATTCTTATAATATACATACATTTTTTTCAAGTTTAAAGGAATTTAACTTTGATTGTAATTATTATTATTATTATTATTATTCTGTTTCATTGTTAAACATTACAGTGCAATAAATTAAAAAAAAAAATAAGTGAATATTTTCACAGAGCATCATGATATCTACGTGTATATTTTGTAATATAGATAAATGTAGTCTATACATTTATTTGAGTTATTTGTTAGAATTTTGTGTACACATATTATGGCAAAAATAATAAGTACACGCAGTTTCCATTTCTTTTTATACCATTCTTTTATTTTCCTGGTAGTGAGGACGCATTTTCACTTTTACGTGGTTTTCACAATTTATAATAAAAAAAAAAAATAATTAAATTGAGTCTTTTTTCGTACTCCTTTCGTTTCGTTTCGTTTTTTTTTTTTTTTGTTTTGTTTCGTTTCGCTTGCCACTTATAATATCTTTAGTCATTTTTGACTTCCATTCTATTCCGAATTGTATTTGTACCAACTGTACAATATACTAAGTATAATTAAATATTCTGTTCATGTAATTAACTTTTTTTTTTTTTTTTGTTTGGGAAAATTTCAATTTCAAATCTTCGCTGGTCAGTGAAAATCAAATATTGTTATAGTAATTTTTTTATAATTTTCTTAAAATTTAAGAATTTGACGATGCCAACATAAATTGAAAAAATACTTTATATAAAATGAAACCATTGGTTCTTAATAAGCATCTACAAAGTTTAAGGGAGTGCAAGCTACAAGGGCCTACGACTCTATATATTTAGGTAAAAAGGGATCCTGCTTTTAATTTAGAATTTATAACACGAAATTGAACAAGTTATATTGTATTTTTACCCAATAGTACGACATCTTTTTATATCAGTCTTTATACCAGATATTTTTTTTTTTTTTTTTTGAACAAATAGAAAATAATTAATCTCTCTTAATTATAGGGGCTTGGACAAATTTTCAATCTTAGATTGGGAGTGGGATATGCCGAGATTAAGCAATCAAAGCTCAATGCATGCTGCAAGATTACTAGATTACCATTGGAGCATGAATATTCTCAGGTAACGAAAATGGCACATCCAATCACAGGAGAATGCTTCGAGGATTTAGCTAAAGCAGATAGATGAGGATGATTTAGATGACATGGTTACTGAAACAAATAATTACGAAGTGATTCTGATCAAGAGCACTCTGAATTGCATTTACAGCAAATATATTCATGCAGGAACTAAATTAGGACAAAAATTGGGCGTTTACTTCTTATACATTATAAAAGGACCGAAACGTTGAACAAGCTCTTCTATATCAGAAAGATATTAGGTATAACTGCTCAACTCAATATGAGACCGAAAACCAAACCCAATTGCTAATCACAGATTTCATTACCAAGATTTACCGATCTCATTTTAATCCATTTCCTATTGAACTTGAATCGAATCAAGTATTGAGTGGTAAAAGTGTCATTTTATCAATCAGGAAGAAAAGAAGAATAGTTCACGAAAGTCATAACAGTGATTAAATTTATGATTACATTTTTTAATTTATATTTCTTGTTTCTAAATGTAAAATGCATTATACACATATGTTTTTATTTTTGTCATTATATGAATAAACAGATATTTTTAAGATACGTATATGTATTTAGTTACTAGATACAAGGTCAGATGTTGTCCTGCCTCTCCTTCACGAAAGCTTATTTGATACTGATTAGATGATCTGATGAGATATATGTCAAAGGTGACTTGATTGATTTTAAAATATTTCTCTAATATTTATATGCACCTCATTTACACACACACACACCTCACTCTTTTCGATTTTTTTTTTTGATTTTTTGCCTGTTCCTTTGAGGTTTTTCGATTTTTTTTAAAATGTCTTCATTAATCAATTTCTTCAATTTGATTGGTTTTTTTCGTTAAGGCAATTTCAGTTAAATTAAGTCATTACTAAGTACGAGTATTTAGTAGATGGGACGAAATACAAAATTCTTCGTTCTATCGCCATCAGTCATTGTTTTTTTGCTAAAAAAAAAATATATAACTCGAGGAAGACCAAAAATGACATCGACCAAAATAGAAACCCTTATCATCACACTTGCTAAAAAGGACCCAGTTAAATCTTCAAAATACATTCCAACAGAAATTGACCAAAGAAATTTCATCCGGAACGGACTACAAAATGCTAACCCACCTGGTCGAATAGCCGAAAGAGTTCCTCAGTTTCGACAAAATAATTTGAAGATATATCTATCTATCTACCTATATATAAATATTTATTTATATATATAAATATATATATATATATATATACAAATAAATCGTTAAAAGTGTTGCTAAGCGCAAAACACGAGAACGGCTGGACCAATTTGGCTGAAATGGAAGGTTATTAGCTTCATTTGGACCCAGTAAGTAGCATAGTTGTGGAGATATAAGCATTTTTTTGGATTATGTCAAACATCTCAGATTTATTTATAAACAGCTTATAAACTATAGGTTACAAACTAATTTAAAGCTATAGCATCAAGGCCTTAAGCCAGATAATTATGTCAATATTATTAAGAATCTCTTTTTTAATTGAGAGTAACAACATAATAAAATAAATATCATTATATCATTCCCGTACAAAGCCAATTTTGACGATATTTTACCGCGGAATAGCAACGCGTGCCGGGTCAGTCTACTTGTTATATATAAATAAATTTGTTTGGTCATGATTCTGCTCGGAATGTTCGAAGCCCCAAAGGAAAAGATATGCGCTACAAAAAAAGGACCGTTAGCCAAGGTGGCGACAACATTATGATTTGGGGATGTTTTTCCCCAATGTCAGACCAATACATCGAATCACTGATACCATGACCAGAACCTGACCACATGCTGAAGAAAATATGCCAGTGAGGTGGACTTTTTGACTGGTTAATGATCCAAAACACAAATACAAGTTAGTCAAGTATTGGTTCAATAAGAAAGTCAATTTATTAAGCTGGTCTAGTCAACCGCCAGGATTGAAAAGAAAAAATTTCCAAAATAAATATTAATTGAGGCAGTGTCCAAAAAACTTGGTATGTGATACAAGTGGAAACTTGCCGGAAACTAATAACTAGTATACCAAATAGGACAGAACAGATTATTCAAAGTAAATGAGAGTACACTGGTTAAAAAAAAAAATTTATAAATAAAATTTATATCAACTGGCTGTACTTACTCGTATTATATTTGCCACCTAAATATAAATGTATTACATAGTAAAAAAAATCGAAATCTCTGCCTATTCAAATACGCACAATGCAATGGATTTTGATATGGTTTTCTCAGTTATAAAGAGAATTTTTTACGAAAGGTTTATATATATAGTACATTCTAATTATTTTTAATAATTAATTTTGTATATTGGTTATATGGTGGTTTAGAGACAATTTTTAAAATCAATCAAGTCAAACATCTCTTTTTAATTGTTAGTTTTTAGAATCAATAATTCTTTGTGCGTAGATAATATTGTCAATATTCATTCAATCAATTTTATTTTCTAGTAATACGCATTATACTACTACTTAATATGGGCAACATGAAACTAAAAAATTTTTTTTTATCATTAACATATACCAAGAAGTCTTTCATATTGTATCATTGTATACGTCGTAGACATCGTTTGCTTCAGGATAATAAAACCGATGAACAAATGAAAATCAGAGTGTCTAAAGCAAGATCAAGAAATTCTTTACGAAAAAAATTGAGAATTCTCTATTGAACTTAAAGTTCCTCTTAGTTACAATATGATAGAAATAGGCATACATACTAGGTTTCAGAGAACCAGAGAATTGCCCGAATGCAGTTCCATAAAGCTCAAGATACAAATTGAAGCTTTGCGTCAATATGTACGCTTTGTTGATATTCAATCGACTTCAATCGTCTACTATGTATACTTCAATCTGGTTGATACACAGATTGTCGCCAGTTTATATAAATAAAATTTTAAGCGATTATGTCAATCGTATAAACAATACTTGATTCAACAATCTCATTAGCGTCAATAAGTGATTGGAGTCTCGAACGAGAACCAAAGTTGTCAATAAAAAGATTTTCGTAGGAGCTGTTGACAGATCTCGAGTCATTTTATATCATGCGTCAAAAAATAATCAATCGACATGATGACATAAAAACGAGTCAATCTTGTCAACAACCCCGGTTTACGTTTTTTTTTTTTTTATATCGGATCAGTCGAAATTTCTATTGAAATTGCCGAAATTGACGCTTTTATGTCAATAATGTAAAATCGGTTTAAGCTCCTTCCAATGGTTTTACGCCCGATTTACGCTTTTGCATTAATCGTGTAATCTTTGCTCCAGACTTCATTTTTGGTCAAATAAGTTCAGTTCTTCTTTTGAATATAAGAAGAATAGCTAGTACGTACCCATTAGGTACAATGTCAGTTGTCTGCAAATATTACTTTCCATTGAAATGGTGTTTGTTACTTTTAAAATTAGAAGAAATCCTTCCTACACTTGAACCACCACACTCACTTTAAATATCACAGTGCGAAGCAAACGAGTCGCTAGTATAATCTAAATCACGTTTTTGGCCGTTATTATTATTTTTTTTTTTTTTTACTTTTTTGCTAAGCTCGTATATTTGTTTCTTTTACTCAATATGGAATTTAGAAGTTAATTTAAGTATTAATAATAGTATTGTATTAAGATTTTATCAGTCAATTTAAAAATTATAACAAACTGTACTTATTATTTTTGCATTATGTGAATATATTTACATACATACGAGTGTTATAAGTATATAAAATTCACATGTTAAAATTTATTAATGTGATATTAAAATATGTTTTTAGTTGTCCACATCTTTAGATGAAGGAAATTATGCTCTCTTCAATCTTTGTTATAAGTATGTATTACATTGTATTGTAAATGTACATTTAATTCAATGTAATAGTAGTATAACATACATTTTATTTTATTAATTTTGGATAAATTATTTATTTTATTTAGGAAATTCCTGTTAATTTGAAATGCAAATGAATGTGCGATTTAACAAAAATGATAGTTAAAAACAAATGTTAATCAAATAATTTCATTTATTTTTTAAAATGTATGATTTAACTATGAAAGTGTAAATGGTGTTCTCATTTTGCCCCCCAATATGAGATTCAGTTATATGGTAGACAACTAAATATTCAAAATAAAATCTTATTTTTTTCTAACTGTCCACATCTAATTGTTTGTTAGTTTATTCTCAAGTTTTTGTGATGGATTGATAGATGTCGATATTATTGTATATACTTTAAATGGAGTTCCTCGATTACTGAAAGATACATATTAGAATTACATTTTTTTCATGAAAAATTTCTACATTTTAGAGAGTCCAATTAATTGTGTTATTTCAATAGACGACGATAGTATAGTTCAGTCCAGTCCATTACTAAGTAAAGATAGGGTGCTGAACACAATTATACAACACTTTAAAAAAATTCAGTTTTTACACTCGCCAAACGAAAATTGTTTACATATCAGATTCAAGCAAAGCAAAGCAAAGCATAGAATGATAGTGTAAAAGGTAATTTGATGATAACAGTTGTATTCTATTTATAGACATAACTATAAATGCATCGTTAGTTTTTGTTGTGATGCTTGGTTTTCGGGCAAATTGCAGCCTAGAAAGTGCGTTGTAAAAGAAAATAACAATATTTTAAAGAGCAGCAATTAACTTTAACAAATAATTAACAGAATACATAAGCCATCAGCGTTTTGTATGGTAGTCAACTCGCTGCATTTTACATCGAGCCTATTTCTCACATGGCCGTTTGACGCACTTTAAATAAGTAAAAACACATTGTCAGAGCTGTAATGAAGGAAGCGCCAACCCTCTTCCAGTGTCACAAGTCGGTGCGGTTATAATTTGGAGAAA
The DNA here is from genome assembly GCA_035041805.1 of Amiota mariae. Classification (NCBI taxonomy): domain Eukaryota; kingdom Metazoa; phylum Arthropoda; class Insecta; order Diptera; family Drosophilidae; genus Amiota; species Amiota mariae. The sequence continues at coordinate 31,050 of JAWNKV010000676.1, forward strand.
AAACTGAAACACATGCTTTGACTCGGTCCATTTCTTTCCATAAAGGTGATCATTTCAGATGACAAAGAAATTCAATCTAAATGGACCAGACGGATTTCACAGTTATTGTAGAGATTTAAGAAAGGAACCTCTAATATTTTTGGGTAGTGGTTCCGTGGGCTGCGTTTTCTTGAACTCAGCTCTGAATATGTGGGGGTGCTGGAGAGAAGCCTATTTCCATTCCTATAGGATAATAGAGAAAAGCCATTCAATTTTATGTATGATAATTAATGCACCCATTCATAAAGTTTGTCGAACTAAAGCCTTCTTTGAATCATGTTCTATTGAAGTTCTAGACTGGCTACCATGAAAATATCTGGGGTATACTTCCAAGGCATGTTATGTTGAAAATAAGAAGTTCGATTGTGTGGAAGACCTCAAACTTGCAATTTAGCGTGAATGGAACAATTTAAATCCAATCCTGTTGGTTACCTTAGAGAAAGAGGTTATTTATGTTGGGAAAGGCAAAATGCTATTAAAGTTACTTAGAAATCTAAAGTCATTACCTTTATTTAGGTGTTGGTAGAAAACAACAAAGTGTCGTATCGTTTTCTTTTTGGAATACCTCATAAAAGTATTAAATCTTAGGTTTTAAAACAATTCATTCATAATGTTAGCTTTCAAAAATATATATGGTTTTATAAACTCATCCAACTAAAAGAAAATTTAAAAAAATACAGTGTCGTATCATTATGTTCAGCACCTTAACTTTTATATTTTAGAGACCCCAAAGTTGACTAGACGAAATAAACAATACATCAAAAATCATATAGAGAAGCTAGTCACCCCACAGCGTCACTGTGGACTCAGTCAGTATTATAACATCATTATAGTATGGTATATATCTTCAGATATTCTTGGTGGGACCCCTTTCTTTATTTTAATCTTCATTGCAAATTTCACTGAATTTAAAAATCTTAATACATTTTGCAAGCAAGAAGTCGCATTGCTATAACTTAAAGCAATCAATCATCATATTCTTATGTAATTTGTGGCTATTTTTTGTAAATTTATCAATTTGATCGTATGTGTGTGTGTATATATATATATATATATAAAGTTCATTGGAACCAAAGTTAATGTATTTGGGATGAGTGAGTAGTGATAAAAGCACATCTATATGTTTATATTTTTTTAATAATTGCTAACAATGAATTTCCCTAAATGATAACCAATCTTTATTTTCTTTTCTTTTTTTCTCTATTTTCATTTTTTTTTTTTTTTTTTTTTTTGGTATCTACTTATATATTTTAATTTATTAATAATGTTAATATTAAAATTGTTTTTAAAAATTAGAAAATTAAATATAGAACACGTTTTTTTACATTTAGATTTTATTAATTTTCAGGCTTCTTATTTTCCTTTTTTTCTATTTATTTTTCATATTGTAATGCATTCTGTTAATTATTTTCATATTTTATTTATTTTGAGCTTTAATATATTTTTGTGATTTATTTATTTTAGATAAAGTAAATCCTTTGTTTTTCTTTTGACAGAATTCAATTTGAATGTGAAAAATCTTATTAAAATCTAACTTAAATTTTATCCATAATATCTTAATCAATCTGAAGATTGAACACAAAAAACATTTCTTTCTATCAGTCAGTCAGCTGTGGTGGTGGTGTATGGATGATTGAAGGACGCTGTTTGATTCAACCTCTCATATCTACTTAAGTGTATCTGGTCTGGGAATTATTGAAATGATCGATAAACCCGAAAACATTTCACAGATTAAATTGCAAGAGTTGTCTTACCATAAATTCGCACGAGAACTGACGAAATACATTAAATCATCAACGATCTATTATTGTATATATAATCGATTGAATTCTTTTGTCTCATTATAAGTTTAATATTGTACTTCCTTTAGCACTTATCATTGTCAGTAAATTTTGAACTCTTGTAAATAAGAAGTTACACAGCAAGGCCAATATTGGATATCCTAAGCAGCGACGTCCCCAGCGCTTAATCAGGGTAGAGCAAGATTGTCTTTCGGAGTCCTTTGGTCGGCACTTTAACTTGACGTAAATTCAACTTCGGCGCTTTTAACTCACTTTAGCAACATCGGCAACAGCGCGCATATAACGTTATGATAGCGGTATTTTAAAATTTTATTTTGCGCTAAAAATTGTTTTTCCACTCCACTCGCTCTACCCAAGGGCCGGAGCTGACCCTAAGCAAGGAAATGATCATACGTAGTACTATATACGTGTAAATGTAGATTATCTCACATCAAATTGAATTCTGTCTTATGAATCTGGTAAAATTTTATTGTTTCGGGTACTTTTTAGTTCGGATTTGTATATTACTTTCATTTTTCTGCAATATCTTTCTTTATGCTTTATGCTTCGTTTAAAATGTATTTTTAAAATTATTTCGATTATTTCATCATAAATACATGTAATTTTAGTAAATGGATTAAATGTATATTAACTATAATTTTTTTATACTTTTGTATCTGACATAATTCTTCAAATGCTTGCTGATGTTTTAATATTTTTTACCTTTTCCAATCAAAGTTTTTAGATACACAGTAAGATGGAGAAAGAGAAGAGGATAATAGAAATACAGAAAGGTTGCTTGAATTCAACCTTGAATTAAGAAATCTATTCTGGAAATCATATTACATACATAATTTTTAAGACATAAATTATTTGTACAAATTGTAATTTTATAATTACTCAAAACTCTATAGAAATCATCTTTCTAACATAAGCCTGCATATGGGAGTTATATATACTTATAAAATATTTGATCAATCGATCCAACTTTAAAATATTTGTTATGTAGTATTAATAAATTTCAAGATACTTGTGATGCTCTAACTTAAACAAAGTTATAGATAGAGATTGTCTTTGATTTTCTTATGGGCACCATTTCCACATCCAGTAATTGCGGAACTCTGGTTCTGATACTTATTTTATTTAGAAACATAGTAATACGAGTAACACATGTCTGTACCAAAAACGAAAGCTCGATAGCTCAAAACTGAGAGACTAATCCGCTTAAAAACGGACAGATGGTTTTCCTTGTTCCAAATGATCCTTTCCATATACTTATGTCCATAAGTACTTGTAAACATTATGGGGTCTTCGACATACGATTCTTTGCCTTACAAACAGGTAAAAGTATTAATACCCATTTATGTACTTTAGTGTGAAAAGTAACGCTGTGACCACAGCATCCATACCCAATTTCATTTAGTAAACGTTGTTGTAACAAATTATATTTAGGATTAGGTCAATAAATGAACACAAATTTGTTCTCAGATCATCATCATATTTTACATTTAACATTTAATATTTAGAAGAAATCTAAACAAACTCATAACGGAATAGAAAAAAGTCATGGTGAGCAGAATTTTAAAATCAATATAACCGTTTCTGGCTAACAGTTGCATCCAGTTGATGGAGTTCCGGGGATCCGTATATCAACTGTAATTAATGTCATTAAAAAAAAAAAAAAAAAAAATTAAATGATCCAATTTGGAAGCACCCACACATACATATATGTAAATTGTTTTCTTCCTTTTCCTCTTCTATTTGCATAAATTGAAATATTAAGAGATTTTGTTAGTTGCTTCCTTTTGTTAAACATATACTTAGATACTCTAGGACATACAATGTCCAAAGCCACCTCTCCTCCTAAACATCACAACATGATCTCGATCTTTAGTTACCTAGACACATATACTATCTATTGACAATACTTATTTCATTACCTACTAGTAAAAAGAGAAGTTAATTGATGATGATATGCACGCAGCACTCAAATGCCTGTCAAGAATCATATAAACTTTAGTGCAATAGTAAGCCAAATTGACTAAACCGTGTGCTATTTATACTTGTTAGAAATTTTTATTACTTTAATACATTTTCTGTCCTCCTGTTCCATTCCTTCCTAACCTAACCTCTCTAAACCTAAATCTCTCTTCCCTTAGGGGCCATTCACATATTATGTTACACGAATTTCAATTTGCGAAATGTTACTGAAACGGAATGATTTGCAACCTTTTAAATCAAAATTGATAACTGGCGATGAAAAATGAATAACAAGGTGAGCCTGCCCAAACCATTTGCAAAGCCGGCGCTAAGTGCGAGAAAGTTGTTGATGTGCATTTTGTGGCATTGCAAAGGTCCTGTGCATTATGAGTTGCTCCCACCTGGGCAAACGATAAATTCAGAACTCTATTGTCAACAACTAACAAGACTAAATGCAGCGTTAAAGGAAAAACGGCCGCAATTGGTGAACAGAAAGGGCATAGTCTTCCACCGCGACAACGATAGGCCACAGACATCTTTGATAACTCGGCAAAAATTGAGGGAACTCGGCTGGGAAGTGTTAATGCACCCACCATATAGTTCGGACCTGGCACCATCTGATTACCATTTATTTCGCTCCATGCAGAATTATCTTGATGACGTAACAATGAATTCCCTAAACGACTGCGAAACGGTATTGCGCCAATTTTTTTTTACCATAAACCCCAGAATTTCTACAAAGACGGGATTATGATTTTAACTGAAAGTTGGCAAAAGGTTATCAATAACAATAGAAAATATTTGATGAAATAATATTGCTTTGTTATATGGAAAAAAATTGTTGAAACATGATTCTCATTTTCGTAAGTTACTTTTTCACCAACCCAATATTTTGCTGTGGAAATCGATAATATAGGGTTACCTTAATTTCTCTTATCTTGAAGTGTTTGCGTTTTAATAATTTAGCCCCTCCCTTTCACATTTATGAGAGCTCTCCGCTCTGGTGTGACGTCACATATTTTATCAATTTTAAGTACATTAAGACAGTCGAGTTGACTTGCGTTCGATCACATCAACAGCTTGTTTACAAGGGTTTCTTGTGGAAACCGATAATAAGTAATATAATAATTACCTTAAATTCTCTTATCTTGAAATGTTTGTCTCTTAAGTTTTTCATTTACAATTAAAGTTCAGCGTTTTAATACTTTAGATTTTGACATGTACAAAGCTTATGAACACCACCCTGTCACAGGTGTTCACACTTCGTTAACCTCTTCCCACCCCCATAACGTGTGACATAATATATGGATGGCCACTTATCTAAGTATATATAGTTACTACATAATTCTCTCTCTCTCTCTCTCTCTCTCATCTCTCTCTCTCTCTCTCTCCCTCTATCTCTCTACTTGTAATTAATTCTCCTGATTGATTCTGTTTCCTCAAGTCTTATGAAGAATTACTGAGATACAGAGTCTCTGATTGATTCTGTTTATAAATGAATGATATATAAAAAATAAAAAAAAATGCTATAATCATGTGGTTGTTGTTATATAGGTAGTTATTGTTATTGTTTTTGACAGTATTAAAGTTAAAGTAAAATTAAACATACTCGTACAAAAACAATGAATTGATGATTAAATTTATAATAATTGATAGAATAGAATAGAATATGATAGTTGTTTATGTTGGTATTATGTGGTGGTCATCAAGTCATACTTGTTCTTGATCTTAAAATACATATGTAAGTAATAATTGATAGTTTGTTTGGTGTGGAAAAAAAAATGAGCTAAGCTGATCTGATTTGATTTGATTTTGTGGTTCTGTGTCTGGGTCTGGATGTAGTTGTTGTTGTTGTTGTTTTTATTGTTATTGATGTTGCTGATCTATTATTGTTGAACGCATACATTTTTTTTTTGCACACTGTACACATATATTTCTGTATGCATTTTATATTCCAAGACTGTAATTAAAGAAACACAACAAAAAAAAAGAAAAAGAAATATTTGAACAGCAAATAAAATTAAAATAAATAATACAATAATTGTAATAATAATAAAATGTTGATATTCACACACACACACACACACAAATATGTATAGTATATAAATTACTTTATAATGATGATGATCGATAGATACAAATTTGTAAGGCAGAAGGATTACAGTACTTATTCAATATAGTGAACCAAGTTTATAAAAGAATTTGTATATTTAATTTCTAACAAATACATAGTTACTCTCTCTCTCGCTCAAACGAATTATGTGCTACACGAAACACTATCAATAGTCACAAAACACTGTCTGAACCAGCACACTATGAAACCAACTCGTATGGTATTGTGAATCAATAAATAGAGTTAAGTAGTTGAACTCATTAACAGAGACAGTGTGATACCGATTCAAAGCAGAAGACACGAGTCACACGACAGCATGGATTTAAATTAATGAGTGTGTAAAGCAAAAAGCACACATGACTTGGAATGAGTCGTTTCAAGAACACACCTGACTTGGTCACATAGTGATCACAGTGTGATTGCGAACTGTAGGAGTCTAATATACATATTCTATAAAATCGGATTCGTTTACCGTGAAATCCTTGGAACCGGACCATTCTTTTTGTAAAATAACACAAATACAATATAAATATATGAGCAACAGATACGTTATCTGCATGTTACAGTTGACATAGGATAAGGAAGAAGCCAAATTACAATATCAAACATTTAAATGGTATGATCAATTAATTGAATGAATGAAGCAATGGTGACTTGGATGTGAACGCCAACATGTAAGTGGAACCGGGCCGATCTCTTCGCTATAGATAAGTTTGACTTTTCTAATTAAAAATAATACCAACTAAAATTTCCCTTAACATAATCCACTCCATTTCATTCATTTCTATAAATCTTTTTGCAAATATAATTTATCAATAAAGATGGATCCACTATGCCTGATAATTTGAAACTCGGTAACTCAAAATTAAAAGCAACTAATCAATGATTGGAGCAATACGACACTTCTTGCTGTTTAAGAATGCATTAATTTCGTAAATTGTTAGTTCACTAAATTGAGCGTGTACTGTATTTAAACATTTATAATAGTATAAAACACATAGACAAATTTGTATACATAAAAAAAAAAAAATTATAAAGAACGTGGAAGATATAAAAAAAAACTATATACAAATACACAAAGAACCAGTAAAAAGAAGATGAACTTTGGTTAGGCCGAAGTTGTAATACTCTTCACGCAACTTTTATATTTTCTGATTATTGATCTAAAGTTCAAGCTTTGTATGGTAGGTACCTCTCCTAGTAGTCCGAGGGCCTCGAAAATCACATAGTTGGTGAACATGAATATGGATCTGGGTTTGTATGGGAGGTACTCCCCTAGTAGTCTAAATTGCGTGTGGTGAAAGAATGCTTCGTGCTTCAGCTCTCTAGCTCAAAAACTGAGAGACCTGTTTGCATACATACAGATGGACATGGCTAAATCAACTCATCTCGTCGCGCTGACCAAGAATATAAATAATTTAAGGGGTTTCCGATGTCTCCTTCTGTGTATTACAATCTTCATGACAAACTTATAATACTATTTATTTACTGCGTGAAGAGTATAAAAATAGAGTCAAGTCATTATTTTGTTTTTTAGTCGATTTTATTATATTATATACGTTACGTTAAATATGCGGGATGCAAAATCCAAGCGAATAAAAAATTAAAATTATAAATTATTATATGTATAATTGTATTCCTTTATAAATAATAAGTACATCCATCTTTTTGTTTAAAACTTTTGTCCTCCATGATACTAAATCTGTTTATAAATTTTCTTGTTTTTTTCATATGAAATTATTGTAGCATGCACTAGATGTTCTAAATTTAAAAATATGTATATTAGAACCATTAAACAACTTATGTATAAACTGTAGCCTAGCAGATATCGGGAACATGTAAAACAAAGACCCACACGTAATAGAAATTATAAGCGCCAAAGAACTTTATACTTATATGTATAACCATTTTCAATTGCAGTTTTCCAGTAATCGGGGATCTCTACTCTTTTCATATATAGTAATACTTATCTATGTATTCGCATAATAATAAAACATTTCAGTATTCTGTAATTTTACCTAGATAGATTAAAATTTGATAAACGGATAGACAGTTCATATACATTATACATACATAATTTATGGGGTTCTCGGAACATCACAGATTTATGCAAACATTAAGACAAAATAATTATAATAATAGTTTGCAATATTGGAGAAGGTATAATAATATATGTAATATTTTGTCAGTTCATACGCTTAATTTAGATATTTAAATAATTGACTTTAAAGTGCATTTTTCCAATAAACGGGGAACTCTACTCTTTTCATATACATATGTATGTATTGTAATATCTATCAGTGCTCCACAATTTCACCTAGATATGTAGATTAAAAATTGATAAACGGATATGCAGTCCAGACAGTTGGGTAAACTACCGCTGATAATTTCCATTAATGAATATTATAAAGTATAGGGATATCATAGCTTTATGCACTAAAAACTTCATGAAAAATAGATATAACTGTTCGTAATAGTGTAGAATTTATATACTATAATTTTTTGTCTGTTCATTCGCTTAAGATATAAAAAGAAGTTAATTGCCAATGGTAAAAAAAATTATTATTGTATAATAAACTTTATTTCTCATAGATGGATGATAATAATCATTCTTGCTTTAAATTAAAGTACTGTACGATGACATATGTACATATAAAAAAAATGTTACAATATATATATATATATAAAATTTTAAAAAAGTCTTCTTATTCATTCTAATGCGATGTTGTCCAACCCTAATTTTCTTTTTTTTTTTTTTTATTATTTTATTTTAAATAATTCTCACATTAAAGTTTTTATTTGAAATAATTTAGTTTAGATAGAAATTATATAGAAAGAGAAGAGATATACATACATAAATAATGATGATGATGATGGTATGATGTTATGAACAAGACATTTTTAATGCCTTGAATTATGATCTTCTTCTATATAATTGTTAACTTCGGTTCGGTATATATTTATTTAAACAATTGTAGATTTGAAGAGAATTTTGATTGATAGATTGATGTTTATTTTTGGTTTTTTTTTTTTAAATATAAATGTATGAACGAATTTTAGTGTGATGTTGTCACATATATACTTTTTTAACCTTATTTATAGTCTAAGTACGACGGCACTGGTAAATGCACTTGACTGACTACTACATATGTACGAGTATGTTGAGTGTCAAATCCTTTTGAATACTAAAATTTAGTTAGTTTTGTGGTTGAGATTTGTTTGCTTTAATTTTTTTGTTAGAATTTCTTGGGTTTTTTTTTTTTAAATTTAATTTAGAAATTGTATTGCATAATTTTTTTTTTTTTTCTATTTCTCAATTTTATTAAAAATTAATTTTTTTTTTTATTAATATTTTTTTTTTTTAATTCTGATTTTTTAGTTTTTAAAATGGATCTAACGATTCATACCGATTCCGATTTTTGGATTGAATAACTGGCGATGTTGATACCGATATCTATAGCTAAATAATAATATTATTTCAAAAAGAAAGCATGGATGCTTATTCCTAATGAATTCGTTCAATGTAAAACGATCTTTTTTCAAGTTGACTGACTATGAAGTCTTGATTATCTCAATAATTATAGTTCACTTTTGGCAAATAATTTGTTTAAAAAACTAAGTTTTTTTTTTGAAATTACTTATGTCCAGATGATAATCTGTAATGCAAATCTTCTCGTATGAGCGTCTTGCTATTTAAAAAATAGACGTTTGTACGAAGACGACAAATTTAGTTTGTAAATTTCCTAATACAATATTATTGTTATATATATATATATATATATTTATTAATCCCAAAATTTATGAATACTTTCGCATCTGTATGCTACTCCCAGAAAAACAATCCTAAATCCGCCCCTTTATTTATACATTTTATTATTTATTGTATATCTTATTAAACTGTGTCATTTGTAAAGTGTTTTTATATCAAATAAATAATAATAATAATAGTTAGTTAGCGCTGTTAAAGATACACAGTTTACACCATATATAAGGTATTTACATGTTTTCGTAAAGACCCAGAATATAATTTATAATAATATTAACTTAAATTGTTCTCAACAGTTGTCATATCTTATCTTATCAAGGTATAGCGTTAGATATCGATCAATAAAAAATCGGCAATGCCAATCATATCGGCGATATATCGGTATCAGTATTAGAATCGTTACATCCCTAGATTTTGATTTTGGCTTAATTGTAAAAAAAAAAGTTGTATTTAATTATATTATTGTGCTCTCTAAACGTGTACGCCCGCCCGCCCGACTCTCGGGTGGTTGGTAAAAGTTAAGCATATCATATCAAGCCATGGTCATACTACTTCACTGCAATATCTTACACTACTATGCTACAACAAAAAATTATCCTAAAAATGCCTATGATGCCTAGGCTATGAGTTTTGTATTTGTGTATGTGTATGTACTCTTGCTTTAGCTAAGCTAAAAAGAGCATAAAAATTCATTAACATTTCTGTTTTATTTATTTAAATACTTTTCATCTTATCATTGATTTTTTTCTTTTATTCAATAAGATGTGTATATGTGCTAATAGCCTCCTTCCTTGTAGGTGGACACTATGTAGGGTTCAAAAATTGTTAAATTGAATGAATTAAATTAATTTGGCATTAAATTAATTATCACCTCATCATCATAAGATATGCGAAAATAAAAAAAAAATATAAATAAATAAAAAAAACTAACATTAGATACATAGATAGATAGAGGTTATTTTATAAAAACCTTAACTTATCCAAATAACTGAATGACTAACTGACTTTAGTTAACAGACAAAAGTTTCAAGAGAAAATGTCTTGACAAATTCAAAATGTATTGACAAAATAAATTGGATGACTATGAAATGTTGTTTAAGAGAAACTTATCACTCAACAATAAGTCAAACTTAGATATCCACCTCTTAGTTATCCTCCTTTCTTGCAACTCCGTTGTCGCTCCTCAATCTAAAATACAATTTATATTTCATTCTTTCTTTTCTCTATATTATTTTTTATTTTGTATTGCATTCATAAGAGACATAATCTTGGAGTAGCAAAAATGTCGCCGAGTTGCTGGCAGATCATAGATCAAATTTTAACGAAGTGCAAATTAATGATAAAGATTTCTTATGAAAGGCCATTCAATGAGAATTTATTAAAGTTCCAGAGCAGGTGCATTGCAAAACTTTAGCTACATCTAAATATTTGTGATTTTTTTTTTCACAACAAAAAAAAATAGATTTTTTGCTGTTGCAATTCTATAGAACATTTAATGCCTTGAATTATGATCTTTCTTCTTCTATATAATTGTTAACTTCGGTTCGGTATATATTTATTTAAACAATTGTAGATTTGAAGAGAATTTTGATTGATAGATTGATGTTAATTTTTTTTTTTTTTTTTTTTAAACTATTTCAGCATAAGATTATCGGTTGTTTCTACAAGTAATGTTAAAAAATACCACGTGGCTTTCAGAGGACAGAATATGGGATTTCGAGAAATTCCTTGAAAACTTGGGTCGAAGTTATTATGTAATCATGGAATTTTTGAAAGATCCAGAAGGCTACGGATAAAGAAATTCAAAGAAAAATCAATCAGCGCATTAAAACGTAAAAATTTAAGGGCTACGAGTAACTCAAGCAAAAGTTTGACAGACTTACAAGAGCTTAGCTTGTTGACGTTACAGCATATTGTTCGACTATTTCCAGGTTTTTAAAGTGAAACGAAACTGAGAATTCGTAAGCGAAAAACACTTGACTTAGTTAATGGTTTTAAAGAACTTTTCCTGTTTAATTTCATATTTTTTGATGAAACAAAAGTTGAATCTGAATGGTGCAGACGGTTTCCGAGGTTATTGGCATGATAACAGAAAGGAGACGTTGATGTTTTCCAAGCGAATCTAATGATTTGGGCAGCTTTTTCTGAATCAGACTGCCTGGAATTCAATTGGTAACTTTGAAAATAAATTGCAGCGACTACATTAATGTTCTCGGAATGAGCCTAGTGTCATTGTCATTTATAAGATAACACCCGGAAACAAAATGGACATTCCAGCAAGACAATGCCAGAATTCTCGTGAGCCACGAAATCAGATCCAGATCTAAATCTAAATCCTATAGAAAACATATGGGGAATTATAAAAATCAAAACAATTCGATTCCATTGAAGAGTTGAACTGAGCAATGGAACCACTTGGAATCAAATATAGTAAAAAAACCTTTTTTACAGCATAAAAAATCGTATTTTTCATAAAATGGCCACAAAAGGTAGTTTTATTAAATAAATTGAAGTCAATTTTTGAAATAAAATGTTGTATTCTTTCAAAAAAAAAACCCTGTCATTCATCTTCTAATATATAGAATTTAGTGTTTTGTTCTATAGTTTTCCAATGCACCTTCTTATTTATATATGTAAATATGAGTTTAGAAATCAAATTCGATGATATAATAAGTGGAAAATTGTTAATAGTTTTTAAGATAAATGAATAATTAATTAAAAAAATGTATTAATAATAATAAAATGATATGAAGTATGTTTTTTAATACAACTGATTGAATTGTATTATGCAAAATTATCTGTTTGTCATGTCAGTTCAGATTTTGATTCTGTCCTTCCTCTCTTTGTGTTTGTTTAATCAATTTTAGAAGAGTGACATAAAATTAAAAAAGTTCATATTTGAAAGATATGAATTCATACATATAAATTTTTGTAATTAAATTCATTCGATGCATTGAATTTGTTTTTCGAAAAAAACAAAATTGTTTGGGAAATTAAACTTAATAGCAAAATCACCAGGATTTATATACATACATTTATACATTGTACACTGAACATACATGAATGAATGGTAAAATGGGGGCATTGGCATGCATGCCTATATACATATATATATATGTATATGTTTATTGGTTGTTGTTGTTGTTGTTGTTGTTGTAATTGTTTTATGTATGTATAACAAAATGAAATGAAAATGTTTTAAACTAAGTATCTCAATCGAACTGAACTGAACTAATTTGAATTGAATCTTTCTTTCATCAAGCACATTTATATCATATCATATACTATATTCTGCTGGTTGTGTCTGTGTGTGTGTGTGTGTGTTTGTTTGTGTACAAAACTCATATATATACATATAAAACATATGCACATATATACAAACAAAAATCTCATCAATATTTTTTTTTTTTTTTTTTTTTTTTTAATCATAAAAAAACATTCTTACATTCGCGATCCTTTTTGTTGTAGGACTTTAGCGCGATCGTTAAGCTCAAGTTCACGGCCAACTGTTGCACCGCATTCCTTTGAAACGACACAAAGGAACTCATTGTTTTCGAATGGTACGTAATTCGGATATTGCATACCAACGCTAATTAGTTGCTCAAAACGCCAACCATCCGAAAGCGTTGAGATCATCTGCAAATAATAACAATAACAATAACATTAAAATTTGTTTTGGTTGTGTGAATGAATATACTTCTACTCGAACATATGTATGTATGTATGCATCTATACATATTATAAATTATACATACTTGTGTCAATTCCTGTTCACGGCATTGCAGTACACGATAAACACGTTTCTTATCCGCGTGTGGACGCTTCAATTGAGAGACAGGGGTAGTTAGTAATTGTTTTATAGTACAATAATAATGATAAATGTTGAATATTGAAATTGATATTTACCTGATCTCTGCGATGTATACATTCCTTGAGCAGCGCTATCATGTGCGTGATATTATAGAACTCTGCTTCCTCAAGTACTCCCTCTTCAGAGACGCCATCGAGTACTAGTTTACCATGACGTAAATAATTTAGCACTGGCGCAAAATACTTTGGATCTCTGTCAATAAGATAGGCGCCAGTTTCATCCTGTAAAGAATAAAAAAAAAAATATTAGAAAAAATTAGAACAAAAGAATACCAAATATTTTTAATAACAACTTCCTTCACTTCTTGAGCTAAGCTCATTTTAAGCCAAGCAGTTAGTTGTTGTTCAATACACATAGAAAGGCAAGACAACGATAGGATAGACGATATAAAGTACAACATGTAAAAAGAATATTAACTTTGACTATGTCGAAGTTGTAAAACTCTTCACGCTCATTTTGTATCTTCTGATTATTATGCTAAGTTCATGTTTTATATGGGAGGTACGCCTCCTGGTAGTCCGAGGGTCTGGAAATTTACATGGTTGGTTAATATGGGTCAAATACTTATAGTGTCTAAATTTCAAGTCAATAGTACACAAAAACTAAAAAAGTTTGTCTAATTAGAACATGAATTAGGATCTGGCTTTGTGTAGGAGGTACCCCTCCTAGTGGTCTGAGGGTATTTAAATTTATTTGGTCGGTGGATATGGAGGACATAGATATAGTGTCCAAATTTTATTTCCACAATACAAAAAACAAGAAAGTTTTTCTAATAAGAACATGAATTAGGATCCAGGTTTGTATGGGGGTATCCCTCCTAGTGATCCGAGGGTCTTAAAATTTATTATGTTGGTGGATATAAGTCAGAACCTTATATTGTCCAAATTTCAGTTCCATAGTATAAAAAATATAAAAGTTTTTCTAATAAAGACTTTCATTTGGATCCCGGTTTGTATGGCTGATTCCGACAAATGTACTGCGTATGGTAAAAAAAAAGCTCCGTGCAAAATTTCAGCTCTCTAGTTCAAAAACTGAGGGACTAGTTTGCATACTTACAGATAGACATATCCAATGTCAATTTCTGTGTGTTACAAACTTTATGACAAACTGATAATACTATTCACTGCGTGAAGAGTATAAAAAGTGTTTATAATTGGATGATGGATAGCAAAGATTTGCAACAATTGCACAATATTGTTAACACTCATCCATATCCATACATTCCCAATGGTATGGTTTACATATAGGTGTATTATTTATCTAAGACTCTACTGACTGATCATTAGCACAAGATTATGAATATCCACCCCTAGATAGGTAGCTAGGTAGTGGCAGATGTATTGTAGTTAGATATACCATTTTCATTGGATAATCTTTAAGAAAATTACATCAAAGGAAAATTATACTTAAGTACATGTGAGGATTACATTTTAAACATTAGAAGAAGAAGAAGAAGAAGAAGAAGAAGAAGAAAAACGAAATTAAAGAAAAGTGAATGCGAAATATTGAAACAATTTTTGAAAATTATTTTAAATTGAGAATGACGTATAATGGACCAACCTACCGACCTATGTATGTATGTAAGTAAACGAACAAACGTTTGAAGAAGCATTCACATTTATTCATTCATGAATGAATATTGAAATACAATATATGTATGCACGTGTATATTGTAGTAGATGATGATCACGTTATTATAGTATTATAGCATTTTATTATTGCCTCTCATCATCTTGTTGTTTTTAATCCGACAACAATTGCATGTCTTTTCTTTTTCCTGTTATTGTTTTGTTGTTATTGCTTTTATTTGTTGTGTTTGTGTAAAAAAGCAGAATCAACTAATCCAACCTATTTATCTATCTACCCAATCCATTTCCTGATAATACAAGACCCAAAGAGAAAGCAAAGCAAAGTATATCACATAATCCTCATCACTTACATTACAATAGTTCACATCGTTCATATCGCTCTTATCACTTACTTTTTACTATAGATAGAACAGAACGGAATTGGATAGTATAGGATATATGATGAGATACTATATAATTCAGTTTGTTTTTCTCCTTTTTAAAGCGAAAATAACCGAACCGAACCAATCCGAAGCCTTTGCATCTAAGTGAACAAGTTATGATGGTTTGTCAACAGTGTAGTAGACTATAGTATATTATATACTAAACTCAAGTAATATATAACAACATTTTAATGGCAATGAGAATTGTTTTTTTATTTTCATTCTTTCTTTCTTTCTACAATATTTTTCATTCTTATTGTTATTGTTGCTATTTTTATTATTGTTATTCTTACTGTTGCTGTTTCTGCTGCTGCTGCTGTTTGTGTTGTTGCTATGATTTTTTTCATCATTTGATTTTGCAATAGAAACACAGAAGCGCAACGTTGGCTGCCTTCCAAATCAGGTCATGTGCAGCGGTTTACATGGTTTTTGTTTTCTTTTCATTTTTTTGAAAAAAAAAAAAATTTATAGAAAATCGTACATACACGTACTCTTCGTATATGTATGTATGTACAAGTATGTATGAATAGATTTGTGTTCGTTGCACAAAGGGTCGTTAAATTCAATTTTTTGTGAATGCAGGTGCGGCGTCACCGCCATCAATTCCATTGCTACCATTTATAAAATTAATCAATAAAAACACCAATAACCAACAGAAACCAACAACAAGAAACATCAACAAACAAAAACAAAAACAAAGACATGCAATTAACTAAAATCATTGGAAAACGCGAATCAAATCATGTTTTTCGTCTGCTGCGTGTTTCATAGAAATTCTAATAGTAAATAAATCGAAGGAACAACACCCGAGAAACTTAACCAAACTAAAACAAAATCAAGCAAAGCAATCCAAACCAAACCAAACCCAATCTATGGTATAACCAGTGGGTTGAATTAAATTGGATTGACTTGAATTGAATAAGATTGAATTGGGTTAATTTTTTCTTTTATTTTTTATTCCGATTTTTCGAGGTTAACTTTATTTAGTTTGTTTTAATCTCATACACACCCCCCATCACCACCAATCCATTAAACAAAAACATAAAAGCCATAACTATGACAAATATTTGATAAGAAACTGTTATATAACTACTACTAGTATTTATATAAAGAAAATAACACAAGAACTTAAGTTTATGGTATAAATCGAGTATACTTAATAAGAAAGTAAAATGTCAATTTGTCATACAAATCGAATCAAGGTTCTTAAAAGAAAGTAAGTAGATCTACAGCAACAGCAACAACAACAACAACAGTTCCTAATTCAAGCGATCAATCTATGAAAAGGAATTGAACCTAATCTACTTACAATATTATGCATCATATGAAGTTAGAAATAAGTATGTATTACCAATTTACGAAAATTAAAAACTCCAATTTGAACTCTCTCTCAATTGCAATTCTAGCTTTAACGCAAATAAGTACATAGTAGGAAAACATATAATAAATACACCTAATTATGTAAGTGTTATACATAGTACAATCGAAGGAATTTACTACCAAGCATCGAGGAAAACATTGAAGCAACTACTCTAAAATTAATCTCCAAGCTGACATGCAACATCAAACCGTTTGTTAGCAAAGTATTTCGCCTGCACTTTTAAGAAAAAACGGCATTACCTTCACCCTCAGGCGCTGTGCCATATATTGAAAGCAACTAGAATTGCCTCCACCAAAATTCTCCAGCATAATTATCCCCTTGCCAGCATGGGCTCAAAGTCAGCCAAATGTTATCACCTCTCTTCACAATTCAACTAAGAACACAACCAGCAGCTCCGAGAGTATGTCCCAAGTTTCCTATGCGAAAAAGGGAAACTGGGTAACAAAACTTGATTTTAGACGGCTTTTGCTGTCGTAGACAACAGGGAGAAAATCATTGCTCACTCCCATTATACAACTTCATCTACACTGCAGACGTCTTTGCCATTCTAATAGCTTGTCAATTTGCTGTCCACAATAACGGTAACTTTGCAATATTCTCTGACAGCCTTTCCACCCTGTTAGCCATACAAAACCGTGATCATAATGACTGCAGAAAATCTGCACTCAACACAGCAAAAAAATTACCATCTTCTGGGCTCCGAGTCATTAAGGAATACACGGAAACGAATGTGCACGGTATATCAGTAACGCTCCGTCTCACTACTTTACACCAACCAACTCCAAGGATTCAAAGAACCTCGCATCTGTCACCTTCGATCCAAGAAGCTCACTGAATGAGCACAATTCAACCATCGGTATTCTGCCACCAACCAAATTCTATAATCTTTTTAAGTACTCAAACATAAATATTTAGGACATATGTAGATATAATTAAATTACGAGTCCAAAGCCCTAATAGCTAGTGCTCGTTAAAGTTGTTTATTAAGTCTAGTATTAAATATTAAGGTTTAAAGTGTTAAAATATTATAAATATAAATAAAAAAAACCTCCTAAGTATATCTATTTCTAATAGGAGGTTCGCACAGAGTTGCAAAATAAACTTTCGTTGCACAGAAATTATAATTTATGAAACCGTATTTTATTACTTAATGTGACTTTTATTTTATAAAATATTGTATGTAATCTGAAATTTTGGGTTTGGTTTTATTTATTTTCTTAAATTTCCCCCGCTCATTATTATGTACCTGATTTACTTATTAAGGGCTCCACTTTTCACCACGAAACACTTCCTTGGGCAAAGAAAATTGTTCTAGTAGTTGGTTTTTTTATTTTTTTTTTTTTTTATGTAACCATTTTCATTTTTTCGGGAATCCCCTAGTAATGTTTTATTCTTTCCTTTTCTTGTATACAAAATGCATTGTAAGGAAATCAAATTACATTAAACATGGATAAAAAATAATACTATTCACTGCGTAAAGAGTATAAATATACTAAAAGCGAAATCAATTTGTAAATTGTACTATACTACATGCAGATTGAATTTATGCTTGGTAAGCAAAATATATCTTCTATCTAGACACGTACATATAATAAAATCATAGACAGAAAGTGTTTGTTCGCGCATCACGTAAAAGTCATTGTTTATTACACTTAATCGTATTACTGAAAAATGAGAAGCTTTATTATGAGTAATATCGTATAGCGTTTATTTCATCAAAATCGACCTACAGAATCGATCGAAATTGGTGGATCAAATTTTGCATATAAAGCTTAGATATATCTTTTAAAATCAACCAAGAAGTCGTTGTCAAACTTCTATTTTGTAATTAAGAGTATATATCATTCTTTCTACTATCTATTCCAATCAGGATATAGATACAAAATATCATAGTAAATAGGTAGGTAGGTGGAAATGGTAGCCGGTAGATGATGAAGACCAGCTCATTAATGCCAAGTTTAGACCACTTTATGCTCTATGTTTTTACTTCCTACAGAACCAATTCCAATGGGAGTAAAAATCGATAATATCAACGCTGATTGACATCGTTATAAGCAAATGCATAATAAAATATTGCTGCAAGCTATAGCCAATACTTCCAATCAATCATACTACAAAAAATCACACAGTCAATAGTAAGAAACTCGCCAAGAATCAAAATTATTTGGATCCCTGGCCATTGCAGCATTGCGGGCACCGAAGAATCCGACAAAGCTGCGAAAGACACATTCAAATTACTTTCTTTCACGAAAACTTCAATATCTCGGGACATCATAAAATAACCTTTAAAATAGAGAAAATCTTACTCAGTACCTCCATAATAATCACTACAAACTATGCAATGCAATTAAGAACACCACCGTTAAGTCAAAAAGCCGAGTTCCTCTTAGCCATACAAATCTCACACCCTCCCACTTTTTCGACCACTCCAGCTCGAATATTTGTAAATTCTGTAATTTAAATACTCCTACCTCAGTAAAACATATCCTCTCAGATTGCCAGTTTTTCCATAAGAAAAGAAGTAAATTTCATTATAATATTGACCCGTATAACAATTCTCTGATGCTATTATATTTAAATTGGTTTGTAATCTATTTGTAATAGTTTATAAACTGTTTACAAATAAATAAATAAATAAATAAAATAAAATAATGCCTTAAACTACTTATGGCAAGTTTTAAAGCGAATAGTCCCGCATTCAAAACTGGACTTGCCGTACCTATTGGAATACAATTTAGTTAATTGCATTGTAAACCACTTCAACAAATATTAATACATACAATAGAATTCTTTATGATGAGTAGTTTTAAAACGTTTTCTTTTCAAAACATTTTAATTAAATCGCTTGATTTGATTACAGAGTTGTTATTTTTATACTCTTCACGCAGTGAATATAATTATAAGTTTGTCATGAAGTATGTAACACACAAAAGGAGACATCGGAGACCCCATAAAGTTGAACTAGAGAGAGCTGAAAGTTTGTATGGAGCTTTCTTTTTACCATATGCAGCACATTTGTCGGAATCAGCCGAATCGAATCACTAGGGGCACAAACCCAGATTCAAGTTCATCTTCTTATTAGAAAAACTTTTTTTTTTTTTTTTTGTACTAACGACTTGAAATTTGGAAACTATAAATTTCTGAAAATTTCAAAACCCTTGGATCACAAGGAGGGGCGTGAAGAGTATTACAACTTCGGCATAGCCGATTCGACATTTTCTAGTTGGGCAACTCTGGTACTGAGTTTGATTTTGAATCAAATATACATATGCATATATAATACATAATCATACATATCGGACACCAACAATCCGAGTATATTGAATGTATAGTTCTCTCTAGAACAAGGTAAGGTAACTTATAGTCTGCCCTTCCACACCATTCCCCTCCTCATATCCTATTCATATGTACAAATGTAAATAAATATAATTATGTATGTATAGAATATCTATTCTTTGTATAGAAAAAATTGTTAAAATTTCTTAAGTAGAATAAACAAACGAATATCTTTCAAATGATTAATACATATGTATTTCATGCCTGTTATTGCCATGATTTTTATTCTAGAGAACTTTTGCAAATCTTAAGTAGTCTTAAAAGCAAGCCAATTAACCTTTTTAGAAATACACCTGGTGGTGCCATGTAGTATAAAATTGGACTTATCTTCTAAATATTTAATATGTACTTAGTTGTAGCTGTCATTCAAGTTTACAATTTCCTAAAAAATGGGTGAGTGGGTGAGAAGTTCATACCTACATACTATGTGATGAATATGCAAGTAGGTTTCTTTCGTTGGAACACTAAAGTTAATAGTTCTATCAATCTTAATTTTTTTTTTTTTTTTTCATTAGTTTCCATTTAAATGTTCATTAGTTTTTAATTTGATTGTGTTTTGCTTTTATCCTTTGTTTTGTTGTCTACTATTCTATTCTTGATTTATATTATTATTTATGGTACATAAACAAAAGTTGAAAAAATCGTTGAAAATTCAAATGCAGCACAGCAGCATAGACAATTAAAGCACCCAAAAACTAAATCCACAGAAAATAATACCTATAAATACTAAGTATATGAAAAGAATAAGAATGAATACAGAATCAGCAATAGCAACAGCAGCACCATCACCATCACCATCAACAACATCAGTAAATTTCAAATGAAAATTGACAAATAACAAGGATTGAAACTGGATGTGGATGTGGGAGTTTCATCAAAATCCTTCAACCACTACATAAAGGATTTTGTGCAAAACACCTTCCTTAACAACAACAGTAGCAACAACTAGAACAACAACATTATATTTAAGACAAACAAGAATCAGCTGCAAGACTTCAATGTCATGCCAAACGAAACTACAATAGTAACACTATAACCACCATATATATATTTATGTATGTATGTAGCACATATACTACATATCTATATAGTATGTACGAGTATGTACATATCTATCAAATGAACTAAATACATATGCATGTATCTGTGTAGGAATGCATATGTATAGAAAATGCATGTATGTAGGGTATCTAGGGTAAATCAACATGCATAGAGATGCATGCATGTGTATGTGTTCCTGAATATAGGTTGAATTTCCATGAATCGCATTGTTTTTGACTTCTTGGTTGTTTGGGTTGGTCGTTGTGTTGTGCTGCCATGTACTGTTCTATTCTATTCTATTCTGTTATGGTCTTTGTTGACTGTCGACTGTGTTGGTTGTTTCTGTTGTTATTGTTGTTGTTATTCCAATCGTTAGTTGTTTTCTAGTTTTGTTGCTTCTTGACATACCCTTCATCAAATATTAATGGTATTTTAAATAAAAGTTTATCAAAGAATTTGAACACATTAAGTATTTATAATATTTAATGCAATTTCTTCCTTAACACAGTTTTGTATTATAATGCTGCTGTTAGAAGTAATAAATATCCCATTCAAACTTAGTATCAAACATTCATCATCATTTTTCTATTTAAAATATTTAATAATTACAATAGATTAATCGAGATCAAACCAATTGGATATCATCATAGACATAGTAAGTTTAGTCATCATATTATATAAGAAATTAGAATTTCTTCAATTGGTTTTATTGGAATAATCAGAATGATTTATAACTCCAATATAAATACGTATGTGATTATTTGTATCAGATAAAAAGTGACAGAACTTTGTTATTACATATTATGTATTATATTCATCAATTTTAATTATGTATATCAAAACATAGTATAAGAGACATACATATAAACTAATATTGATGGCTCTATCTTCTAGTAATCGAAACAGAACATCACTTCTCTCGTTTGTTTATAAAATAATCAGAATTAAGTATAATATGTACATACATATTATTTGTTATTTCCTACCCAAAACAAATCTTTTACCTGCAACAAACCTTAGATGCATACATACACGGGCAGTCAGTCTATTGTTTTTTATACACATATATTTATATGCACTTGAAGGTATTCAACTATCATGGTAACTTAAGATAAAATTTTCATTTCTGTTTTTATGTTTTTGTTGTTGTTGTTTTGTTTTTATATGATTTCTTTGACCTAGAAAAGTCAACGCAGTTGAATGCATTTTTGTTATGCGCTTTGCCCATGCGCTTCAAAGATGTGTATGTACCTCTAACTAAACTAATAACTCTATCTGCTGGTGGTAGTCGTACTGCTGCTAGTGGACGATGGATGCCAATGAACGCGGTAATAAAAAAAAAAAGAACTTCATGGCCAAATTCGCAAAGTTTCGTTGGTATAGAATAAAAATTTGAAATTAGTATCTTTGAGCTTCATTGAGTGAGAGATTCAATTCTACTCAGTGAGAGAGTAGAGCAGAGTGGGTGGTCAGTCATCATCAACAGCAGCATGATGTGGTTAGAGTTTCAAATGAAATTGGTATTTTGGAAATTTTTAAGAGCGCCAAATTTAATGATTTTCGTTGTTGTAGTATTTTGCATTGTGAGTTGTATAAAGAATTTGCTTTTGCCTGTGCATCTCCTTCAGCTGCTTATATTTCTATTTCTGCATTTTTTCTACATTTGTATTTATGAAATAAATATGTTATGAATGAACTTACCCGATCTGAAATCAAATCAGAATCCTCTTTTATTAAACGTGATAGAAATGAATTTGGATCGCGTGATAAAGTTGTTTTTGTGGTTAAAAAATATGTACCACCCACATTCAATTTGACCCATTGGCACCTATTCAGCAAACTTGGACATGAATTTATAAAAACTGTTGTCATCTTGTTGTAGTGTAGATAATTGTTGGTGGACGCTGTCTTTGTTGTTGTGGTTAAGTTTTCCACTGAACTTGCTGGTGGTGGTGGTGGTGGTGGTGGAGGTGGTGGTGGGGGTGATTGTGCTACTCCTGGAGCTGGTGATGGTGAAGGTGGACACGGTGGTGTGTCTGTTGTTTCTGATGTTGATGACGACGACGAGGACGACAATGATGTTCCCTTTGTGGACTCCAGTATGACGAATATATTTATTTAAATTATTATTCAATATTGTTCTTTCTTCGTTTTGCTGCTGGTGTTGATGCTACTCCAATATGATATTGTTATAGGTTTAATTGGATACACTAGGTAATGCCTGCCAATTGTTTCTCTTTAACACTTTATATTGTGTTATTACTAAATATTTATATTATTTAGTTTAATTAATTCAATTGAATTGAATTCGAGTTATAGTTCGAGTTCGATTTTGAGTTCTTTCAACAAATTAAATCAAATCGAATCAGATTTCTGTGGTGGCAGTTTTATACCATATATAGATATAGATTTTTAATAAAAATTTAATTTTTATTATTTATTTTTATATATATATGATTTGCAGTCTTTTATTAGGTTTTTGTTGTCACTGTTGCTGTTGTTGTCGTTGTTGTGGCATCCGTTTGTCTTCAACAAATGTGTCCGGCAGCACTTAATGTTTTTTATGGAATAAACAACAAGCCAACTAAAAAAAAAAAAACAAATAAGAAATAAATAAATAAAAAAATTAATAAAATGTATGTATATATTGTACTAGTACTATATTATTGAGATTTGTTGAAGTTCTTGTATTGAAGACTGACTCCACTATGTGCATATAAATAAATAACGGAACCGTATTGAAGCGGAGTGTGGTGGAATTGGTGTATGTGAATTACTTCAGTTAAGAAATGCACGTTCGCTCTTACACACACGTATACAATTGCATAGCTTGCAAAGCAACGCAACGCCACCGCCGAAAGATTCCAAAATAATTTTTTTCTTTCTTTCTGTTGAACACTTTAATTATCTATTTCTATTTCTGTTGTTTCAATTTTCTCTAACTATATGTATTTATGTTGCTTATTTATCAGTTTGGATTAGTTTAATTTTGCTTTGTAATTTTGCTTGCTTGCCTTTCTTATTAAAAAAAAATGCACTTTTTTGTTGTTGGTTTTGTTTTGAATATTTTGTGTAGTTTATTCTACTTTACTTCAAACCGACCGAACTGACTCTGACTGAGTGAATGATTGGGTGATGGTGAATTTTCTCTGTTAATTTTTATTTCCGTAGCGTGGTGCTCGTTCTTGTAATTGAAGCAAAAGCAAAAAAGACACAAACAAAGACCCAACATACAACTCGTCGTTCAACACCAAAAAGCCAGCAAGCACACACATACACCTATACTCTCATGCACGCAAGCTCGTTTATACAATCAAACTAACACACAGAAATAATATTTAGAATACGAAGCCGAGAATTATTTATAGTGTTCATCGTCGTCGTTCGTTCGTTCGTTTTTTATTCATCGGCGTAATAGATGGCGCTTTTTGAATAAAAGAAAGAGAGGGCGCCTTAAAATAATAATATTGGTCATGTGTTAAAGGGTTAAATGAATCATATCGCATCAGTTAATTGACACATGGGTGATGATGGTGGCGGCGTCGTTTCTTTAATTTGCAGATTTACGGAACGTTTTGTTTTGTTTTTAATTTTAAAAATTGTGGAAGTGATATTCTTTCATATCCATTGTCCATCATAATCCATATAAGTGAAATAAGGTTATTATGTGTTTGATAAAAAAAAATTGTTGGTTGGACTTTCATTGGATTTTGTTTTATAACATTGTTCGAAGAACTTTTAGGCAGCCCGCTGCCCAAATGGTGTCCATAGCTGGACTAGTGGCGTTAGCCAAACAAAAAGCATCGATCGGTAGTGGCATTTCTTGCGCAGACGAGGTCGCCGCCTCTCACTTTTTAACATAAAAGGTAATGCAAAAAGTGATACAAGATACAAGACAAACAGCAACCAGCCGCAGAGCTACAGACGTCAGTCGCTCACTGTTTTGATTTGTTTGTTATTCATTCATTTATTTATTTATTGTTAAAGTTTAGTTTGTTGGAAACTTTGAAGCGCTTCAGTTGAGACCATAACAACGAAACAACAAAACAGTCTTTGATATTACATTGTACATACATATATTGTAGTTACTATTTGTACTGGAGCAGTGTTCAAGATGGCAACAACAATAACTAAATTGACAACGCTTTTGCTTTTATTCGTGACTCTGTGCAATTGGCATTGCGCATTTGGCTCACCCATGTTATATAAACGCAATGAACAAGAAAAATATGAAGCAGGTAATTTGTAAAGCATTGTATTTTTATTTTTTTTTTTTGGGTAAATTCATTTCCATTTCTATTTTAGATCTTGTGCCTGTATCATCAACCGTGATACCATTAACGGTACTTGAGGTCAGTTATGGAGTTGGAGGCAAACCCAGTGAAGAATATAAGGCTGCATATTTGCGTAAATTACGCAAGAAGGTACAATTAAATAATTCTTCCAAATCTGGTGATGCACATGTTGCTGGAGTGGCCAGTATTTCATCTGTGGATGGTGGTGATGATGGTGGCGTAACCGCAGATAAACAATATCAAGATGCTGATGTGTTAATAACAGGTGAGTGAGTGAAATTATTCTTTTACTTCATAATTTATTACTTAACTTCTTTCAGTGAAATCGAAACATACTGAAGCCAATCGTGCTAAAGTCAAGGGCATCGAGTAAAGAGCTCAAGCCACCAACCGAAGCCACTGCCACACATCAGAATCCACAGTGATCGACCCCATTGAATTCTCTTTGTAACACAAACTAACAACCAACCAGCAAACCAACCAAGCAACTAAACAACCACTATCCAATCTTACTAAAGATTTTAAAGGTTTTGCGTGCGTAGGCGATTCGACATCGTCATCGTCATCATAGTCGTCGCCGTTGCCGTTGTCTTTGATTATTTCAATTTGATTTTGGTTAGAAACTAAAATGAAATAAAAACAAAAACAAAAGTAAGAAAAAATCTAAATTAATTTTTGCTTTGTGATGTCATTTCATATGTACATATTATGTATGTATTAATTTCTTTTTAATAATTAATTTTTTGTAAATAATTTTCATAGATGATTTATTAAATTTGAAAATGAATAATATGCCCAACTCAAATTCTTTGTAATTCATTTATTCTTCGTTTTTATTGCAAAAAATTATTAATAGAAAATGGAGAAAACTATGTATGTATTTAAAATTTATGTAAACGAACTTATCCATTTAGTTGTCCATTATCCAAATAAGTAATTGTTTCTGACCATAAGAAACTTAGTGTACTTATCTACCAAAGAATAAGGTTTCAATATGACTAAATCCGATCTTACATACATAGTGTGTATATATGTACATATTGTGTGTAGAATAGTTCACCTAAATTATGGAAAAACACAATTAAATTTTCATATCACGTATAAATATAATTTTTCCGAATTTTATTTTATTTTTAACGTTTATCGCAGAAAACTGCAGATCAAATTTTTATAGTTCTAAGAATAGTGGTGTCTAAAAGTGGTAGACTTTGGTAGGGGATTCAGATTAATATGCTGAGAAGTCTGTTACGTCCTTCTTAGGAGGAGATCGTGCAGGTGTAGTCTTTTTAGTCTTTGGCTGGAAGTGCAGCGAGTGAGGGTGGGTGCCAGCGAATTGGGATGAGTCAGAAGCATTGTGTGATGGCGACTGTTGTATGAGATAATCACCTTCATAGCCATTGGGTTCTTGAGCAGCGTCAGCCGTGGAGTAGAGCGAGCAGAGCGGTCGCTCTAGGCGTCAGATGGCAAGGGGCGCCAAAAATCCAAATGCTAAAAACGACATAACGAATGTGATATCATGTTTTCCCACCAAAGGACGCCGAAAGACAATCTCGCTGTACCCTGATCAATGGCTAAGGCCTGCACTAACCTTGAGATCTCTGTGCAACGCGGTTTTCGACAGAACCAAGGAGCGCCCGTGGTTCTACAAAGTACCTTATTCTGGCACGCCTAAAGTTTGGTTTAGGGAGCTGCGCTTCCCCATATTTAAATGGCATAGCCTCAAGTTGGGTGGTGGCACCAACATAACAAATTCAAAAATTGAATTTGGATTAATATTGGGCACGAGAATGTTTTCTGAGATTTTGTACAGAAAACTTTGGCATTTTTCAATTCAAAAATCTCGATTTCAAATGATAGGCATAACTTAAGTGGGGTAGCAACACAAATTAAAGTTTTAAAAGAGAAACTCGCAGTTTTAAGAGTCACTCATCTTATAAATTTTCCTACCTGGCTAACATTATAGTATATTTATCCGCAGCTTCCTGAAAAAATGTTCTTTCTGTATGGCAGTCAGAAGCGTTCTCGCCCCGGTCCTATACGCACTTTATATCTCAGGCATGTCGATATGTAACTAATAATTACTTAGCAATCGTTGCTACATATGCCGTTGATACGGCCATCGTCTACAACTCCAGATCACCTAATGAAGTAGCGGAAAAAATAAACCAATATAATGATGAACTTCAACAATAGTCAAGTAAATCCATCTTCTCCTTAAAAATAAAGGCGTTTCTAACTACTTTCTATCCGCCACACCCCAACCACCCCCCACCTACCCCCTACACGGCCACAGATCTAACGTCATCAGTAATTTATCCAGCTATACCCTACAATGTAAGCATCATTATACAGACGGAGCAATTCCGTTATCTAAGTCTGATCATGGATAAACGCCTCATATGGCGGGGTCACACGAAGATGTTTGCGGCTCGCTGCCATTCCAATATACTATTGTTATCAAACAAATGATTAATTAATCACGATATAGTTAGGAGGTATATCCTCCAATTGGCAGTATGTACTGTATCCTCCAATTGCCATTATTATACTATACTGAGCAATTGACATTAATTGTCATGTGTGTGTGTGTGACTTTATAAGCTGACCAAAGGGGGTCAGTGGGCTACACACAAATCATTGCTCATAAATTACCAGTTTAAGGGAAGAAAGCCCCGATTTAATAAACTTAACATTAGAAAGAGGAACAAACCAATGTCGATGGTAATTGTGCTGCGACCAACGGCGGCTCTTGTGAAAATTAGATTAGTAGTGTCGCTGGTGGCTATACTATTTCTGTTAAATAGTTGCCATGCTACTGCCAAATATTCTTCTACAATAAAAAACGCATTGGATTCATCTCATTGTGCTTTCACGGATAGTACAACAAAAAGAACTTTTATAAGACCAATGGATGGTGACGATGATTAATCAGTAATATTGACAAAAGAAAATGCATAAATTATTGTTTGATTAGTAGTTAAATTTTTAATACAACTGTATGGTGATGTAAAATGTTATATAAATATATAGGATTCGTATATTTTTCAGTAGTCTTATTTCCCAGTTATCTTACTTCAAAAGGCTCTCTCTCATACACGCACACATCATTGTAGAAGTAGTTGTAGTAGATGTTCTCGCATTGCTTGTTCTTTGTATTCTTTTGGAATTCTCTGTGTTAATGAGACGTGATATCACCGACGCTCGTAGGGATTTTACACTGGTTCATAATCATCGAAACCTGTGTAATATCCGGTTTCTGATTCTAAATCAATATCCAGAGATTCGGAGCCCAAATCAACCGAATCCGCTTCAGAAGCCCTTTCATTGTCGTTGTCGTTGGGTTCATCCATCTCATTTTCTAGTTCAGCTTCGAAAAAACGTATTAATTCATAGACTTCATTCAATTTTCTCTTCATGACTTCACAGGCAGCACGTCTTATGTTCCATTTATTGAACTCATAATCAGTCGGCGACATGTTTTCTTTCTCCCGGTACAGGCGTTGTGCTTCCAAACAGATGAATCGATCATCCATTAAATCCCAATGCAATTTAGGTCCATCTTCGTATCTAAGGCATATATTTGACGGTGGTGGCAGATTCTGCTCCCTTTCAATTTGCGCAATGAGTTGTCGATAGTCTGCAGATAAATCTATCGCCTCCTGAAGATTATTTTCTAACTGGTTATAAGTAATTAGATCCATTTTAAATTTAGAATATTGAAGCGACTGTTCGTTATTTTTCCTTGAAATGTTTAGCCAAATTTTTCAAAAATAAAGACTGTGCCTACTGTACTCAGATGGTGTTTGCTATAAACAGGGTGACACAAAACACTATGATTGTTTGATTTATGTATATAATATTATATATAGTATTACAAAATAGGGGTCTTCACCCAACTTGGCAAACGTGGCAACCTTGGCAAATTCGCAAATAAAGTGTCAGTTGCTTCATACAAAAAAAATTTGTCAGGTTTGTCACTTATGCTGAGAAGGTCGACAATCCAAGTAAATCGACGATCTAAGTACATTCCAAGGTATTTGACATTATTGCATACGGAATTGAATGACTGATCTATTGACACTCTCCGGTCTCCTAGTTGTAAATGTAACGTTTGTAGATTTACTTGGGTTGACTCTTATATTCCATTTATTTAACCAATTTTGCATCAAATCCAACTGACTTTGTAAATTGTTATGCCCGATTCCCACTGCTAAAATACTGTTGCTTTTTCAGCGAACATTCACACAGAGGTTTCGCTTGAAAAAACAGCTGTTTTTTGTTTTGGTTAAACTTATATAAAAATAGAACATTGTGGCTAATTGTGATAATTAAAATGGACATTTTGTGAAAAATACATAATTGAGAAATATTTGCAGTATATACAAATAATTCTTGCAGCTTCCTTTTTCATTCCTGCTACTTATGTATTTAATATTAAAAATTAAAAAATTACAATTTAAAACTTTCTTCAAATTGTTTTGTGCATAATCAGCTGTTTATGTCGAGAATTATTGAAAATCTCATAAAAAAAGCCCAAATTTACCAACACTGCTGCAGAGTGACCAGTATTAATACCGAATTCTGAGCGAGTTCTCGCAGAACTCGCACAAAACTTGAGCTCAAATTTACTACAACAACAACAAATTTCATTCATTTTCCCTGTGTTTGTTGTAGATTTGAACTCGAGTTTTGAGCGAGTTAACCAAAACTCGAGTTTTGCACAGTGTGAATAGCCTATAATACACTTTTCACTAACACTATGACCGTGTCCACGACGCTTAATGTATATCAAAATTTGTGTTTGGCAGGGATGTAGTTTATAATACCCTTTTCTCTCTCAGCTGATTTTATATTTACATTAAATCTTCTTCTTATTTGTTTGTTTATACAGTTTCATATAAAGAAGTGAATTGGATTTATGTTTGTTACTTCCTGACTTTTTTAAGTGATCAAATAAAGTGATTACCCTTACATTCCAAAGTTATTACCCTTGCATTCCAAAGTGATTACCCTTACATTCCAAAGTGATTAGTTTGTTGCAATAGTATATATCAATATTGAAATGTGACGCTGTCGATGTAGGTGAAGAGTTGAATCCTTTTCTAGTTGTGTACAAACTGGCATATTATATGTATATATATATATGTACATATGTAAATAAGTGGCTGAGACTCTCCAAGCTGCAAAGATATGAAACTATGTAGTAGCTTAAAAGCAATACAGAATGAGATACATGAGGTTTCTATATAATGTATTATCATACTCCAAATAAAATTAATTTATGACTGGATTCATATATTGTAACATATTGTACTAACTGACTAAGCAAGCACTATGCTCTCCGGATCAAATTGCTCGTTTGATTGCAAAGCTACAGTTTAACCATTCATATTGTTGCTTTTGTCGTTTTACCATTTTAACCGCCAAGCATAAACCTAGTTGTTTTGATCTGCGGAAGTAATTGCATTTTTCATAAACATCTTTTATCCAATATCGAGTTAAAATGGTTGACAAGAAGACCAGGCCAATGAGGAAGCACGTTACCATGAAGGTTGCACCTGCACCCCTCTCTGTCAAGAAGCCTGTTGGCAAAGAATGTTGTCAACCAGCTTTTTGAGAAGATACCCAAGAATTTTACATCGGTCAAAATGTTCAGGCTAAGCGTGACTTGTCGTTCGTTTTTTTTAGATTCGTGTCAAGCGTCAAAACGCTATTCTCCAAAAGTATTTGAAGGTGCGACCACCAATTCATCAGTTCACACAGACCTTGTACAAGACTACCACTGTCAAGCTCTTCAAATTGCCGTGCAGAGTCCTCTCTCGTAAAGAAGCTACTTTTGAAGAAGATTGCGTAAAACAAAATCCAAGGGAAAGCCAGTTCAGTGCAAAAAGACATCGTAGCAAAATTGGTTGAGCGGAGGAAGGCTTAATTGCTTGTGTTTGCCTATGATGTCAATCCACTTGAGTTGATACTCTTCTTGTCAGCTTTGTGCCGCAGGATGTATGCCCCATACTGCATTGTTAAAGCACGCTTGGGGCTGTTGGTTCGTCGTCAGATTTAGCTCTTAAAAATGTGGAAATTTACGAAAAGACCAACTTTTCAGCAAGATTTTGGAAGCCATCAAATCTAACTTCATTCACCGCCACGATGAAATCCGTAGACACTGGGGAGACTTTATCCCTGTTGCCAAGTTCGAAAGTATCAAGGCACGCGACTTGGCTCAGAAGCAGGGTTAAACATATAACATAAGGTAGTACAGTATAGATTGTTGGAATGCTGATAGATTTGGCTATCACTTAAACTATTCTGCACATAAGAAATAATGAAAAGTGTGTACAGTTTTGTACTTTATGGTGTTTTTATTTACAGATTTTGCATATATCCATTTTTTTTTTTAAATGATGACTGCACAATTGTCATCCAAATAATCAGTGAGGATACTGTGATCATCATTGTTTTGTAAAAAGAGTTTTTTGACTCCGCCATTATTATTATACTGGGTAAGTATAATTTGTAATATTTCTGTAAAGAGATCTTTATAGCTTTATAACTACACAAATTGCAATAGTGATAATATGGTGTATGTACATACTGCTGCCATATCATACATCTATGTTGAAATCCGTCTGCTGCAGTCATGATGTCAATCTGAATGATCACACAATTATTATTTACAGTTAGTGGACTATTAGAAGTTCCTTGAGACGACGGAGAAATGGAACTACGATAGAAAAAATGCTAGAACTCATAATTCGATGCATAAGAAAATAACGTAAGTGTAAAATTTTTAATTTTTTGTTATATCTTAAAATTAACTAAATAAATATTTCTTTTAATTCGAGCCATTCGATCCAACTTTTCTTCATGCCTTCTTAATAATATGATATGCCCAAACTTTTTTGAGTTAATAAAGTGACAAGAAGACAAATTTTTGATGAATGTGTGCTGCATAGAAAAGCAATGAGCTAAATACTTAGAAGCAGCACCAAATTATCCAGTGAAGTTTTGTAGTCAAATACATATGGGCCACCATTTGCCAATAAGGGAGACTTAAACTGCAAAGTATATTGAAAATGGCCTCGACACTTGTACTTAGTACTTTGCAATCCATAAATGCCTTTATGCAGCTTTGCGCAGAAGTCTCGCCGATATCTTGAGTAACTTTTTATACTCTTCACACCAGCGCAATAGTATTATAAGTTTGTCAAGAAGTTTGTAACATAGTATCAAGTATATATATTCTTGATCAGCGCGAAGAGGACGAGTTGTTCTAGTCATGTCCGTCTGTCTCTCTATATGTATGTAAAGTGGTCCCTCACTTTTTGAGGTAGTGAGATGAAATTTTGCACGGAGCTTCCTTTTCACCATACGCAGTACATCTGTCGAAATCAGTCGAATCGGACTATAGAAACATGGATCCGAATTCATGTTCTTATTAGAAAAACTTTTTTGCTCTTATTACTATCGACTTGAAATGTGGACACTATAATTGCCGGACCCATATCCACCAACCATATAAATTTCAAGACCATCGGACCTCTAAGGGTGGTACCCCCGATACAAACCTGGATCGAAATTCATGTTCTTATTAGAAAAACTTTTTTGTTCTTTTTACTATCGACTTGAAATGTGAACACTATAATTGCCCGACCCATATCC
Source organism: Amiota mariae (assembly GCA_035041805.1). NCBI lineage: Eukaryota > Metazoa > Arthropoda > Insecta > Diptera > Drosophilidae > Amiota > Amiota mariae. Next base: position 64,323 of record JAWNKV010000676.1, read on the forward strand.
ACCAACCATATAAATTTCAAGACCCTCGAACTAGAAGGGATGTGAAGAGTATTATAACTTCGGCATAGCTAAAATTAGACTTTTTTAAAAATTTTTTATATCAATTTTTCTTGTGAACGTAATTTCACACGGTAAACTTTAACTGAGAATAATTGTCAGTTAATAATTATCAAGAAAACAGCTTCAATCTAAATTCCAAAAAGACGCTAGTTAGTTCTCCTATATGCTTTGACATTACATACAGCGAGTGCCCTCTGGAGGACATTAGTTCTGGAAACATAACAAAAAGGAAGAAAGCAGCAAAATATTGTAAGCAAAAATACAATAATACAAAAAAATCTGATTAAACTTGACCCACTTAAAATTACAGTAATACAATTTTTATTGCCTTTACGATGTCAATGACGATGTGGAATAGGAAATTTTCGATCTCCTTATTTATGCTGTTCTGTCATTCCATTTCCCCCAAAAAGGAAAAGCTGTCAAAAACATAAATGACATGAAAAATGAAAACAATAGAGCTCAAAGAATAAAGTGTAAGGTAGAAAAACAAAAAAGCGGAAATTGTTACATCTTTTATCAGAGTAAAACTTCAGAAAAGTGAATCAATTTCATTGGTACCGGCAGATGCGTAAGAAGATACTAAACTGAAGGATGACAACAATGAGAAAATTGACATTTGTTTGAAGTTTGTGCGAGCGAAGTTCCTTAGGCGACGACGAGCATCCCAATTTGAATTGATCCTAACCAATGCTACTAGTATAATGATTCGATGCGGTATATTGACAATATTCATTCTTAGTATTGCTGTTGCTGCTCGTGCTCCTGTTGTTTATGTTCTTGCTGTTGTTGTTGTTCATTTCGTTGTCCTTCATTATGCTGGACGACATAAAAGGACATTCAAACTGTCGAACATATCAAAATGAATGAAACGAAACGATAGAAACAAGAAAAGATATGATGTGATGCTATGCTATGCGATGCGATGCAGTGTGATGTCATTCGATGTAATAGAATGTGATGTGATGTGATGTGATGTGATGCATGATATCCTTATAAGATTCTTTAAACAAAAAACGGAAGGATCAATGTATTAAATCTAATTGTTTGTACAGCAATTAAGTGAAAAACACTAAGAGAAAAGAATAGATACTCTTTCATAGATACTTAGATAGAGCAAACATACACACACACACACACACACACACATATATATATATATATATATATATATATATATTTATATACACTTAGATACGGAAACAACATTTGTTATTTTGTTCATTTTTGTTATTCATTTCCTAGACAAACTTTGTTCCATTGGGAGGCTCCACTTTAACAAAATTATGATTAAATGCACTAAGGAAAAACATAAAATAAAAAAAAATGAAAATGAAAATAAAAATATGTAATACTCGTAATAATACTTAGTAATAAAAGAACATTTTTAAAATGAAATAAATACTATGTAAGACAACAACGAAAACCATAACATTCCGTTTATTCGAAATTTGTATACCTTTTCAGAAAAAATTGATTGTTAAATAATTAAAATTGTTTATTTGTTCGAATTGATTTAGTTATATTGATTACAATAATCAGAATCTACTGAATTACATAATTGTACTATAAGTTTGATATTTTACTTACATATAATATATATGTATTTAGATGAATCTACACTTAAATGGATACAGAGAAAGATTATTTAACTTTAAATGTATCATAAATAATTTATGTGAAGAAACTTTTTTTGAACTTTTTCAAGTTTTTTAAAATATAAACATGAAAAAGGGACCGCCAATTCTTATTGATCTGGTTTATGAGGTGATTAAATAACTCGAAAGAATTCAGCAGAATAATTGTAGCTTGGAATATATTGTACAAAGAAGACATCAGAAGTTAATCACTCTTGAAGTAAAATGTACTTAATACATAGTAGCTACAACATACTTTGTCATCCACATTCATTCTTTTATCTCAATTTCTGGGTAATTTGTTCATAAATAAATACTACGAATATGTGACATATATGTAGGATATTTTTTCGCATATATGAAATGTACTTCTTAATTTTTTATATTTTTTTTTTTTTTTTCAGTTCATTTAGGTCAGTTAAAAATTGTGCTTTTGGGAATACTTTTGACCACGCATTGATGTTCAACAAACGAAACAATAAATCAACCTTGAATCAACACACACATTTTATTGGGTTATTAGAAAAGTTATTTCCTGTTTTGTTTTTTTTTTTTTTTTTTTGTTCAGGTGAGTTTATTTAATACGCATAATGAACTTTAATCAATGATATTAAATAAAATAAAGATCTTTTCACATCTCTCGGGCATCATAAAACTAAGTACCAATCATTTTGTTAATGCTTTGCAGGATTAATGTTTCTTCATTTTTTCATTTTATATCACAAATTTATATTTATTTTATTTAATATTATTCACATACTCGTATGTACCATATAGAATATTTAAAAAAATATAATATATAATAAGAAAAGGGGCCCTCTTCCCTCTGAGCTCATTGACACAATACGCCCGATCTGTAATATGTTAATGAATTTTTTAGAGAATCATAATATTCCCAAAGAATGTAGAGGGCAAAGCTTGACAATCCTTCAAATATTGTGTGTCGGGAAAGTACACTGATTTACAAGCAAGAATCATGGAGAATTGTGAATTTGCCATCTTTGTACTATGTGGGTGACATTCACTAAACTTGGTATGCTGCTGCATGCATTACAGGATTGGTGAGGCTCCAGCGAGCTCAACCTGTAATGCATGCTAGACAAATAACTAAAGCCATTGCCGTCTGTCTGTCCATCAGTCTGTCTGTATGTATGCAAACTAGTCCCTCAGTTTTTGAGCTAGAGAGCTGAAATTTGTCGGAATCAGCCGAATCGCACTCCAATACAAACCTGGATCTAAATTAAAGTTCTTATTAGAAAAACTTATTTGTTTTTCGTATTATCGACTTAAAATTTTGACACTATAAGTGTCTGACCCATATCCATCAATCAGATGCAATTCAACGTATTTGGCAGTGTTGCTTTGTGGAATAGTAAAACCGTTCAATATTATTGGGGGATAGCTACCCTGTTTTAAGGTGAATGTTGTTTGAACTGACTTTTTTGTGTGTTGACTACTATTTTTCACTGCTTTTGCCATTTTTTGACCATGAAAAGTTGATTTTGCAGGTGCTGTGATGCAATCACACTGTCTTTATTCAATACAATTATCGCTGTGTCATCTGTATATGTTGCAACCTCAACATTATTTCCTAGTGGTGTATCAGCAGTGTATAATGTGTATAGGATAGAACCCCAAGTACATTTCGTTAAGGTACTCCAGCATTAATTGCATATAGTTTTGAGTTATCGCCCGATTGTTGAAAATAGAAGAGGCGATTAATGAGGTAAGATTTATGAAGCAGATAGTATGGTGCAGGAAGCCATTTCTTAATCTTGTAGAGCACACCTGGATGTCAAATGCTTGTTGGACATCTAGAAAGACAGCAGCACAGTATTTTTTTTCTTCAAGTGCACCCATAATGCATTTGACAATTCGGTGACATTGCTCAGTAGTTCCATATCCTCTTCTAAACCCAAACTGAAAGTTCGTACACGTACCATTCGTCTTAAGAGTATTTTTTCAAAAACAATACTTTAGAGAAGGTTACCAGTAGACTAATGGGATGGTATGATGTCGTAAACTTTTCAGGTTTATATGGTTTTGGTATCATAATTACCTCTGGGCATTTCCATTGCCTTGGGTATTGATCAAGCCTAAGCATAGCATTAAAGATGTATGTCAGGACTATGATGCAGTTTGGAGGCAGATTTCTAAAGGTAGTTCCATCGATTTTGTCATAACCTGGTAATTTTTCGAGTTTTACTTGTTTAACCTCAGCATGTGCCTGTGCAAGAGTAGTTTGGCGAATTGGCAGGCTCATCTGACAGAACGATTCCAAAAATGTATACACTTCCATTTCTGTTTCCAAATCACTTATTTGATTAGTCTTTCAGACTGAATGCAAGTGCTGAGAAAAAGCCTCAGCCTTCTCTTCATTACCTTTTACAACGAACCCCGTTGCAGTCTACAATTACAGTACTTCTTCGGGTGGGTTGCTTTAAGTACTTGGTTGCTTTCCACAGGCTATAGCCAAGATCTGCAGTATATGGATCCAGTTTCCTTAGATACTTTGCTGGCGCTTCAATATTATTTTCAGGTCCTTGGCTGCTTTGTTAAAAATACGTTTGTCTAATGGTCATCAACTTGTTTGCCATTTCTTTCTCAATTTTCTATTGTTTTTGACTATCATCATTTAATGTGACTGTAAAGAAATAAAACTAAATCTAGAACCTTGCTTATATACTTTCTTTGTCTACTATTCTAACAAAATAGTGCTTTGTCAAGGAGCCCCATTATCCAATAGGTTAAAGACGGCCCTGATAATAAGTACCTACCAACAAATTTCTTTGTTCCTTGAATAAAAATTGTTTAAGTCTTTTGTTAGATATAAGTTAGCAATATAATTTTGAAGCCTTATGGGGCAGGCAACACAATTAATAAAAAATATATAAAATATAAGTACATCAAATTTTAATTTAATTCATCATTGAAAAATTTATGTAAATTTATACAAAATAGTCAGCATATATAATTCTCAAATTATTTCTAGTTTATTCACTCAACTTAATTATATTCTTCAATTTGAAACTTACATAGCATTAAGTTGATACAACAAAATGTGTAAAAGATGAGCAAGAAAGAAATGAATTCTATTTATGTGAATCTTCAGTGGTGAAATATTTAAATAAATTGTTGCCATTTCCAATTTAAGATAAATACATATTTTACCATTATTACTTACACTATTTCTTAGTATGTAGTTTTGTCGTTTTTAAATTGATGTTGGCTTGACTTTAAGTTCTTTTGTCGTGAATTATACAATACTCGTAGTAGCATAGACAAACTGCTTATCAAAGCACTGTGGTCGGACTTTTATGGACTCAGCGGCCAAAAATACTTCCAGTCGAGATATCAACCTAAAACTTTGGATATGTATTTATAAAAAGTCAGCCAAGTGTGAGTCGGACTCGTGCACAAAGGGTTCCGTACCATAGTCCAAGTTTTTTTTAAGCTAAACTAAAATATGTATTTAAATAATAGTGATGATACAGAAATACAATAACATAAATAAATAATAGCCAACTGCTTTAAGTTACAAAGTATTGCTTGAAACATAAGCTATTATAATTGTAATTAGTTCTTTATTGATATTTTCCGACTTTTCCGGTAGATATTATTATTATATGTAAAACATGATAAGATGTTCCGTGCGAGGGTGGGTCGGGTAAGCTATTAGTATACGTATAGATTTTATATTTTAGATAAAAAAACCGAAGCTTTAATCCGAGACCTTAATTGTTCTTCTAGGAGCAATGTGAGTATGATCAGTGAAGCAGGTTGCTGGCCTCACTTCTCCGAAATTTGATTTAAGAGAGTTTATTCTCTCCACCCGACTACAATTAGCCAGCATCTTCATAGACTTCGTGGGACTTCTGGAGGCTGGTTTCTAGCCACCCAATCGTACAGTTACGGCACGGCACGGCACGTATACTAAAGTGTTACATGTTGGGCACCTTGTGACCTAAGTACATAGAATTCATCTACTAAGTACATCAAAATTAATACTAAGTAACAAGATATATTTTTGGAAGTTAACAATTTTTATATATTGTATTCACTTTATTCTGGGTCTCTTCATAATGGAATTGTTCCTGAAACTATTCACACTATTCACAATAATGGATCCAAATCACATTGATTTTGGTCGATTGGGTCTGTTTGTTTCTTTAGAAAACAACAGCCTCTCAGTAACTGAGATATTGAGCTGATATACTGGTATAGACTTTGAGTTTTTTTATTAAATAAACTTATAAAGTAATGTAAGTAAAGACCCCGTCTGTGCCCATATAGAAACTACTAATAGGTACTATAATGAGATTACTTTTTATGTTTGAAGTGTTGTGTTTCTTTGCATTTTACTCGAATAAATTCATGGAAGACGGTTATAGATGGTCGGGTGAAACATTTTTTCCTATAACAACACACAAAATCATTTAATTTTTGTTTTAGTTATTTTCTTAATGAAAACGTTTTGAAAGTTCTATTGGTTAGAAGATTTATTTAATATCAATTTTTTTTAAAATATTTTTAACTTTTTGTGTATTATTGATCGAAATATCTAACCAAGTTAGTTATTGAGCAAAGCGAGAAAGTAAAATCAGCTTAAAGTTGAAATGCTAAAGAATGAAGAATAGTATGAATGTCATCTCTGTCAGTGAAATATCGATGATTTTACATTTGCAGGATTTCCAACTTAGGGCTACAATCAAAAGTCTTAATCAGAAGAAATTATATATGTAATATTAATCTATATAAATAAAAACATAAATGTAAATACTGGTTCATGACCAATTAACTCGAAATATACTGTACCGCTGGTCGTATTTTTTGTAAAAATACCACCGAAAAAGTAGTGGATCAAATTATGCATATAAAACAGGGATGTCCAACCCGCGGCCAGACACGTTCAAAGCGGTGACCATTTTTTGTTTTTGTGTAAATCTTAGAGACACAAATTCGTGATCGAGTTGTCCAGTTCACATGCTTATTAGTCTGTGCCCAGCATGATCCACAGTTCAGATAGTTAATTTATAAATAAAGAATATTAAAAACTGTAAATTGTTTTTTTTTCGGAGATTTTCACAGTAATTCTGACTATTTATAATTTTTCTTATAAATCTGACCTTTGATTATACATATTACTTATTAAGTTGGCAACACTGTGAGCGGTGCCATCATTAGCATTTTGAGTTTCGTGATTCCCACACTTGTGAATTTAGTGAATTATCATGATACCTAAAAAAATATTTTAACTTGGTGGGAACTAAAGACACTTATACCAATTCGAATGATAAGATTGATGAAATAGATCATATAATTGATCTAACTTAAAAGAAAAATTAACAAATTTCTCAAAATAAACAACTGTTTTTTTTTTTCAAATTGTTTTTTTCAAAATTTAGATATTTTTAACCTTCATTTGCCCGGATGACTACATTTGTAGTAATTTTGCAAAACAAATGTCCACAACAACTAGGCCCCAGGCTTTCAGTAGCTTCCTAAAAATCATTTCTAAACAATTTTATCTATTATTGACATAAGAAAAAAAATGTATAAGACTGTCACATAATACTTTTCAAATCGATCATTAGCCCAGGAAAATTAGCATAAAAAGAGGTCATTCTGCGGAATAATTAGGGGAAAGCTGAATTTTTGCATGAGTTGAAAATCATAAAACTCCTTTAATTATATGCATTTTTTTTTTTTTTGATTAGAGTTAGTTCAAACTATTGAGTTAAGAGCATTTATTGGTCTGTTAATTTTGGTAGGTGTAAATAAATCCAACGTTGATGTCCTAAGAAGTTCAGAAGCACTGTGATTTTACCTTGCTGTATTGGCAAAAATCGTTTAAAAAAAATATTACAATTTATTAAGTTTGATGCTCAGCGCACTAAAGCCACTCGGCTGGCGAACGATAAAGATGTTCCAATTTCTATATTCTGGTTTCAAATAAACAGCAATTAACGCAAGTATAATCAACCTTGTGGAGAAATGAATAGGAATGAAAGCAGATTGTAAACGAGCATCATCATCAGTCATCATTCTTTGGATTTTGCGAATCAAAGTTTGTGTTAGTGTGTCCTACATGCCAAAAAGGGAAAAGCAGTTACACATTTTTCCAATACGCTTTTGACGAATGTTGTTGGATCCGAGAAAAAAAAAAACAAACCTCAATATATCCTTGACTACAATGCAAGTAAAGGAGGCGTCCATGAAATGGGTTAAATGCTCTCCACACATTCAACCAAACGTAATGTTTTATTACGCTGGCCTTTAGCTTTATAATTTGACATGCTAGATGCGCTGTTGCAGCTTTTATCATATATTCAGAAAAAAATCTGTACATTCAGAAAACAGACAAAAGATGAATGTTTCTAAGAAGTCTGGCAAAACAGCTTTTTATACCAGCAATCGAACAACGCTGTAAAAATTCAAAAGTTTTAGGATGTGCTTAAACACATCTGGCATTGGTCATAAGTAGTTCTGTTCCTGATCAAACCTAGTATAATTTTCCGGATATTTCTAATGGTAAACAAACCAATGCATCCTGATACTGTAACATAATAAACCAAAAGAATACTCGCAGCTGGTGCAAAAAAACAGTTTGTTACGTACATTTGATCACATCTTGGGAAAAAGTTGTTTCAAGAATGAAATATAAGTTTTGCAACCCACATCTCATTTTTAAAAATATTTGTAAAAATTTAAAAATATGAAAATATTCTCAAAATTTGAATAAAAACTTAATAATATGGTTATGGAAAACATAATAGAAATGACTGGTTTTGCTTGTATATTATGTATATTATATTTTAAATGCTACAATTTGTATTTAATGTTTATTAAAGTATGCTTTAAATAGCAACAAAACAAGTTGCATTTCTAAAAATTCTTTTAACCAAACAATGAATTTCATTTAGCGGCCTTGGAAAAAAATAGAAACAAAAGAGTTAACACTAAGGAACACAATATTTTTTTCGAATTGTAAGAATAAAATATCGTTCATTTTAATATTTTGTTGTGCCACCACGACTTTTTAATATTTATGCGCATCTACGACCCATGGAATCTACCAGTTTCCCACAAATTGTAGAATCAATGCCTGCACTTTTTGCCATAAATCATCCTTGTTTTTGGCCTTAAACACATCATTTTTTTTTTTAATATCTCCCATAGGTATTCTATGGGATTAAAGTCCGCTGATTGTGAAGGCCATTCCATCAAAGAAACTTTGTTGTCCCTAATTCCTTTTTTTTGCGAATTGTGTTTAACGGCATTTATTCCTTGGCGTATGGCAACATAATACTATTATGTAGATCCAAAATATTGGACCAACACCCAAAGTGGAAAAACAAAACATCACCATAGCATTATGTGGTGGTGTCAACCATGCTTAATAGTTTATATTGTGTGTTTTGGATCGTGTGCAGTATTTTTGGGGCGTCTTACTTTCGGTTTCCCATCAGATCCAAACAAATTAACCTTTGTTTCATCTGACCACAAAAAGTTTTTCCAATTTGTCCGCATTAAATGTTTGTTCGCAAAATTGATTCGTTTTTTGATGTCCATTTTGCTAAGGAACGGTACTTTCCTTACGAAATGTGCCTTTAAATCTACCTCCATCAGCATATTTCGTATAATTCCTTAGATCTTAAGATGAAAGGAATAGGTTTTTCCTCGTCTGTCGAATTAATAGTTTATAAAACTTTAAAGAGGTTACTCGCTTTCTGCCTCGTTTCTCTTGTTTTGCTTTAAAATGAATAGCGGTATATATGTAGTTTTGTTTTTGAGCATTTCAATAATTGTGATATTTCCCCCATTATTTTGCCTTCATTTCTTAGATTTCTTATCATTTCTCTTTCCTTATCTGTGCAATGTAACCCACGACCCATTTTGAATCTAGTACCAAAATAATATACAATAATACAAAAGAAAAATTTTGCAGGAATTGTTATTTACACACTTCGTTTTTCTTAAAATTAGCACTTATAATATTTCACAAGTTTTAATAAAGGATAATGACAAAATTTAAGTGTGTTTCTATTATTTTTTTTTTTTTCCAATGAAAAAACGTGGTCACATAACAAAGAATACACAACAAATATTTCCACCGAAATATGCACAAAACCGAAATCAAAATAAAGTACCGTTATTAACTAACCATGCACAGTGGAATGTGAGCATAAAATTTGCAGACGAAGTTAACAATTTCGTTTGAAGTGAATGTTGTTTCTATTATTTTCTCCACCAGTGTATACATATTAATTTAAAATATTTGAATTTTTATTTACACATTCTTGCATACCAATACATGGTTACTTCAAATGTAGTCATCGACCGACAGGCACGTAAGTTTACATTGCCAGACACATGAAGGTTAAACTTATTTTTCCCGCTAATCTAACTTTTTCTTTACTTTCAATAAATGGCATCACTGAAATTAAGTTGAGTTTAGAAACTTAAAATATTGATTTCATTAGGGAGATCACATTTGAAACCTTAGCTGGAATTGAATTATATGGATTATTGATACTGGTAAAACATTAATTTTAAAAAATATACACAACAAGTTAAGAACATTTACATAATTTACAAATGAATCTAATACTTGTATTTTCAAAATTAATTATGAATTTCAATTGCAATAAAGAATTTTTTTATTTATTTATTTATTTAATATACTAAAGTCTGAAACTTAAGCTACAGCTTCTGGGGCTTTTGGCTGATTTTACATTTGGGATATTTTTCCTTAGTCTAGTATCTTAATTAATTTTTAAAGTGGAATTATGTAAAATAGTATTTACATGATTAAAATTTTTTTTTTATTTTTTTATTTTTTTTATTTGCGATCTACCGTAAACGACAATAAGCAAATTGATTGTACAACCTTATGACTTTTGTACTAATTTAATTTAAATAGGAACTCTGTACGGCTAATCCAGTAGGTAAAAGATAAAATATGATAACAAGTTATGTAGTTTATATGGGGATTTACAAGAGGTTGATTATGTGTGTTGCTTTTAGGAAGTTGAGTATTACAGAGATATTTTTTGGGGAGGGATCGGAAAGGAATAAGGTGGGTGAGGTCTTGGTTGGTGATGCGGGTGCGTACGTTGTGGAATGAAGAAGAATTTTTTTTTTTTTTTTTTTAATTTTTCAAAGTTGCACTTCACTTTCAAGCTGCTTATACTGCAAGATCCAACTAATTAATTACATTCTTTCCCTCTCTTCTCTCTTTTAAAGCAATTCTTAAAGAGTACTGTAAAAATGAAACAAAAACAACTCTACTTTTCAATAGCTTATTCTTTTATGAAATAATAACGACATACAATATTTGGTATGAATCTTTTGACTTTGTTTTTTTTTTATTTTTGGCCAATGGCACAATGGCAGCGACCAAAGGGGAATTTCTTCTTTGGAAATTATGATTATATGATTTTCTTTTTAAAATTAATTATTATCTTTTAATAAAGCACAAGAATTCAATACATCCTTAAAATTACAATTAATAAATTGTATTACTTAAAGATATGTATTACACCTACTCAATTTTACTTTCATTGTATTTCATATTAACTTTCATAACTGCATGAGGATACAAACCAACATCATCTCCATCATCATCATCATCATCATCATCATCATCAACAACATAATCACCACCTTTATCGATAGTATTTAACATTCCGTTAGCACCTATTACTATTCTGACTTGTCCATTTTCTCTTTTCTCTCTCTCTCTCTCTCTCTCTCTCTCTATCTCTCTGTGCTCTTCAACTTAATCACTAGTTTTATTTCTTGTTCTGATTGAAATCATAAATGGTTTTATGTCATCAGCGCAAATGTGTCATAAACAACTTTTGCTTTGTTTGTCTATTGTCTGTCGGTATGTCGGGTTGTAGTATGTATGTCATTCTATCTTTCTGTTTGTTATTTGATTTGGGTTTATTCATCAATCTTTGGATAGTTAACCGGACATTCTGGACATAAGTCTTTTCCGTCTACAGTTTTGTGTACATTTCGTCTCCTTGCTTCCCACTTTTATTTATCGTTATACGTGTGTAGCCCATGTCTGGATCATATGTCTTTTCAACTTCTTATTTATATGATATTGAATAGTTTTTGAGTGTATTTTATCGTTGTTTATTTTATTTTGTTATGCTTTGTTTTCTGTTTTTGTTGTTTCATCTTCATAAAACAATTTGGTTAAACAAATTTCCTTAGAAATTTAGTCATTAAAATTTTATGGCTATGACAAATGAAAAACATCAAGCTCTCAAAAAATGAAGAATCTTTAACACATTAACTGTAATCATGAACGTTTCCATGTACGATAGTATAAATCAACCACAAAACTTTTACGCATAAATTTTATTATATATGAGTATACAATATTTAGAAGTAACACATGTACTTAGGTACTTATAATCAAAGGAAGCTACATATGTATAAGAAAAAATAAATCAAAGTGGAGTGATTGTATGTAAGTTGCAGTGTTTCCAGGAAAGTACTTTCAGCATATCCCAAATATTCTCTTGTCATTCTCTTGGCAGTCAAGTTTGCGAGGGAAAGCAAATTTAACTTATGTAGTCGTGCCTGAAATTTCAATTGTTTTTCGCATACTTTTCAAATCAAATGGATTATTGGATCTTAATTTATTGTACAAATCACATGTAAAGACTTTAAACATCCCAAAACAAAGTGCTTAAATAATCAAATCTTTATTTATTTATTTATATAATCATGTTTTAACACCATAATTCAATAATTTTTCACCATTAATATCTTGATCTATATAATATTATAGCTAAAAGCTATATGCACAGCTGAACTCCGTATAAATAAGCAACGAAAAATTATTCTTTCGTTTATTTAACTTTGGATTAAAACTTAATTAAAAATTAATAATTTTTGTTTCGATGTGGGTCGATTTTGATTAAATAAACACTGTATATTACAGAAAGTTTGCTATAATACACTTGGAAAACCGCATTCAAATTGATAAAGCCGTTTCTGAGATTACTGTCCACAGACTAAAAGACGTTTAATATTTTACTATAGTATACCAGATGCCCCGGCGCTCTTTGCTACTCTCCTGCAATAATTCATCAAAATCTGCTTTCCACAAATAATATGTATTTATTGCATTTTGTTGTGACTCACTATTCAGAAATAGATGTTTGACAAAGACAAAATTGCATCATTTTAAAATATATCTCTAAGCTCTATTAAGCAAAATTTGATCCACAAATTTCGACCGATTCTGTAAGTCGATTTTGATGAAATATACGTTATATGTTACTCAAAGAAAGCTTGTTACCTTTCAGTAATTCGATTTTGAATTAAATTAGTGACTTTTACGTGATGCGCGCAGAAACACCTTCAGTCTACGATTTTATTAAATGTGTAGATATTGTAGATAAACTAAACTAAATACCTGTGCAGACGTTGTCATGCCCTTCTTTCCCAAAAAATTAATGGATACTGATTGGCTGACATGATTAGATGTTTGTCAAAGGCGACTTGATTGATTTTAAAATATTTCTCACACCTACACTACTCACTTTTTTTTGAATTCTTTTTATTTTTATTTTTGATTTTTCAGCTGTTCCCTTGAGATTTGTCAGATATTCATTCTTCTTAAACCTTTCTCATGAATCAATCGGCCCGTTTTTGAAAATCGTATGAAAATCTGTTCGGTAGTTTTTGTGTTTACCGCGCTTAGACGGACAGATGCTGCGGGGGGGACTTATTATTATAATATGTAAAGATGTATAGATTTCGTTCGGAGATTTTTGAAGTCACAAAATGTTTTAAAGTAACACACATTTACACTTACAAATTAATATCTTTTGATTCTGTTGGTTGATTTTGATGAAATAAACTTTAACTATTACTCACAATAAATATTCTTAACTTTCAGTGAATCAATTTTGAATCCAATGAGTGGCTTTCACGTGATGCGCGTACAAACGATTTTATTATATGTATAGAAAGATATGTAGCAATATAGGGAATTGCAAATTGCATATATACAAATCTAAATAAATTATTAACGAAGGTATTTCAAAACAAATTATTTTTACAAAAGAACTTTGTCCCGGAACTTCCATTAACTAGACTCAATCTGACATGGTTTCATCTGACGTCCAGGTTTTATGGCATTTTAGTAGTTTCTGTTAATAAAAGATTTCTTTCTTTTTTTTTTTTTTTTTTGTAATGGAAATCGTTTCGCGCAAATGAGATATTTCTATTTAATAATGCAACATTTTGAATTCGTGAAATTCATTTTGTTTATTATGACTTTTTGATTTTCATAGTCAAAAATTAAAATTAAAATTGCAAAAAATAAAAATTGCCTATAAAACAATTATCAAAGTCATGTGATATGTTTATTCAAACCTAGAAGGCAAATTCCACTCATACAATAATATCAAATGATTTTTTATTTTTATTTTTTGTTTAATGCATTTATTTCACTTAAAAGAAAACAAAAAAAAAAAAAAATGAACAAAATATTAAATAAATTTATGTCACAAATTTTAAGTGAAGTATGAAATATTGTTTAAATGTCAGTTATTTATATATATATAGTACTTATAGTATATATGTTCGTATATACTTATATCTATAGGTATGTATATATAATTTTTATTGAAATTTATTTAATAAATTGAATTTGAATATTTTTTTGATTGTTTTTATTTTCAGTTTCATTGATTTATTTATTCATTTTATATAAATTTTCCACACAAGCACACCTACATATAGTATATTCAATTTTTACAGATATGTACATATGTTTATGAATTTGTGTCTATATACATATACATACATATGTATGTAAGTATGTATGTATGTATAATATTGTATATACGTAGATGTATTTGTGAGTTGGAAATTTGTTTGTATAACCTTATTGTCATTGTTTATTTGCTTCATTGCCGCCAGCCTAGGGCTCCCTTTGTTGCTTTACACACAAAGGCCATACCAATCCAACCAACCATCCACCCACCCACATAAAACACATCCTTAGATTATCCTACATAGTTTTTCCTTTGTCCTATACCATCTGACTTTGCTCTATTTCATTCTTATGAATTGTTTGTTGTATTGTCATTGTCATTGCTGTTGTTGATGTTATATTTCCTGCAGCACAAATGTTTGATCTTTACATTCATTTTGTTTTGTTTGTATTTCTATTTCTCTTTAAAGTAATATATGTATAAAAAAAGGCTATAATTTTGGCCTCATCAAAGCTTACATACACTTCACATAATCTATTCTCATATATATTATAATCATGTAGGAGGTACATGTATGTATATGAGAGATTTTTGATATTTTCTTTGTTTCCTATTTTCTACATAAAAATCATATAAAAACTTATCAATGACATCATGAGTTCTTCTGTTGAAATTTAAACGGACTCCAATGGCCGAATTTTTCATCTTATCTACCAAGCAATTCATATATCAATTTAGGAATTTTTAAAAAAATTGAATTTGAATCATTTGATTGACTTATAGTTTTTTGCTCTCTGTTTCTTTCAGATGTCGGATTGCTGTAGTTCAAACAAATAATAATTTATGTAAAACAATACAAAGATTATATGATTATTATATCTTCTTAGTGCATCAGTTCGTTTCTACAAAATTATATCAAAACTTATGTAAACACAACAAATATCGTAAAACGGACATTGGATCGATCGATAATCTCATTGCTTATTGTACTAAGTATATCTTTGCCTTTCAGTATGTATTAATCTATATATAAGTATATATAAATATATGCATGTACTTTATTATGTGTTAAAAATATCAGATTAAATTCTTAATGCGATACCATTATATATATGTATGTATGTATGTATGTATATCACATCATCATGAAGTGTATTAAAATTAAAAAGAAAAATCTAAATTGGAATATAAATTAAATTTTTCTATATGATGGAAATCATATGCAGCAATGTTTTAGATATACTAAATATTGCTTTAGGCTTTACCTAAGCTATGACTGAAATAAGGGTATACTACTCATATGTGAGCTTCAAGCGTTTCTAAGAAGGTTATGAAGGCTTTGCTTTGTGAAGACCATCACCATAGATGCCCCAGCAAAAACAAATGCAAAAAAAAAAAAAAAAAAAAAAAAATGAAAGAAATTATCATGTCATAAATTCTTTTTTGTGAATCTTTTGTGTATGAAATATGAAAAGTGCGTCCGGAAAACTTGTTCCTTTATAGATGTACATACATACGAGTATATGTATGTATGTAAATGGTGTAAAATATGACATCGAACAAAAGCTCAAAGACTAAAAATATCTTGGCAAATGTGGTCAAAAACAAAGGTGCGGCACGTAAACACCACGTCGCTTGTAAAGGACATGATTTCTTGATACTATGTCAAAATATCAATAAGGAGTAGGTACTAATTGGCATTATGCTTCGCCATTTGTGTGAAGCCATTCAAAAATATTAATAGTATTTCAAGCAAAATTAATGGCTTTTTCTCATACTACGCATACTTATATTGCATTGTATTGCATGTAATGATGTCTACTCCACCATATTCAACACATCAAAACACATATAAATAATTTGACAGCTGTCAATAGAATAAATATCTGATCAGACTACTAATATACAAACACCAATACAGAACAATGCAATAATTAAACCAGTAAAAATAAGATTAACTTTGGCTATGCCAAAGTTGTAAGACTCTTTACGCACCTTTCATATCTTCTAATTATTGTTCTAAGTTTATGTTTTGTATGACAGGTCTAGTAGGGCCTTAAAATTTATATAGTTGATGGATATGGGTCAGACACTTATAGTGTTCAAATTTCAGTTCTATAGTATGAAAAACAAAAAAGTGTCTCTAATAAGAAATTAATTTGAATCTGGGTTTGTAAGGGAGGTACCGCTCCGAGTAGTCCGAGGGCCTTGAAATTTACAAAGTTGGTGGATATGGGTCAAACACTTATAGTATAAAAACAAAAAAGTTTTCCTAATAAGAAGATGAATTAAAATTTGGGTTTGTATGGCAGATACCCCTCCTAGTGATCTGAGGATCTTGAAATTTACATAATTGGTGGATTTGGGTTAGAAACTTATAGTATATTTATTTCAAGTTGATAGTATAAAAAACAAAAAGTTTTTTCTAATAAGGACATGAATTTGAATCTGGGTTTATATCGGAAGTACCCCTCCTGGTAATCCGAGGATATTGAAATTTACATGGTTGGTGGATATAGGTAAGATACTTATAGTGTTCACATTTCAGGTTGATAGTATAAAAAACAAAAAAGTTTTCTTAATAAAAAAAATGAATTTGAATCTGGGTTTGTATGAGAGGACCCCCTTCGTCCGATTCGGCTGATTCCGACAAATGTGTTGCGTATGGTGAAAAGAAAGCTCTGTGCAAATTTCAGCACAGAGGGACTTGTTTGCATACATACAGATAGACAGACGGACAGACGGCCGTGGCTATATCAACACGTCTCGTTAAGATGATCACGAATATATATACTTTTTGGGATCTCCGATGTAACCTTCTGTGTGTTAAAATACTATTTACTGCATTAAGAGTATACAAATCATCCGAATCGGAGTAATATAGTCCATGAGACTCTTACGTAGGTCATGGCTTACTCCATGAATCATTTCTATTTAAACGAGTATTATAATTTACCAAAACACAAAAGGATTAACTAAACAAAATTGCATGCATGATTTATAATTGATGTTAAAAAGAAAATTAAATACCGGTAAAGGTCGTTTACAATAAGATATGGATATGTGATATCTAATTTTCTGACTTATGACTTTGCCAAATCGATCATATATTCGTGCCGCAATTGGTTCTTAGTCTGCATGTAATTGTGTTGCATTTTTTATCTCTTCTTCCAAATTAGCTCTTTTTTTATACCATTTATCAACTTTCTTCTTCAGTACCTTTAGCAGAGCCCGCATTATATTCCATCTATTAAATTCGTACTCCCCTTCCGGCATTTGTGATTTTTCACGCAGCAGTCGATTTGCCTCCACATGAATCAACCGCTCGTTTACAGTATCCCATAGCAGCTTGGGTCCATCAGTATATTTAACACAAATGTTCGAAGGCGGTGGGAGGCCTTCTTCTTCCTCTATTTCCGAAATTAGTTCTTCATGTTCAGTAATGAGATTAGTGTAATAAGTAATTCGGTTTTTCTTCTGATAAATTATATATTCATTCATATTCATGTTTTTATTTTTTTTATTTTATTTTATTTTTTTTTTTCTTATTGACGTCTCAAATGTACAGTATTCTTCTTTAGACAAAAATACTCACTAAAAATGCCTTAAAATTATATTTCAGGGATACAGTGCCCAATCCAACATTATGTGCTGCAGTACATGGTGACTCAAAATTAAACCGAAAATGCAAATATGAGTAAAAAGTATTTATTTACAAGTATGTATTTTGAAATTTAAAAATACTTATATGTACTTATAAACTACCCATAGTTTTCAATATTCATAAAGTAAAGACAACAATTAATTGTGAATCTGAAAAATTCGTAAAAACTTCCAAATAGTGATTGATCCTTATCTTGTGCAAATACGAAAAAGATATTAATAACAATTTATAGAGAAAACTATAATATTTTTATAGTAACGCTCATCATTATTTCCATAACATTTACTTAGCTAATTGTTAGTGGAATAGTCTGTCGTTTATGTGACAGCTTAGTTCGATATTCCTTCGTTCAAAATAAGTAAGACAGTTTTACAATGCGATTTTAACATACTAAGCGACACCATGGTCTGAGCAGGTGCTGATTTTAAAAGTAAAAAGAATTAAACTACAACCATGAGATTCCAGACTAGCTTCAATGGACTATTTTCGGGTATGTTGGTGGAAGAAAAAATAAAAAAAAAAAAAGTAAAACTATGGGATATGGGCATTTTGAATTTGTGTTGCCAGGACCCGATTGCAATTCTTTAAATTTTGTACGGAATTTTTTCAATTTTTTACTTACGGATTTTTGCCTTTTTACCACCCAAAACACACAATGAGAATGACATAAACATATACACTATACACTCAGACACACGCATAAACACATTAAAGATACATGACACTAAATTATTACCACCAATATCCCATATAAATACATGTGGTCTGTCCAGACGTCTTAGCGTCCTGAATAAGGGTACCAAAACTGGTGTCCACATAAGGGTTAAGGAAGCTCGCATTTTTAATGCGATGTTGTTTTGTTAAGTCAAACTAAAATGTTTCATAGACATTTAGCACTTTTAGTGGGCGTTCAAAACAATTGTTCCCAAAATGTTGTTTCATACAGAGTTGTCATGTGGCACAGCAATTTTGATTTATTTTCCTTTTCTTAATGATTTTGTTCATTATATACTGCATATGAAAAATCATTGTGAAACGTTATTAAAAATCAAGATAAGCATTATAAATTTGTATTTTATTTTATTCAATGCAAATTTAAAACATCAATTTGTTTCACATTACACTTTATGCATATGGCAAACTCTGCCTTGATGTATACAAACACAAACTCGCATTGAATAAGAACGCGGTGCCGTGATAAGCTAAACACTCGCAATAAATCGCTCCTACTTAGTTCGATCAAACTAAGATCGACAGTTGTTGAGTGATAGCGACATCTTGAAATAAAAATATAAATTCCTATACACATCCAATAAATAATCCTCATTTTTGACAAAAGATATGCTTTGCATAAAGTTAGAAACTCCAAACTGGACACAATCTAACAAACAGATGCAAATCATAAAATTATAATATTCGAGAGAATATTTTTGTGAACAGTGTTGGAGGTGGGGGGCGTCCAGAATTCCATTCCGAACCATCAGTTTGGCTTTAGAGGTCAGCATAGTACACCAGATAAACTGCATAGAGTGGTCCATCACATTATATGTGCTTTTGAAACAAAAATCTATTGCTCTTCGGTATTTTTGGATGTTATGCAAGCCTTTGACAGAGTATGGATAGACAGACTATTCCACAAACTGATTATGCTTCTTCTTCTCTTGCTCAAAAGCTATTTGACGGACAGAGCCTTCTTTGTAAGAGTTCGTGATGCCGTCTCTGGCATAAAGCGCATCAGAGCTGATGTACCTCAGGGCAGTGTCCTTGTTCCAGTTTTATATTGGTTATTCACGGTGGATATGCCAATGCCAGAAAACGATAATATACTGGAAGCTACTTATGCAGATGACATCACCATAGTCGCGAACTCAACTTCCCCTATTGTAGCAGCAGAAATGACCCAAAGTTCTTTACAGCGATGCCAAACGATGGAACATTAGCATAATTCCTCTCAAATCCGCAAACTGCACGTACACATTAAGGCGCTGGTTTTGTCCAGATATATCGTACGATTCACGAATCATTCTTCAGGTGATTCATGTTCGATACCTAGGCCTGATTCTGGATAAGCGCCTCACTTGGCACGCCCATGTCACAGCGTTCTGCAATCAAAAATGAGGAAATGGATTGGCTACTGCGTGCGAACAAAAAACTGTCGCTCAACAACAAAGTGTTGATATACAAACAAGTAGTGGGTCAGTTTGTCATTCAAATATGGGGAACCACCGCTCCTTACAATATCGAAATGTTGCAAGCGACACAAAATAAAGCTCTGCACCACTACTCACTACTTGATACTTTGTACAATGTACAGAATGATTCAATTAGTTATTTTTTATCATGATCTTCCCCTCTCTAGTTGCTCTGAAGATTTCTCCCTTAATATGTTCCAAACATCACAATAAAATATTATTAAAACTAAAAAAATAAAAACATTTCATATTTTTCATCTTTGATCGCCAGTCAAAAGACGACAGTAGGCGAATTTGAAAGAAAAAGAAAAAAAAAAAAAAATATTGGATGAGTATAATCTTGTCCAAAGACCGGTAGCTTTTCAGATGGTGATGCGAAGACTTACTTGCATTATTTTGCTAACACATTGGTAAACGTTAGACACAAACATTTGTTCCATCATTGCCACTAGGCGTTTAATAATTATCTCCGCAAACAATTCTGTAAAGCTGCCTTCCTGGACGTACAGCAATCCTATTATAGAGTCTGACATGAAGGTCTTCTCTATAAGTTAAAAAGCATTGTACGAGTATGTGCTCTACAGTTCTCTGTTCTGCAGAGCTTTCGCAAACCAGGCATTTTATAGAGGTGGTCAACGAGGATAAACCAAACAAGAGGCTAAGTTCCCCAAAGGAGCGTCCTCGGACCAGTACTTTTCGCATTTTTCACGAGCGACTTGCACCTCTCCATGTTCGGAACAAGTGTGCGTGAGGACGATACAGAAATATTACCCTCTTCATGCTGACCCCTCGAAGCTACGCAACTTCTTTAAAGTGATCTTGATGATCATGCCATATGGTCGAAGCGCTGGAACATATTGACCAACTACAAAAAATCTGTTTTTGTTGTAAATAAAAGAATGACATGGGCTCACCATGAAAAAAGGATCCATTCTAAGTGCTCAGTTAAAATTAAGAAACTCTACTGGATGGTAAAAGTTAAGAGTCTCAATAACAAAATATTGACTTAGAAAACTGTTATTGCTTCTATTAGGTTGGTGCAAAAATAATGGCCGTTTTCAAACAGCTACTTTAAATGAACGTCACTCAGCTCAGAATAAACTTTATTAATCGAAATAAAAACCATTACAATCAATACATTTTTGCCAACAAACAAGAGAGAAACAAGTTTATTTATGCCGGTAGCATAAAAGTCCGGAGTTCTGGAGGCGATGAAAGCGTTGAAGGCGTTTTTGGTGTCGTCTTGATTTTTGAAGCATTTCTCGCGCAGGAAATTGTCGAGGTGTTTGAAAAAATGGTAGTCAGTGGGTGAAGTAGAGTCTCGTAACCCAATTCGTTGAAGGTCATTTGTGCGACGTGTGGTCGAGCGTTGTCATGGAGCAGGATTGGTCCCTTCATATTGACCAATCTCGGGCACATACGTCGAAGCTTCTGGTGCATTTCGTCGATTTGTTGGCAGTACTTCTCTGCCGTGATCGTTTCGCCTGGATTCAGAAAGCTGTGATGGATGAGACCGGCTGCTGACCACCAAACAGTAACCATAATCTTCTTTTAGTGCAGTATCGGCTTCGGGAAGTGTTGTGGAGCCTCGTCGCTGTCCAACCACTGCGCGGAACGTCGCCGATTGTCGTAGAAGATCAATTTTTCATCGCACGTTACGATTCGGTCGAGAAACGGGTCATTTTTGTTGCGCTGAAGAAGAGACGATGACACCTCAAAACGACGAGTTTTTTGATTTTCGTTCAATTCATGCGGCACCCATTTATCGAGTTTTTTTGACTTCCCTATTTGCTTCAGATGGCGTACGACTGTTGAGTGATCGACGTTGAGTTCTTGTGCGACTTTTCGTGTGGTTTTACGAGGATCGGCTTCGATTAAGTCTTTCAATTCGTCATTGTCAACCTCAGATGGGCGGCCGCGACCCTCTTTATCTTCAAGGCTGGTATCACCTGCGCGAAATTTTTCAAACCATCTACGTGTAGTACGTTCGGAAGCAATGTCCTCGCCCCATGCTTTATTGATATTTCGTGTCGTCTCCGCAGCATTGTGGCCAAGTTTGAACTCGTGAAGCAAAATAATGCGAATTTCTTGTTTTGATAGCATCACAAAAAGTGGTCGGACATCAGAAACGTATTACGATAATAAAAAGATAATTAGTCTAAAAGATAGAGCGAAAAACGCGCTTTAAAACGACATATTGCATGACCACATTCATTAAAAAATTTATTCAGAAATTCATGCATAAAAATAAACAAAATGGAAACGGCTATTATTTTTGTACCAACCTAATACATGGACATACGGCTTGCAACTATGGGGCACTGGTGCAGCTTCACATATAAGAAAAATCCTGGTACTTTAAAATAAAACCCTGCGCCATGGTACATCCGTAACAGATCCCTTTACAAGTATTTAAAAATTAATTTTGTCGGTGATCATATAAATAATCATAGTATCATATACATTGATAGATTGGCTATCCACCCAAATCCATTTGCAAGCTTAGCCTTAGAAACCCAAAGACCCCGAAAAAGATTTATGTACACTACTATATTCCTGTGAGCTCACAAGACGTTCCATATCATAGTTCCCGTCATATTTATTTTTATACTCTTCACGCAGTGAATATTATTATAAGATTGTCTTGATGTTTGTAACAAATATCGGAGACCCCATAAAATACATATATTTACATATACGGTTTCCGTCTGTCCGTCTCCATATAAACAAAGTAGTCCCTCAGTTTTTGAGGTGAAATTTTGGACGGAGCTTTCTTTTTACCACACGCAGTACATTTGCCAGAACCAGTCGAATCGAACCACTAGGGGGTACCTCCTATACAAACCTGGATCCAAATTAAAGTTCTTATTAGATAAACTTTTTTTTTTTTGT
Source organism: Amiota mariae (assembly GCA_035041805.1). NCBI lineage: Eukaryota > Metazoa > Arthropoda > Insecta > Diptera > Drosophilidae > Amiota > Amiota mariae. The sequence goes on from JAWNKV010000676.1 coordinate 87,517, forward strand.
TTTTTGTACCATCGACTTGAAATTTAGACACTCTAAGTGTCTGACCCATATCCACCAGCTACATATACTCGTATACAATAAATTTCAAGTCCTCGGATCACTAGGAGGGGAAGGTTTTCCTTCCTACATTCATTCATACCATCTTTTGTATATTATATGAAATACTTAATAATTTAAAGGAAAATCATTTGGTTATACGACAAATATTCGTCTGTTCGTTTAGTTTTTAACACTATTGAATGGAAAGTTTTTCCAAAGAGGCATCTTCTATCTTATTATTATAAAACAGAAATGTTTTGGTTTTGCCTACCGGCAAAATGTAGTCGTTGTTTTGTTTTGTTTTGTTGTGTTTTGTTCTGTTGTGTTGTGTTGATAACAGACATTTATTTTAAGGAAAATAAAAGAAAAACTTGGGGGAAAATCTTCAAACGCCAAATCTACTTAACGTCATTTAAGCGTGCAAAGTGGTTTTGTCATGTTTGCTTTGCTTCGCTTTGCCTGCCATTGCTACTTTTATCATTATTGTTTGGTTTGTTATTTTCTTTTCTTCACTTTTATTTCAATTTTTGTTTTTTTCTTTTACATTTCCTTCGATGATGTTGTTGTTACATTTTGTTTAAGTATTCTTTGCTTATTTTCATTATGCGCAGTCAAGTCTAATAAGATGTGAAAATATTATGTTTCTAATTAAAACAAACGCCATGAGGCGTATGCGTAATTTTCGTTGATTTTTTTCTTTTTTAGATTTTTCTCATCTTTCGTTGTTGATGCTGTTTCTATTCCTGTTGCTGTAGCTGTTTTTATTTTGATTCATATTTCTATTGCCACTCATACACTAATACAACTACTCTTCCCACTCCTTCGCTTTAGCAATTTAAACTAAAAGCATTGAATCAAAGATAAGAGACAAACAGACAGACAAAGATACAGAAGTGAAGAGATTGTGATAGGAAGAGAATAGAATACTGACACAAATAAAGAAAGAAAGAAAGAAAGTCAGTCAGATAGACAGACAGACAGACAGACAGATTTAGTCAGTCAAAGATAATAAGTAATAAGATATATAGTTAATTGACAATTCCTGGTTATAAATATTATAACAATATAACAATAATAACAACAACAATGTATGGCACATGGCGTTTGTGTAATATAAAAGCTATAAATTTCACATATATTTATTTATTTATTTATTTGAAATGGCATTGACAAAGAAACTGTCAGCTTAAAACAAAAATAAATGTAACAATTAACATTTAAAAGTAAGACAAAAATATAAATTTAAATGAACTTAAACTAAAATAAATTAAATAGGAAAAAAAACATGAAAATAAATAAATAAGGATAATATGAAATACCAGCCTCTGACCCGATGGGTGAAATTTATTTGGTTTTATATGTAATACAAAATGTTGGCACTTTTGAACATAATCAACACCATCGATAAGACTAACAGCAATAGGCTTAGATTCTTCTATGGGAGCCAAAAAATTGGTTAAATTTTTATTTGAATATGATGCTACTCGTATTCCATAAGTTGAGTATCTAAAAACCACAATGACAATACTATGGTGTTGATTTGGGTTTGTTTATCTTTTTAAAGTTGTAAGAAATTTAGTATTCATTGATAAATATAATACAATAGCGATGCCCGGCGCACGTTGCTACGCCCCCGTCGTGATGTTAGCACGTCATTTTTGTAGTCATCGTTCTTGACAGTGCGTCATTCAAATTTTTTCTTTTATTACAAATAGTATAAGTATAAATCTTTGTCGGTTTAACGGTGTAGACGTGTTCTCTGTAGCGCCAATATTTTATGTATGGTCATGTTGTTTCCTCAATTTTTAAAATTTTGTATAGCCTATAGCAGACACAGACATCAACCATACGAACACAAAAAATAATATCCAAAATACTTATATTATATAGAGATACAGAAGAGATAATATCTGTGGCTTATGTCGAAAATTGAGTGAATTGAGTTTGAACGCTATTACTATTAACCGCTTCAATACACGTATTTTGGCTAAAAAATATTCTAAAAATATGGTATAGAATTATAGTTACATATAGTTTACCCCGAACACTATAAATTCGTACACCTATGATTTTTTCACAAATCCAATTTTCAAACTCTTTTAAACAATTATTGAAATAAATAAACTAAATAAAATTTATACTTGTTAGAAAGGTTGTGAAATTTACTTTTATAAAAATATTTTACAAAATTTATTTAGCATGTATTTTATTTTTTATAATTTTATTTTGTGTAGCAACTTATAAATATGAAATGAAACCAAACAGAAATTACTTTACACAAAATGGGCAATATCTCCAAACATAGATTTTCGACAAAAGCTACTATGACTTATTGCCACAGATATAATTACATATTATATGCATTGATCAACTTTGCAAAAAAAAAAAGCTGTAAAAAATGTATATATTTTTTAAGTGTAGTATTTCTGCGCAAATTAAACTAAGATGAAGGTTGATTTTAGTAGTTAATAAGTTTACCTTTTACCATTATCACCTAATTTAGTCTGCCTGGCATTGAATCCACTTGAGTTTCTAATATGGAATGGTTTATTTTATCCCATTTCCAGTCTTTCAGCTTCTTAAGGGTCTCAAATTGTCGGCCATTCTTACAGACCTGAGCTGAAAGTAATCCACATAAGTTCTCAATCGGATTTAAGTCAGGACTGACCGCTGGTCATTCCAAAAGGTATATGTTTTTTTATGCAAACAACTCTTTTGTAATGCGTGCGGTGTGAATTTGGGGCGTTATATTGTTGAAAAGTCCAGTCGTCGCCATAAAGATTTTCCAGCAACTCAGTGTGGTGTCCAACAATTCCACATAGTTTGTTCTGGATGGTAGTGAAGCAAAGCGGAGACCTTCCGGCATACGCAAAAGCAGCCCAAAACATTAATGAGCTCCCACCGTGATTTCGATTTATACGAGTCTTCCGCAGATGACTTACATCACGCCAGGACTTCTGATAACCATCAGCGTCATCTAAATTAAACAGCTAGGGCTGCCCCTACGCTTGATTTTACCATAAATCTCTGAATTTTTAATTAAATTTATTATTGTATTTCTATGGCGATTTACTCTGGCTGCAATATCAACAATTTTGGGACCATTTTCCATTAAACCTATTATCAAACTACGCTTCTCCTCTGATAAACTTGTTCCACGCGGTATTCTTCCATTAAAACTTAAATTAATTTCTTTTTTAATTATTACAAATATGATTCTGACTTTAACTTGTGTTCCTGTAGTCGACAACTTTTTAATAAAATACTTACTTACTTTATTTACCTTCCCAAATGCACACTAAAATCGGATTGCACATAGTACTATACTTATTTTCTAAGAAACACATCAATCTTAACTGAAAATTAAGATAACGGTACTAAGAATAAAGTTCCAAGAAGATTCTCGCTTATCCTTACATACACGTATTATAAAACAAAATCCCCCAACCCCGTCTGCTTGTCTGTCTGAACGCGATTATCTCAAGAATTACTAAACAGATTTTCATACGGTCTTCACCAAAACGGACAGAGTGATTCATGGAAAAGGTAGATGTGCATATGTCATAATGGTTTTACTGAAATTGGCTGAAATATTGATAATTGTTGAAAATGTCGGAAAAAAGCATGCCGACTTGGAGATTTTTATAAATTTTTTTTTATTTAATAATTTTTTTTTAAATCAACTAATGAATTCTAATGGAAGGAGTTGCATAATAATTTTTTTCATTTTTTAAAGGTTAATATAATTTTTTTAAGGAATAAATTTTTTAAATTTTAATTACTTCACTGAGGGAGTAGAGAATAGTACTAGGATAAAGACACTTGTCAGAAATTGGCTGACCGACTGACTGATTACAATTGTCCGCATTTCAATCTAAGAGAACTTGAGGACAATGTTTGACAAAAATAACAGTAAATATACGATACGTGTGTTCATCAATAAGTCCCCAAAAAAAGATAGAAAAACAATATAATCTTCTTCAAGCTCGATGCATTTATTCCAGCATTTTTTCATTTTTTTTTTTTTATCCTTTCCAAACAATAGGTTTTCTTAAGGTCCTCAAAATAGCCATTTGTTTCAGTGATGACATCTTCATTTGACACAAATTTCTAACAGCCGAGCCTTTTCTTCACATTTGGAAACAGGAAATAACAGCAGATGGCTAAATCTAAAGAATATGGTAGATGTGGTAGCAGTTCGTCGTCCAATTTATGGATTATTGACATGGCAACTGCACACGTGTGCACTCCGTGCATTGTCATATTGGAAAATGCGGTCGTTTTCACTCCAAATCAATGTAGAATCTATCCAACATCTCTGAATAATAATGGGCGGTGATTATTTCACATTTTTCAAGGAAATCGATGTGATTGACAACGCGTGTATCCAAAAGTCCACTGCTTTTACTGTTCCTTGGTCTCTCGTGTATTGTGAAGGATCGGCAATTGTCAATTGACAATAAAAATGAAACGATAGGAACTTTAAGAAAATATATATATATATCAATACTATGAGCGCCTTCTCCTGGATTATCTAAGGACTTATTGATCGATCCACGTATTAAGGATAGCAAGGAATAACTAAAGAAGGCAAGTTTAAGAGAAAAGAAGCCACACATACTATACTCGCATTAGTGAATTCATTAACAAACATTAACTTCTAAACTATATAAAATATGTTGTGAACTACTGCAAGTGACAAAATATTGTATCAAAAACCACCAACATCGACATTATAAGTGTCTGGCCCCTCTTCACATCCAATTAAGTACAATATAATTTATTGTAAATTGCAAAGAAAGAACAGAGGCAATGAATTTCTGAATATAGTACAGAAAAAAGTTGATAAGTATACGAACAATAGAATATTTCCAATCTTAATGATGTGGAAAATTACTTTAGTAACACCAACCACCAAGCAACAACAACAATAACAAAAAGAACAAAAATAATAACAATAACAAATAATATGAATGAAGATGGAAGCTAATGTAAAAATAAAAGAAAGAAAAAATTTAGCTTAAATTTAACTAAAGAAATTTCTATAAAAATAAAAATAAATAAGTAAAAACAAATTTCTATAGTCAAAGCAAATTGTCAGCAAATCAGATAAGTAATGTATTATGATGGAAAAAATAATAAGTAGAAACGACTTATTTTATTTGTAATAAGATGCAATGAAGTAAAATCTATGCATCTGATTTAACAAATTTTAATGTTAATTAAACACAAAATTAAACAATTTTCAAAACATTGTCAGTAGGTTTTATTACAATATGTATACGTGGGGCATTACAAAAGTTTTGCCATGAGAAGTAAATACGCATTGTTTGGATTCAAAAATAGTTTTATTATTTTTCAATGAAGATCAATAAACTTTTCTACACGCTTAAAGTCATTTTCGAAGCACTTTTACCACTCTGATTGAGGTAACTCCAAAACAATTTTTTTTTTTGAATGCATAAACCACTTTTTCGTATGTTGAAAATCATTGACCACGTAATTTATTCTTCACTGTTGGGAACAAAAATAAATCATTCGGTGCTAAATCGGAGCTTTACGCCGGATGACCCATCAATTCAACGTTTTGTGTCTTCAAATATTCGGTTGTTTGAGCCAAAGTGTGATGAAGAATGATCCGACATCGACCATTTGTTTTCCTCATTTCACCAAAAACTTCTGACAAACAGATCGTGTACAACTCAGAATTGAACGATTTACGGTTCACTAGTAGCACGGTTATGATATGTCCGGTTATTCCAAAGAAACATACCACCACTTACTTCGAAGTGCTTCATGAACGACCAACTTTCGTTGGATTATCATCCTCTTGGAACACCCATAAGGTCGATTGCTGTTTACTTTCCGGCTCATACGCATAGATCCATGATTCGTCACATGTTACAATCTTAAATAAGTTTTTTGAAGCACCACAATCGTATTTTTTAAGCATTTCTATGCTTCAATCGACGCGTGCCTTTTTTTTTTTTTGAACGATTGCCAAATTATGCGGGATTCAACACGAAACTAGCATTCTCACAGCTAAGTGTTCAAGTAATATTATATGTATTGTGGTGGAATGAATGCGTACAGTTGCCTCAATCTCATGTATGTCCCTTGACGATCTTCCACTATTAGTTTACGCACAGCATCGATGTTTTCGGGCGTAACAGCTGTTTTTGGTCGACCTTTACGAAATTCGTCCTGCAACGTAGAGCACCCACAATTGAAATTCATAAACCAGCGTTATACGGTAGTCTTGTATGGTGCTTTATCATCAAAATCTGAATGAAGTCTTTTCGCACTACCTTGCCAAGGTGCTTCGAAAATCGTAAAAAATCATCGAAAGAAAAGGTTCGCGATATAAATATGTTTCTCTAGATGAAATTTTCAAGTTAACTAAATGTAAACAAATACCGTCGATATAACAAAACGTTCTAAGTACGAATATACTAAAAAATATAAAAAAAGACTAGCTTTGGCTATGCCGAAGTTGTAATAATCTTCACGCCCCAGCGAGTGGTCCGAGGGTTTTGAAATTTATAAGATTGTTGGATATGGGTTAGACACTTATAGTGTCCAAATTTCAAGTCGATAGTACAAAAAAATAAGAACTTTCGTTTGAATCCCGGTTTGTATGGGGGGTACCCCCTTCGTCCGATTCGACTGATTCCGACAAATGGACTGTGTATGATAAAAAGAAAGCTCCGTGCAAGTTCAGCTCTCTATCTTAAAAACTGAGGAACTAGTTTGCAGACATACAGACGGACATGGCTAGACTAACTTGTCTCGTCGCGCTGCTCAATAATATATATACTTTATGGGGTCTCTGTTGTCTTTACAAACTTCTTTGTGTGACAAACTTCATGAAAACTTTTTAATACTATTCACTGTGTGAAGAGTATAATAAAGGATAAGCTATGTAAGTAAGATTGATGCACTTTTTCAGAATCAAACTGCCCATTTGGTTGCAATTGCCTCCTGCCATGTTAAATTAACCAGTTGAATACGAGTACATGTTAAAAGGCATAGAGTCGGCACTAGTACTATTTATATAATTATTATTAATTATTATTATTTTTTATATGCATATATATTTACAAGAAATGGTATTTTGGTTGGTTTTTTTTCATAGTTCCCCCTTTGACATCAAACCATTTTATAGAGTCACTCTTTGATGTAGTCGTAGTATGTAATTGAAGTTGAAGTGTTGCTCACACAGAGCCACATGGAGAAAAAATGTTCACGTAATCACTTTCAACCTTGACTGGTTTCGAAATTATAGTAGTCATTGAGAATATGTTTACAATTTATAAATAAAACATTAACTGGAAATTAAATTTTAAATTATATTAAATATGTTCTTAACCTTTGTGATGCACGGTCTCTCTTTGCTTAACCGAAAGCACAGCACAGTGCCAGAGGTAATGCCGGAGGCTGACACAAACATTAAGCCTGAGGAAATGCTTGAAAATAAACGAAAGAGTTTTCTTGAAGGTGCCTTAGAAACGTTGTATGGAGGAGTAAATGGGGAGGAAAGCAAACAACACTTTGGCAACCAGCATTACCGTCCATGGATGCCTGGTCACCGTACTGAATCAAAATTCATTAACGATCCGAACTACACATATTGCCATTTGTAGAAAATTTTGTATTTTATAAATTTCTTTTATAACAAAATAAATTTCAATTGAAGTCTTCCGACTGTTACAACAATTTTGGCATAAACAAAAATATTACACATTATTATTTTATTATTGGATGATAGGATTCAGCTTAGTATTAGGAGAAAAAATATAATGCATAAATCTATAAGTAACACTTGATGGCATCGTTTACTATTCCCGGAATTTAACAAGAAAAATTTGGTCTAAGATTCACGTGGGAACAACATATCAAATCAAAAATCAACTTAATTCTCATTTCAAACTTAGCCTTAAACACAAATTATTCCTGAAGCTAGAGGGGACATATGGAAATCAGCAGCAGAATCCAATCATAGTCATGCAAGGATTTCAATCCATGCTCCTCCGAAGACTTGTCAAACTGCCTTATTACTTCGAATTCGTAGATTTACAATGAGATCCTCCCATCTTCCTACAGTGCAAGAAAAAAAAACAACTAGGTTTTGTCAAAACAATATAAAATATGGAACAAAACAGCGTTACGAGAAGACTCAGCCGTTACCTACTACTACTACTGCTACTTAGAATTATCTTTCAGGGCTTATAGAAAATCATATGGGAACAATATATTCTAATGACGAGTGCTTTAAAATATTAAAAGGCTGCCTTTTTTGCAAGAAAAAACAAAAAACAGGGAATTTGAAATCTACTCTGACAGCCATATGAGCCATTCAAAATTGTGAGCACAACGATCTCACAATTCGGGAAATCCGGAAACTATGCACACAACACCACAACAAAATCATTCTTTGGGTTCCCAGCCATCAAAGTATACGCGGAAATGAATGCGCCGACACGGCTGTCCCATCTCACTTCTTTATTCCAACTACTCTACCATGAACCTAACTTGCGAAAAAATCAGTCTTTCTACCAATTCAACCAAACGGGCATGCGCAGTTTTCATTCGTCTGCGTATCGGACACACTAAAATCTCGTACCAACACCTCCTTAAAGGATTAGTTCATCCACCATGCTCTCTTTGCGGTGCCGACCTCACGGCAGATCATGTTCTGGACTCTTGCCAATATTTGGAGAGCATAAGGGTCTCCTATTTTGGTTCCCAAATCCCATCTTATAAAATTATTGCAAAAAAATGCAACCTGTTAATTTAGTCACTGATCATCATTAATAAATTATCATTGAATAGCGAGTGGAAGGCCCCAGCAGCTAGTCGCTCGTTAAAAATTAGTATTAAGTTTAGTATTATATATTAGATTTAATAATGATAAATAAATAAATAAATAAATAATAAATAAAAATATATTTCAGGGTTTAAAGAAAATCATACGGAAGCAATAGTTACTAATGCCTACTAGTAGCAATGCGCAATTTCAGACCATTGTACCTAGTAAGTAAATAAATGTTGGCTTCTAATTAATTTATGACTTGAAAAATTACTTATCGCTTGATGGAATTTGTAACATATTCGAAAACTAACTTCAGAGAGCCGATATACGTTAAAATTTGGATGGCGAGTATGCATTTTTCCTATCATTGAAATAGATATATAAAATAGGGGAAGGGTGGGAGTAAGTCCTAGTATTTTGCGTGTTCTTTTTCGAGAGCTAGAAGGCATGAAGGCTTACGCTACTCTTATATATTCTATATCAAACCAATATTGGTGCGATATACTTTCAGGCCATCGTTTGAGTTTTATTTCTGTGGAAATGCAGCCTATAGAATAGTTCTTGTCCAATGATAACTTTGGTAGTTCAGTTTCAAGCGAGTTCATCTGTTTCTTCGTATCCAAGAACGTACCCACTACATATAAGTAGTAATTGTAGTAATGCTAAGTAGTACCAGACAAGCTTTGATTTTATATCGAAGGCATTGAGTGCTTGTACTGCAGCCTTGCTTAAATACATATGTGCCTATCAACAGTAGCATAACTCTACTTGTATTTCTTCTGTTTGTAATTACTTTCTTATCTACGTCAATGCGACCAGCATATGTAAAGCTCAAGGACAATATTCCGCGCTTAACAGCCATTTATATCAAAATATGGACCATATTCTACTAAACATTGAAATTTCACTTATATTTCAATTTCCCTCTATAAACACTCTTAAATAAATTTGGAACTACTCCTTTCTTTAGCAACTAGATACCCGGGCAGACTTTCTCCTGCCTCTCCTTTCCAAAAAATTAGAGATAGTTTTGTATGCAGTTCAATTGCCCACGACAATTTTTAAGATTTTTTAAAGATATTTCGATTGTTCCTTTGGTGTTTTTGGTTTTTTTTTTTCCTTAAATCTTCCTTATGAATCATTCTGTCCATTGGTGAACCCCTTATAAAAATCCAATTGGTAGTTTTTTAGTTTATTGAGTTCAGACAGACAGACGCAGCGATTGAGAATATTGGTGATTATTTAACATTAAATTATAATCATTATTTTACATTACTGTCATTGTTATATGATATTCTGGGTATGTATTTTAGTTGTTTCCCATTTTTTTCTGAAGGGTTCAATGTTTTCCATTTCGAAACGTTTATATACCGAACCGTATAACGCAAGCCATGATTATGGTAATAGGCACCGATACGTTGTAAATTTCTATTAATTTCGATATTCATCATAGATAGACCTTAATGGCCCGGGATGTCTTACGGCATCTCTCCTGGATCACCATATCTACTGAACCCCATCATCACGTCAAGATAGTAAGCCCCAGGGAGAATTTTCCACTTAGAGTAGTAGGCTAAGAACAATCCAAATTTTGTCTACATACAAAAAGTCATTATAAGATTCATTCTAAAAATTATTTTCGTTTAGAAAGTTACAAAAATATAAAAAAAATATATATACAAAAATTATTTGTAAAAATTCTCTTTCGACCTAAAGATGTCTGACTTAACTCCATGGGAAGTGAACAAAGATTGCAATAATATGGGCGACACAATGAAGAAAGTTGTAAGCTGCACTGCACTTTTGAGTAAATTAAACGATTCTTCGTTGGAATTTAAAGGAGCACCCCGGTCCACTTGCATATTACCGCTTCCCAATAATTCCCGGTCAAAAAGTAAATTACACTTAACGGAAAGTGTGACTAATAATTTGAAGCAGACTAGATCAAGGTCAGTTACATGCTTCAGTAGCAACCAACATAGCAAGAAATAAAGTACGGCTGAAGAGGGATCGATCATTAGCAAATGGATGGGTGTCATACACAATATCTTTTTACCAAAATTACATACGCATATATGCTAAAGCCTTTCTGAAAACAAAAACAAAACAAAAACAAACAAAAAATAAAATTAAATATAATTTTTGTTCTATAATTTGATTTTAAGAATTTCTTTTTATTTAAGATTCTTTTTAGATTTTTTTAATCCAGAGGCAGAATCATGTCTTAAAGTTTATTAAAGAAAAATAAAATTGTTATATGTAGACTGTTTAGAGTTTTTGCTGTTCATATGCCATATAAGCACGATAAGCATCTATGACATATTCTATGTCCCTCTGACGCAAAGTCACATAAATAGCAATGTTATCATTGATGATAACTGGTAAAATAGAATACTTTGCGAATCATTTTTCAAGCTGAGCAACAAGTCACAGAAAAATGCATCTTACATTGTCCAGAATAGATAAACATTGTTTGTTCAGAGAGTCAAGAAACTTTAGAAATCCCTCTTAGTATCATAAGATATAAAGAACATGAGAATAATGAAACTGTTTAATTGACTGGTCTATCTATCTAACTATCAGCCTTTTGATGGAACCGAGTTCTTCCGTGGAATAAAGGCAATTAGGAAATGGAAGGATACCGAATTTGAAAGCTTTTAGAATAAATATGTATAAAGATAAAGATCATGAGTATTATAGACATATTGTAGTATGTATTATGAAGAGTCTGTGAAAAAATCTTCAACCTATTACAATTTTTTGGATAAACTCTGTTAAAAATGTACAATAATATTGGATACGTTCCTATTATGTCCAATTTGATATGATTTTACTTTAAATGTAGTATGTATGTATGTACGAGTATGTACTACGTATGAGGAAGCTAATAAATAAAGAATGTAGCGAGCCCGACAGAAAAGAGTCAAATAGCATTAAAGAACAAAACTGACAATGAGAAACGAGCAACATAAAACGCAAAAGGCAAAAGCTGGGTGCGGCAACTTGTTGGGAGAGAGAAGTCCAAGGCGAAGGCGATGGTGATGGTGATGGTGATAGCAAGGGTGATGTCAATGGTGGTGGTGATGGTGAAGGTGAAGGTAAAGCGGAGCCAAAAGTGAAACGCTCGCGTTGTAAAGTAGTACAACGCCCAAAATTGGTTTTTCTATTGTAGCGTAGCTTTGCCAAACTATAACGACGTTGGCTGACGCAAACACTGCCACAGAACATCGGCAAAAACGACAACGATGACGATGACGATAAAGATGACGATGACGATAGCTAAGACGTTGCCCATAATGATGATGCTTTTGATGATGCTTAAAATAATGATGATGACGATGCTAATGATTCTAATGATAATGAGATTGTGCCATAAGGGCGACATCAATGTGTATGTGTTTTATAATATCGAAGACTCTTGGGAGTCACCAATTTCGATTTTTTCAACATTCATATTTGAAATATTATATTATACAACATAAAAATTATTAAATTAATACATCATAATAACCATCATATTCATAAGCATAACACCAAAATCAAGTCCATACACATATGTATATAGATACTACTACATATGTATAATACAATATATATATACTTACGGATGTATGTACATATGTATATACAATATTTCGATTCTGTTCTCATGAAGGAAAGAATGAAAGAAAGACAGGAAGCAGCATTTAAACTAAGTTGCCGTAAAACTGTAAAAAAACATTTATTTTAATGCGACCAAAGTGTGTCGTCCCCCATTGCTCCTTGTAGTACTTTTGTGTTGTTGGTATTACTTTTTCTAATGCCCAAGACGAGTGTCACGTATTTTATGACAGGATTTCGTTTTAACATAATTGTAATCAACGGGATTACATACTTATTACTGCCTTAAACATCCACTGCGCACCCAGATGATGTATATCCTTTTTCCTTTCAAATGAGTTTATTTGAATGATGAACAAACAAAAGATTTCTTTTCATAGAGCGCATAAAGATATATTGAGAAAATATTGTATGATAAAATAAATACTTATTTCATTGTACATTCAAATTAAAGGAAGCATAATAATTTTGTATAAATTTCTTATGGAATCCGATTGGAGTTGGATTGGAGTTTCGATTGTTACAAATTAAACCTGCTTATGTTTGAGTTCTTTAAGTTGGCAAGGTTATCTCAGGAATTGACATCTTGTTGATGAAATGATGATGACGATGATGATGATAAGAAAAGTCAGTATGTATATTAACGAAGCGCAGCTATACTTGTACCATGAGTAGATAATTCGAAGCCGATAAGGTCAATGCTGAATATTGAAACTAGAAACAATCCATAACCTAAATCATCCTAAAATAGTTTCTGTTCACAAATTATAGGCTACTAGATTTTGTGTTGAACCTGAAGCAAGTGGTCTCGAATTAAAATTAACAAAGCAACCCTTACTGTTTTCTGAATTTGAAAATTTCATTGTTCATAGTTGTCACTGGGAATAAGTTTAAAATCTACACATAAGTAAAACACTACAACCGAGAGAGAATATTAAAAAAATTACTTTTGTTAAAAAATGTTTTTAACTTTTCTAATGCACGCTCTTGCGTTGTATAACCCGAAGGAAGTTAAGCCAAAGACTGTGTCAACAACTAAAACAGAGGGTATGTCTGTGGCTAAGGTGAACTGGAAGGGCTTTTTTGGATCTGCGTTTTCTGCATTGCTGTTTAAACGAGCAAAACCCGAGCAACAGAACTAACGCGTTGGCTGCAGTAAACGATACGTCAATAGATGCCAGGTCCCCGTACGAAATCAAAATTCTACAAAACTTTTCAAACGCAATGCTATTTATAGCAAAATTTTACTGGATTTTATAATTTCATTTTAATTACAATAAACATGGTTTATACACTCTCGACAATTGCAACAAATTGCAAACACACGTAACCAAAACTTTAGTTTTTATTGTAAGTATAATTAACATGGCATTTGGCCTTTGGACTTTGATTTATTCTGATAGATTTAAGCTTAGTGGGACTTATAAAAAAATATAAGACTAGCATAGTTGCTTGTAGGAAAAAAGGTTTGCTAATAAGCAATTCTAGGAACTATAATGCCCTACGTAGAGATAGTCAATAAAATAAACGCCTCACCTCATCATCGCATGTGCAGTCAGTAAGGAAGTCAAAGCATTGGCATTCAGTGAACAGATAAGAAAGAAAGAAAGTTGTGTTCGATCTCATCAGCAAAAATAGCATTACGCAATGATGCAAAATATAAATAGAGCAGGGCGACCCAAGTGAAGCTTGAATTTGGCCTAGATGCGCTCGATGTGACAATAGAGGAGATACAGAAATTTCTTTCTTCGGCACTCAGCACAAATTTTGTTGTTTTTTTCTTTTTGCGGCAAAAAAATCTTCCAATGTGGCCCAGGGAACCAACATGATTGGACAACACTGAAAAAGAGCACGATAAGAAGATTTGATTTAATAAATATTTGCTCGGGGTAACCACTGTTGGGTGATGTTGGAAAAATAGAAATCAAATGTGGAAAAGTCGAGTTGGACGTCAGCTTCTAATCTTGTCAGCGTTATTTTTTGCAAGTGAAGTTATAATGACTTGGTGTTTTAATAAATTGGACGCGGTAACTAAACTATTATCTATTATAACAAGAAACGTAATATTTAATACTTAAGTATAATGTTACACAAAAAAGCACAATAAGATATAAAGTTGCATAGGTACAGAATTTTCAACTGTTTAGGCAAAAATGACCTAAACAAACTGATATCTTAAAGCCCAATAATGTTAACTGCACAAAAATCACATACATTGATTTCTACTAAAATGGAGTGACATAAAGACGTTAAGAATGTCCTGATGCTATTGTAAAATGTGTTAATATTCCATTAGATATTGCAATATCAATTTTAATAAATTTAGGAGCAAGGTAATTTCGTACATATTTTATTAACCAACTACTACTACTATTGTAATTTAAAAATCCCTTGATTCATTAGCAGATATTTAAATGAATACTCGTAGTATCTTATCTTCACACTATTTGCTATATTTTCACAAAACATACTTTATAATTTACAAAAAATAGGTGAGTTTATTTATTTTGATGCTAGAATTTATGGAGAGTGTGTAGAAAAGTTGATGGTAAGGCATTTAGTCTCAGGAAATAACCCAAAGGATCAGCGAACAGAACAAAGTCCTCCACTGACAATTTGGCAAGCTGCCCAAGTAGTAAGGCTGTCAAACTATCGATGGCACTACCGATAGTTTTTTTTTCCACTTTCGATTGATAGTCGAGAATTATCCACTATCGCTTGCTCATCGCAAATTTGCTGGCGAGTTTGTGAATTCAAGTAAGTGAAATTAATTTTTGTTTATACGAATACAAACATCGCTCTGCAACTTGGATTGGCACTTTATTGGATCCTCGTTTTAAGAAGGAAGGCATTAGGTCAAGTTCAAATGGCGAAGATCATTAGAGGGCGAAAATATTAGAGAATGATGATTGTTGTGTCAACTTCACAAGCTGCAGAATCGTCAACACCAAACGACACCGAGAATGAGGAGCAAAGCTTATTTCACTTTCTGGATAAAAAAATTGCGAAAAAATCACAAACAAAGCAATCAATCAAATTACGACTATATTTCGAACAAGAAAATTCATCGAAAAAATCGGAACCTGTGAAATATTGGATGGTAAGCATTTTTTTTTAATTTGCTATTTCTAATGATCTTACATTTTCATTCCCTGCAGTGTAAAGACGAAAATATGATTGAATTAAAGAAATATGATCGACTGTGCATTGCGATACTTTTCAATACCAGCTACATCCACTGAATCGGAGAGAATGTTTAGCAAGGCTGGTTCTATTATTTCGGAAGGTAGAATTGCGCTCAAACCAAACAAATTTTAATGAGCAAATATATAAAAAAAAAATTGATCTCAAAGTGAATGGGTTTAAAATAATTTTTAAGTTTTCTTTCGATTTTAAGTTATTATACATTTGAAGTGTACTATTATGAATAATATTTTTATATTTTTTATATACTTGTTGAATAGTTAGTTAATAAATTAATAAAATGTATGTATAAAATTTCTAATCTGTGATTATGTTAATAATTTCTATTAAAAAGAAATTTGGATACTGGCCAGTATACATTTAAATGTATCAGTACAATACTCGTACTATCGACGATATATCAATGGTTTCAACTTTCGCTATCGAAAATATCGATGGTGTAGACTATCAATAGTTTGACAGCTCTACCAAGTAGAGCAGAGCAATCACATATGAGGTGCTTGATATTTTCGATTTGTTCCTTCTCTCCAAAGTTGCGACAAAAGTATTGATTGATGGGAAGCATGCTTACCGTCATCATTCAAATCATATTCTTGTTAAAAAGTCTATGAGTTCGAATGTCTGTTTCGATTGGTAGTAATGCCAGATTGACATGGCGATATTAGAGCCTAACTCATTTGCCACTCTCTGGTTTTCACTTCCAGGCCTTGATGTACCTTATAGCAGCTGAATGTCATATTTCCGTTTTGCTCAGAAGCCAGTACAGCCTTTTCATTTTATGGAAACAGGATTGAGCAATGGTTATGATATGGTTTTTCCATGTTACGCGTTTACCAAGCTGAAAGCCCATGCATTTAACAACTGAGGACCGTGGTATTACCAGACCATCAAACGTTACCGGAGGTATAACACTTTTCGTAATAGTGAACTAACACAGTTGTGATATATCTGAGTTCATCTTGATGATTTACCTTGTGAAACAAGCTTCTAAGCAATTCAAGTATAACTGTGTATTTCTTTTTTTTTTTTTTTAACTAGAATCATTGATGTTTTGGAACCAGCCTAAATAATAAAGTACTAATGCACAAACATTAAAATGTTTATATTATTTATTTTGCAGTTCATCAAATCAATCCAATCATACTAAAACTATGTTCCAATCTAACCTATTGATGTTTTCACGTACTCGTGGCAACTATTTAATTGGTGGCGACTACAATTGCAGTAATCGGAAATGGAACTGCGCCAGTGCAAATAGTTGGGGTAATACCATAGATGAATTGTCTACTATTGGGAAGTTCTGTATTCTATTTCCCAATGATCTAATGTATATACCTGCCAGTCATAAAGTGAAACCTTCTGCACTTGATCTGTTCCTCACAAACACTTTGAACAATCCATCGTCCATCAAGACCTATCTTCTGATCACTTTCCAGTCTTTTGCAAGCTCTTGTTTGGCGTTACACGTACGATTGACACATTCCTGCAGTTTTCCAAAGCCAACTGGGTATTATACAAAGAGACGCTAAGAAACTCTTCTCAGCGAGGTTGGAACTACTTATAGACTCTCAACCAACAACAAAGACCATTGATTTGATGGTTGAACTTCTCAAAACTGATGTGAACGAGGTAACGAAGCAGTCTGTTCCCAGAAAGGAGGTTACGGATTTCAATCTGAAGCTACCAAATCATACTCTTGAACTCATAAAAATCAGGAATATTGTGCAAAGACAGTGGATAAGAACTAGACTACCTCTAATTAAAGCACGGATTAATTTTCAAAATAGACAGATAAAAGCGAAACTGTTTGTGCACAAACCTTTTGGAATCTCGCAAGAGTTATTAAAAATAAAAAGCAATTTATCCCTAGTTTCCTCCACAATAATCAAGTGTATGCAACAAGAGCGGAAAAGGTAAAAATTCTAGCGGAGAATCACTGTCTGATGTACAAACAAATGTCCTAGTTGACAGGACCTTAAACATCCTTGAGACTATTTCTGAGAACCAAAATGCTCCTGTTATTACTTGCCTAAAGACTAAAAAAGCTCCTGGCCCTGATCAAATACCAAATGTGTGTATTAAGAATCTGCCACCCGCCACATTGAATTACATCACTCGGATATACAATCTATGTAATCAGCTAAACTATTTACCAAGGGTGTGGAAAGCAGCAAAAATTATTCCAATCCACAAGCCAGGGAAACCACCAGACTCTCCAACTAAGTATCAGCCAATTAGTTTGCTAAGTGGCTTTGCTAAGATATTTGAGCGGGTTATAAAATTCAGTTTGGTTTTAGGTCTCATTTGAGGTGCGTTCACGCTCTGGAAAAACTAACTAACTTTACAAAGGAGGAAACAAATTTAAAAAAATCAGTAGGATTAGTTACCCTGGATGTCAAAGCGGCTTTCGACACAGTATAGCATAAGGGACTAATCCACAAATTAATTCAGACTCTCACCTATACCTACCTAGTTAAGCTAATCCAAAGCTTTTTGATGGATCATTTTTTCAGTGTTGTTATGGATGGTACAGACTCAGAAAGTAAACTGATATATGCCGGAGCTCCTCAAGGATCTATATTATGACCCACATTATACAACGTTTACACCTACGGCATCCCAACATCAAGATCTTGCACTACATCAGTTTTTGCTGACGACACTGCAATTTACAGCTCGGGTGCAACCTTTGATCAAGTAGCAGCAGGACTGCAGGTTTCACTGCATTTTCTTGCTTTCAAACGCTGGAAAATCAAAATTAACGCAAAAAAACGAGCGCAATATATTTCACAAGGAAGCGTAAAGAAAGTCACCTACCCAGCTACAACTTGAAACTAAACAATGTACAAATCCCATGGGTGAATAATATTAGATATCTGGGAATTCATCTCGATAAAAAGCTTTGCTTCAACGTGCATGTTGGGAAAATCCTCGACAAGGTAAACAAAACTTTACGTGTAATATATCCCATCATTAAACGCAGATCAAAGCTATCTACCAAAAACAAACTTGTGATATACAAATCAATTTTCGAACCCATTATACTATATGGTTCTGAAGTTTGGGGAGTGTGTTCAAAAACGCACAAAAACAAACTATAAATTGCGCAAAATAAGTTCTTAAAAATGATGCTCAACGTTCCATTTTATTATTCAACATCCAGGCTGCACTTTGAAACGAATGTCCAAATGATCCAAGATCAAATATTACGCGCAAAAACTAATTTCAACATAAGAAAATATCAAAATGCACAATGATTGTGCTTTGCAGTACTTTTCATACTAACTACCTTCCTAGTATTATTAAGTACTGACTCTTTCCTAGTCAATATTGTTTAAGGTTTTTTCCATTTTTTCCTTATTTTTAAATCTATCATAAACCAAAATTATAATAAAACATATATACATATAAATACATATAAGTAAATGTACAGTAGATAAGTAGCATCTTCCATACTAAACTCTGTAAATACAAATGTAAGTCACCAGCTTAAGTGAAACTGTATAAATTTAAAAGGAATAAAGCAAAATATATTATTTATTACAAATGTTAATTAAATATTGGTAAAAATTATTGGGGAAATGTTAAAAAGTTGCAGATGCAAAGTTAATTTGAAAATTGTCTCTGCCGCCACAATAATATTTGTAACGAAATAAAAAGTACTATAAGTATAATGATCGAAATTCTATTGATCAGACAAATATACTCGTATGTAACCAGTAAAAAGAAGATTAACTCTTCACGCACCTTTTATATCATCTGATTATTGTTTTAAGTTCATGTTTTGTATGGAAGGGGATTTTATATGGTTGGTGGATATGGGTCAGACACATATACTGTCCAAATTTCAAGTCGATAGTGAAAAACAAAAAAAAAAATAGTTTTTATAATAAGAAGATGAATTTGAATCAATTTGTATGGGAGGTACCTCTCTTGATGGGCCGATTCAGCTGATTCCCTGGTGAAAATAAAGCTCTCTAATTCAAAAAATGAGGGACTAGTTGCATACATATATAGAAGGACAGAGGGACAGATGAAGATGGCTAAATCAACTCGTCTCTTCGTGCTGATCAAGAATATACGTATTTGTATACTTTGTGGAGTCTCTGATATCTCTTTCTGTATATAACAAACTTCATGACAAACTTCTACATAATATAAAATTATATAAATATGTACTTAGTTGTCATGCAAAAATACGATTATTGTTTGAACATCTTCGTAATTTCTCTAAGGAAGCTCGTATTGTTTTCATAAATATATAAACAGTTTAAGAAATTATCTTTCTTTTTCTCCACTGATAAGCCCCAGATCAATTTATACTTGTTCATGTTTTTCATCTAACAAAGTGGTTGACTTTCTGATTATTCCTTTATTACAATTCACCTTGAATTATTTTATTTTTGTTTTTTTTTTTATTGCAATCATTTTGGTTGGTATTTTAAGCTTATTGTATGCTTATGAAGTATTCTATTGTGTCCTAATAATCCTTGTTGCCAAAATATCGTAATTCAACGCCCATAAGAAACCGCCCAAACATCTATTAAAACATGCACACATGATATAAACCCATATACTCGTATACTCGTATATGTATGTGTATAGTTGAGTAGTAAGTTATGGAGTCTTGGTATACTCCTTTGGCTAATAAAATTTATGTTCATATCAAAAGTGCTCCTTCGGAATGAAACGAAACGACCCGTCAGGATATTTGGATATTCACAAATATGCAGTTGTCAGGCAACTAAAATTCAAGGAAAACCAACAAACACAAAACAAAACAAAAAAAACAATATGTCTGAGTGATAACAGCACTTCATCGTATGAGTCAAACAACCAACTAACATAGAATTACATATATAGGAAAAGGAAAACCTGCCTGTCATCACCAGAACGAAACGTAACCAAACAGAACTGAACAGAACAGAACAGAAATGATCCGAATGGAATGAACACTAACAATGTCAAAATAAACTCAAAAACAGAAGATATAATTGAAGAACAAAAACAAAAACCAATAGAATTCTGTAATAAAATAGGAAATGGATAAATTGAGACAGAATTGTTGAAGGTAAAGAAGAAGAGGGCGAGAGAACAAAGGAAAGTGTCATCAGATTGTTGTCGGTCAAGTTAAATTAATATAACTTGAGATTAAATGAAAATCTCGAATAAGTCAATCAAATTTTTGGTGGGTCAAGCTCTTTGCAACGCCCAATTTTTGGGTTTTTCTTATTCTTCTTTTTTGGTTTTCTTTTTTTTTTTTTGTGGGAGGCAAAATCTACACATAGGAAAGATATATAAAAACAAAAAAAAAGTTCACCAAACAACACCCATAAAAAAAAATAAAACAAAACAAAAATACCAAGCGAAACAAAAACTAAGGAATAAAAAAAAAAGAAAAAACAGAAATTGATTAAATGGAAAACTAGAAAACTCTAAGCAAACGTGCCCAAAACCTCTGTTGACAATGGTGACGATGACAACAACACTAGTGTGACAACGAGACTAGTGTGAAGCACAAAAAAGACGCAAAACATTGTGCGAAATATTTGGAACAAAACACAAGAGAAGCATAAAAAGAGGAACAACAGAGCAAAGTAAGAAGCAAAGCATCATCAGAAGTAGGATGGAGCTGAAAGCTGATTGAAATGAAGTAAAGTAAAATCCGAAACAACTTAAGCTTCATCATCATCATTGTCAACATCATCGTCTTCTTCAATAGACATACTCATACTCATCCTGATGATGATGATGATGATGATGATGATGTTGGTGAAGGTGTAGTTAGGTGTTACAGAGTTGGCGAGTGTTTGTGCGCCAACAGCTGATAACCTTTGGTATCCAGAAATTAAAAGAAAGAAAAGGAAAGGAGAAATACCCAAAGAGGCATTAAAAGCACTCTGGATTCCATTTATTATAAAGTTAACTCAATGTTAAGTATGGCAAAGACACGCGCGCACACACATTATTTGTGTATTTGTCTATTGAGGTGTAAAAGTATTAGAATATTATGGTCCTTATATACCCTTCAACACTAACCAAAATCATAAAATAACCGATATCAATTCATCATTCACCATTTCAACTGTAGCACCATGGGTAAAGGATTCCCAGTTACTCACTGGTGAGTAATGCAATCAGATGAACGGTATGACAGCGCATAACATACAAACAATTTAAAACATCAATTTTTATATTTAAGATTACATATACCCAGAACATTTTCTCATACTGAATAAATTAAGATATTTTCCATATAATTCTTATCATTATCATCCAGTTCATCTATGTAAGCGTGTCCTCCTCTAAATTCTATAGATTCCAGTTGATTATCATCAGTCATGTGCTATTATATATTTATTTAGAGAAAAGATATTATGTATAAATATAAAATATCATCTCAGAAATTCATATACATTAAATATTATTGATATTACATATTTGTAGGGCATTTTGTCTATCGTCTGGAATAACCTTCTTTGGATTGTATTGTATTAAGGATAACACCTAAAATGAATGAATGAATGAATGAAGGACTATGTAAATTGAAGTAGCTTTGAAGTATCATTGTCTCCCTTTTTACAAATATACTCAAGAGTTTCTGATGATGTTGATGTTGATGTTGATGCTGATGCTGATGGTGATGATCCTTAATGACAATAACAACAATAATAAAGCTAAGCTCTAAACAATTGAATGCATTAGAGGACTTAACGATTTCATCTTGAAGACAACAAATGAAGTTAATCAATTTTTTTTTTTTTTTTTTTTTCTATTGTTGTTTGCGAGAAAGTTATAAAAAAAAAATGTTTTATGTTTTTCCGAAATGAAATTAAAGTTTCATTTGTGTGTGTGTGCGTTTGTGTGTGTGTGTATTTTTTTTTTTTTTTTTTGTCGTTTGTTTGAAGTTTAACCCTTTTTCCATTTAAGGCAAGGGTAAATATGAAAGGATATTTGTTTGTAACTGGAGCTAGAAAGTTTTTGAAAGCAAAGTGCGCATAATCAAAACAAATCAACACGTGGTTTTTGTCGTTTGACCCAACCAAGCTCAACTTTGTTCAACTCAATTACACCCGCCCGTTTATACGCATAATACCTACATATAGATACGCTACGCATATACGCATATCAAACATAGTCACATTCACACAGATACTCAGTTTCCCATAACAGCTTCCATGCTTTAAGGCGAACAGCATTTGAGATATTTACTCTCTCTTTTTGGTTTCGGTGTTGGTTTCGGTTTTGGTTTCGGTTTTGGTCTCAAATATACGAACATCTTCGTGATTATCCTGTTGGCTTCATAGGCGTATCTGATGTATATTTTGTAAATTCCCTTTTTAATAGAATGTATGCATTAACCCTATTGCTCTCAATGGGTTAGAAAGATGATAAGTTATAATCCAAATTTTATATTATAATAAATTAAATTTTATATTATATACAAAATTACTAAACTCAAAAATATAATACTATACTACATACATTCAAATTTAACTACCAAATACAGAAATAAAACAATAAACTCCATAGATTTCTAGGTTTTTATAAAAAATAAACAAAAATTCAGATAATCATGCTCTTCTTATGAGATCTTTGATATGATCAATCATTGTAAGTATCAACCATTCATTCAGTTTGTAATAAAAAACCATAGTACCAAAATACTCACTCTCGCATGCTCTCATTTGTGAGCAAGAGCGTTTTGGTTCATAGTGCTTTACTCATTTTTCACTTATTAGAGACTTAAATATATTATATTCTTTTTCACACACGAGTGCGAGCGATTTTTCGTATTGCTTGCGTGCGAGTACGATTTCGCTATTATTTATAAATGAAGTGCTCATTAATGAAGAGTTCATTTTCGAACGACTAGCATATGTGCACCAAAGAACGGCAACGAGTAGAAAATTTTCTAGTGCACTTGACAACAATTGATTTTCATTCATAATAAGTGATGCATACAGTGTATTTCCTCTATAACGAATTTCCTCTCTATAACGAAGTCGATTTCAAGACGCTTCATTTTTATTGTTGTCATTTAGATTGATTTCAAAATATTTTTGTAAACTTTTTCAACTATTGTGTTGGGATTTTTTATATTTTCTTTTTTTTTTTCTAAACCTTCTTCATAAATCACTCCAACCATTGGCAAAAACCGTGTGAAAATCCATTCGGTAGTTTTTGAGTTTATCGCGTTCTAATAAACAGATAAGCGCGGAGGGGGACTTTGTTTTATGATATGTATAGATTAACTTCTTTCATATTTAATAATTTCTTTGACTTTCTTATCGTTTATATAGCAACAAACATTTGAATAATATATTCTCATTACAAATTAAAATTCTTTGTTGAAGAAATAGAGATTTTTTGATACATGTATATTTGAAGGATTATTTTAATTCTTGTTTATATTGTGTTGAGTATTATTTAATGTATTTTTAGCAGTTTAGTTGACCTTGAACTATTCATTATTTCCATAGAACCAAATCATTCAAAAAAAAACTAAGAAACTACCAGAACGGAGGTAATAATGATCTACTATGGTATATACTATGTATATGTATATACTTACTATATGTAATAGAATTTCCATTCATACTTAATGGGGTCTTTGATATCTGACTTTACAATATTAAATATTTATTGAAAAAATTCTATTAATTAAGAGTTATGAAATCATATAAGCTTTGTCAAATCCTATCTTTTTATTGAGATTAAAGTATGTAATGATTTATTTTTTTCTAACTAGCGTACCCGACCCTGCTTCGCATGGGTTGTTTCCTTTCTTAGCATCACAATATTCTCTCTGTTACACTTTGAGTATCAACAAAGAACAAAGTTTGAGAATCAGAAAATTAAAGTGTTATTTTAGTTAATTTTTCGTAGTAGACTTTTAGGGGTTTGGTTTCTTTGAATATCACAGATCTCGGGAACGGTTACACATATCGGAACCAAAACTATCCTATCCCTGTTCAAGGCGGGAATCAACTATACACATTCACAAAATTGCACATAACAAACGCACATTTTAAAACACTAATTCCAGCTGAAAGCTTCAGTAGCTATAGCTGATTCCTCTCTGAAGCTTACAGTGTAAATAAATAAATAAATCACTAATTTTTATCTACATATAAGATAAGATATCCGAAATTAATAATAACGACGCTTGTAATGTCTTAACGAGCTCTGATCTGAGACTTGAACTTAGTTAAGTGTAGCTTATCTGAAAACTAAATCTTTGTAGTGTAAGATAAAGTGTTATAAAGAGGCAATTGTCTGTTCATAGAAATATCCAAAATTATGCTTAAAAAAATGTCTTAATTCCTCTCTACTAAGTTATTGATACTATAATCTTCAGTTTTGTAAATACATGCAGTAAAAATGATTACTTAAAGGTTTTTAGCAATTAATTGGAAATGACGCCAATTTAGCCCTATGTGGACTATCTTAATTAACAGCAAAAGAGGTTCTTGATTTTTTAGTAAAATTTAAAAAAAGAGATGTGTCCAGAAGGAAATACTTCACTCACTCATATTTGGGTTAAAATGAAAATTGTTGGCAATACTACGCCACTGTTTTCCCATGCGGTCAAAGAATGAATTCCTGAGAAGCTCTCAAAAGTATGCAAAGGTATTTCTATTACTATATTCTGTAACTACTCCTGCTTCCCTTCGTTTCGACTTTTGTTATTCGGAATTCGCTAGTTCTTTATCATAATTTTTGTTTTTTTTTATAGTTCGATTATAAGGTCCTTCGTTTGTTAGGGTCCTTCGTTTATTCAATCATCATTCATTCATGTGTTCGATAGAGTGTCGCTGCCTCTTTACTTTCCTTTCTCTCAATATTTTTCTCAAGTTTATATGATGCTCTTTCAAGCTACTAAATTTTTACATGATTATACTGTCTGTGTTCAAATATGACAATTCCAAGATTCTACATATATCATGGGAGAGAGAAAGGAGAACAAGATGAGAGAGTTGGTGAGTGAGAGAGTGAACGCACCCATTGTGAGAGCATTTTTTTAGATAAAATATGCTGAGCGAGCATAAAAAGCTGTTAAACCAACAACAACAAAAACGACGACAACAACGACGACAAACATCAAAACTGGGTTTGGTGCCTTTACCAAACACATCCATTCATTCAAAGCTATTCATCCTGAGTTTAGTTTAGTTAAGTTTGGTCGTCGATATTTTGATACTTTGGGGCGTCGACATCGTACTTGTCTTCATCTTTGTCTCTTTACGTCCCCTTATCATCCAGACTTGTTCACAAATTCAGCTGCGTAATGTTTGTGTACGTTTGGATGGACAATATCTCTCCCTTATTCCCTTTTTTGTTGTCGTAGTTTGTTTTAAGGTTTGTAAGGCGACCAAATACAAAACTTTTAGTCAGTCAATAGAGTTGAGTAAAGCGTCGACTAAAGTGTGCAAGCAAAAACAAAACTGCTTTGACATTGACAAATGTTGTACATGTGATGCCATGATGCCATGCTGCCGATGCTGATGCTCATGATGCTGTAACTATATGCTGCTGTACAGTTAAGAATATCGAGAGAGAGTAAGAAACATTTTGATGAGAGCCTTACAACATTGAGGCCTTTCAAGAGAGAATTCATACTCTATGCTTTTACAAAGACTCATTCTATGTGTATGTGATAGAGAGAGAGAGAAGAGATGGTGTTTCATACTTAGTCCTCCTATAGAGGTTACGTTGCGTTGGTTCGTTTTTCGTTCATGACGACGACGACGATGATGATGATTATGATGATGGTGACGACTATGACGACGTCAGCTGCTTCTCCTGCATGCTACTGCTGCTGCTCATGATGATGGTGATACTGATGCTGAAATACTTATTGCTGGCTGCTTGGCTGGTTGGTTGGCTGACTGGCTTTTCCCGTTGGCCGCCGTTTTGCAGGTTACCAGTGCCACTTGGCTGCTCGTTCGATTCATTCGCACACGGATTCTGTCTCTTGGCGGCCAACGAAACCGAAAACGAGCGCAAAACGCTAAAAACGTTAAAAAGTACGTGGTGTAACAATTGTAAGAATTTATTATATCAAGACAATAATAACACAAACAAAAAAAAATTAAATATTATTATTATAAATATATTGTTGGTACTTATGAACAAAAAGAATGTTATTGACTAACTGACTCAATGTCTGATATATTTGGTTATTAAATTAAATTTATATAATAATAACAATAGAAACAAAACTAATCATAAATAATAAACAATAATCATACCAAAAAAAAAAAAAAAAAAAAACAGGCAATTAAAAAATTAATAATAAATAAAAGCATTAAAGTGTTTGTCTGTCTTTTTGTATTTCTGTCTGTCTGGATGTTTTATCGTCTGCCGTTGGTCTGTTGTGTCTCCACGAATATTTCGAACCCAAACCCAAACTCAAATCTTTATCCTTACCCACAGCCTATTCCTCACCGACACATCCCCCTCCGCCCATCTTTCTCAACACCATCTCCCTGAGCCCTTGGATGAAAATCTGTCTAAACTTTTGGTTGCCTATCACTGTGGGTTACAGGCCTCCGTCTTTATGTCGCTGCTTGCCTTATCCTTACTCAGTGCGCGCGTCTTTGCCTTTGTATGTGTGTGTGTGTGTCTGAGTGTGTGTGCTTGTATTTATATATATGTGTGTGTATGCGAGTTGTTGTTGTTTTTTTGTGTATTTTGTTTTTCTTGTTATTGTTACTGTTGTTACTATTGTTTTTGTTGTTGTTCAGTGCGTATGCATGCGTTCGCTGCTGCTACTTTTATGTTTTGGTATTTTTTGTGCTTTTCTTTTTTTTTTCATTTAATTTTTGGGTGTGGACTTACACATATATATTCGAATGTATTCTTCTTCTATGCAACGATTATTCTTCTTTGTTGTATTTTTTTTTTTTTTTTTTTTGTATGTTATGTTATTTCTACTCTCTGCTCATTTTTACCACACTCTGTAGTCCTTGTCTCGTCTTCAGCTTCAGATTCAACTTCATCTCTAGTCATTAACGTCGTCATCTTATTATGACACTTAAAGGTTTTGACTTTTCCACTTGCTCCTCGACGTATTATATTTTTTTTCATTTTTATTGTTTTCCTTTTCACTTGACTTTTGCAATAATAACAACAGTAAAAGCAACAGCAATGAGTGTTTTTGAATTTAAATTCCCACGATAAATTACAAAGAAATGACAAAGAACACCCAAAAGCAAATCAAAAGCAAAACAAAAGTTTCATACAAAAATATATGAGACTTTGTAGTATTTAAAAAAACAAAAAAAAAAAAAAAGTTTAACATACCATTAGGTGTTTCAAGAAAAAGGAAGCCAAATTCTATCATATATTGTATTGTATATAAATATGATAACCACAGTCAAAAGTCAAATGAAACTTTGACAATTTTTTTTCTGGAATTTTTTTATTTGCTGTGCGATAAATTTTTTTTTTTTTTTTTTTTGAAAAATTTTTTAAATAAAAGAAAGTAAAAGAATATTTTTTTTGGTTTTTTTTTTTTCAAAAATTTGGTAAAAATAATGAAATGAAATGAAATGCAACAACTACTACAAAAAAGTTGCAATTAAAAAAATAAAAGAAAAACAATTATTTAAAAAAAAAAATAAAACAGAGAAAGGTAAATTTGTGAAAGAAAACCAAAAAAGAAATGAAATTAAAAGCAGAGAAAACAGAAGTGAAACCGTGTTAAAGTCCTTGAAATACATACAAAGTTGCCATTATAACAGTTTTTTTTTTTTTATTTTTTTTTTTCTGCATGTTGTTGGTTTTCCTTTTTTTCCTTGCATTTTGCATATTTTGTTGTTGTTGGTACTTTATTTTTGTCTGCACAGCAATCATCAACATCAAAACAATACTACAAAAAAAGTTGCAACTGCAATTCAAGTGAGCAATTAAATTTTAAATGCAATAAAAATATATGTATATATGAATAAAAAAAACCAGAGGAGATAAATTAAAAAGAAAGTAATTGAAGGAAAGTTTTACTGTGTGATTTTTTTTTTTGTTTTGAAAATTAAATTTTATAATGAAAAAATAATAAAGAAACTTAACTTAAAATCATAACAAGAAACAAAAAAAATGAATAAAAGAAAATTTAGTAAAATTATAAACCCAATTGAAAACATAAATTTCATAAAGAAGAAGAAATATTCAGAGTATTAAAATATATTTTTTTTTTAATTTTGTGTATTTTTTATACTATTCGAAGTCAATAAACATTTTTGTGTATTTTATTATTATTTATTTTTTTTATTTTTCGTTTTTGTTTAGGATATTCGAACGAGGTAGTGGCAATACTAAATATGATGTCCCTTTAACTATCCTTTTACTAGAGACGACAACACAGGAGTTTGCCGCACCCATGGAAGTGTTTTCTGTGTGTGATACACGCACGCACGCATGCATTACACTGCGTCCCATTATTTGCAAATGATTTCAATAACTCATTGGTCTAGCATCTTTGGACCTTAGCACCCCAATATATATTGATACATTTAATTCTTTGCGAGACCACAAATTGAGACATTACTTTGCTGAAGAAGGCTTTGTATCTAATACAATAATTAGTGTAGTTCGTCTTTATATTTTATTTATTGCAATTTTAATTCATCTTTTTGCATTGAGTTAACTTCTTATTCATTGCGGAGATAAACATTTCTTTATAATGTGAAAAACCTATATATCTGTTCTTGTATGCAATCATATTTCATTGATTTAGATGGTAATTTGAAACAATCAACTCAAATCAACATTAGAGATTCCAGATTCATAGTCAAATACTGAAGAACTTGTCGATTGGTTTTCAAATGATGATTGCTTTTATCACTTCTATAAGTCATATAATGTTAAGTGCTTATTCCTAGAAAGATGACATTAATGAAGATTCTTTTGTTAATAAGTGACATGAAAGAACTTTTCGTTCAATTTAAGCGTCATCATATTCTGTTAACAGAATACAAAAGAAACCAAGTGAATGAAAATTTGTATATAAAAATACAATTTTGTTACAGCAAAGCAGAGTGCATACATTTTCTATTATTTGTTGGCTAGAAAAATAAGTTGAAAAGAAAGTTCATTATGACAAATTTTCTTGTTGACAATATCTTTTTGTTTGATAGCATTTATGGCATAGTTCACTGGTAAAACAACAACATTTTTCTTCTTTTGATTAATATATTGTTAAGTAAAGAAACTTTTGCAATAAATCAATGAAGTATTTAGTATTATCAAAGTACTGGATAATAAAAAATAAAACAATTGTTCTTTGGTTACATGTATACTGCAGCTGTTAAGCCAATCTTAAGCCATGGAGTGTGGTTGGACTCGGCGAATGCCATGCCACCATGCAAAGATCAACCAGTTTGAGTATAACTGAATCACTACGATCTTCCAAGCATAGCTGGATGACATTCTAAATTTCGTATCAGTGAACAATGTGCTACCTCTGTAGGGATGAGGAAAAATCTGAAAATATTCTTACCATCAACTCGCCTAAAACTTAAACCCTCTCTCGAATTCTAAATTCAGACATCATAATGGGCCATAGACCTTCTGAATGAACTTTCCTTTTGAAACATTCTGCCTGTATAATCTAACCTTACCTAACCAAGTATGATTTTGAGTATTTTTATATACTATAATATATACAAATATATGTATGATTCTTGGAATAAAATCTAATCACTTAAATGAATGTACGTACATATGTGTGCACTCAAAGAAGAAAAAGTTAAATGAAGTTATAATATTTTCTTAAATATAAAGAGTAAAATACTACAATTAAATTTAATTAAAAATATATACTACATAAGTGTTTTGATTTATCTTTTCACATTTTTGTTATCAAATATATGCAAATAAATTGAATTAAATTTAGTATGCAAAAAAAGAAAATGCAAAAGAAAGGCGTGTATCATATGAAATCAATTTTATCAGACAGACAAACAAGCAGACGTCATTCACTCAATCAAACTATTTACTAAATACTAAGTCTGACAGTCAGTCAGTTAGTCAGTCACTTAGGCAATAATAAAATGCATGGAAAAGCTTAAAACAAATTCATCTAAATACTCCAAAGAGAAATATTGTAGTAAAATATGCGTATACTTTATACTTCATAATACACATACGACATGTTGTCCATTATTTCAGTTTTATAAAAATAAAATAAAAATAAAAAACAAAACAAAAATGGGGATTACTAAAGACAAAACCAAAATGTAAATAAACAAAAAAAAAAAATCTAAAAATAATTGAATTTTAAGAATGAAATGAAAGATTTTGTGCTGCATATAACATTTTTGACGTTACTTACTTTTTGTTGATTTTTATTGCTTTGCCTGCCTGCCTGTGCATACATTCATCCTCACTCACATACGTATGTGTCATCTACACAAATAATGTATACACATATATCATTCATATTCATCTGTGTATATGAGTGTGTGGATTTCATTATTTTATTTAAAATTTTATTTATTTTTTTATACTGAAGAAGGTATAGTTTGTGAGATTCGAAATGAAATTGTTCAAATATAAAGCTTTTTATTTATTAACAAAGAATTTGTATTGGTATGAGTATTTTAATATCCACTTTACATAATTAGAAATTCTCAGTATCTAAGAGACCCTTTTTTTTGTCTTCTTTCCAATTAAAACCAGTAAATTCTCTCTGTTTAGGGAATGGTGATCCATTGATTTAAGAGAGATAAATTATGACATGCCATGGATTTTTGGGCGATCATTTGATTATGGATCCAGAAACATTTTATCAATTTGAGATAATTTACCGCTCATTCTGGATGTTCCCAAGTCATCGTTTAACCTTTAACCTTATAAAGTTCTCCCATTCCAACAAAGTGTCATTATTTTCATTAACTTGACTAAACAGGATTTTGGAATCAATAAAGGACTGTAAATAAATACTATGATGTTGTAGCATCCTGCAATACATATACTACTTCTATAAGGGAAGAAGGCAAGACTTTTAAGAGCTGCTTTTCCTTAATATTCATATTCATTTCATAAAGTAAAAAGCTAATGTTGTTGCTGCAGATCCCAAATACCAATAACAAACAATTAGGCGCAAAGGCACAAGGAACAAAACAACAATAAACATACATGTCAGCAACAACGACAACAACAACATGAAAAACAAGAAACTCTACATAACAAAAAAAAAAAAGAAAATCTATTAAAAAATACATAGAAGAGAAGTCGAAGAAGAAACGTCAGTAAAAGCCACAGAAAACAGTTAACAGTAAAATAACGACAGGAACATCAAATGCTTAAATAGACTACAGCATCAAACAAAAGATACTCGTATAGCGCCTAAAGATAACCACGGAAACCAACAGACGAATAAAATTAAAAGGAAAGAAAATGAGTAGTAGAAGAAGAACACAAAACTCAAAAAGAATAGGAAAATGGAGAAAATAGAATACAAAGAAGATGGAAAGGAAAAGAAAGGAAAGGAAAAGGTTTGGGTGACATGGGAACAGAAGCAGGAGTATACTCCACTCCCTGTTTACTAAAGCTTATCTTAAATGAAAACTATTCTAGTTTAGTTTTAGCTTCACTTGACTTAACTTGGCTTATTCAGTTTAGCTTTGTTTAGTTTACTTTTCGTTTCGTTTCTTTTATTTTATTTATTTACTTAATATTTTCCTTCTCCTCTTTTTAGTTTTGATTATTGCCGAATATTTTTAGCGGAATTAAACATAAGCCAACGAAAGATAAAGCACACCAAAATAGTAAACAAAAAAAGTATAACGAAAATATAGAATAGCAAAAAAACAAAAAGGGTAAAAAGTAAATAACTGTCAATCACTCCATCCTCCTTGCTCTCGCTGATTCTCTCTGACACTTTATAAACAAACAAGAAAGAACACATAAAAGGATTCATAATACAGCAAAAATAAAAACAGAAAAAGAGTGGAGGAGAGCAAAGTAAATGGTTAAATTAATTCAGTGCCGCCTTTAAATGAACCCTTTTTTTCTCATCATCATCACCACCACGCACATTTTTAATGCTTCAAAGATTCTCAAAATGAAATCTTTTCATTAACATTTAACCAACTGCCAAAGAATCAAGTTATAAACATTTAGGATAAGCAAAGGAAAAAAAACCAAATTATAGAGAAAAGAAAGAAAAGGCAAGACAAAGTAAAATAAAAAAACTTAAAAAAAAAATTGAGAAAATAAATAAATAAAAAATAAATAAATTTACAAGAAAAAAAGAAAGCGTAGGTAAATCAACTAAAACAGTTTTAACAACAAAACAAAATAAAAAAGGAAGTATTGTGGAAGAAGGTCGAGTTGATGAATGAATGTTGGAAAGGGAAGAGGAAGGGGACGAGAATAGTAACAATAATAACAACTAAAGAAGCGCAACAATACTTTGAAGGGGGAAGTGAAAGTAGTAAAAACAAAACCAAACAAAAATCCAACAAAAACAAAACAAAACCAAACAGAACAGAACGAAATCACTAAAAATGAAATAAAACCCGGAAGTTGGCAGCTTAAGTTATACGTTACGAGTATACATATTATACTATAAATATATACAGGAAATGCCAGACAAATGAGAAATTTCTTCTTTTTACTTTTTTTTTTTTTTTGTTGTTGTTGTTCTGTAAAAACAATAAACACAAAACAATTGGCCAACATTTTCTATCAAAAGTTTAATACGCCGTGAATTCATTAAGCGATTTCTTATTTCTTGAAAGAAATACAGACCCAAACAAAATACTTGTACTACAATACAATAAAATAAAAAATGTGAGTATATTGTAACAAAAAACAATCAGAGAGAAGAACATGAAGAAACAAGAAAAAGTAATCCACCCTTGTCCAATAGAGGCTCTATTGAAATTGTAGAGTCTTAGACATATTAACAACGCCTCAGTAACAGAGATACTAGGACGACAACAACGTCAACGACAACGACAACGACAACGCCGACGACGACGATGACGCCCTCATTAAACAGCAAAACATTTGCTTAACTTATGTAGACGTGCCTATGATGATTTTGGGGTTTTTGGTGTTGCCTCTTAGTATTATCATTTGATTTTCCTATTGTTAGGGTCTCCAATATACTTACTTACTCGTACCATACCAAACCACATCATACAATTTCACTCCATCTCATTCCATAACATCCAATTTCATCTCATCTCATCTCATCTCATCCCATACCCTACTTATTTAATGTTCATTTCGTTTCGTTTAGAGCAACATTGCGTATACGCAATGCGATATGGTAAACGAGTTTAATGTTGATTCCGCTGCTGATGTTGCTTTTGCTGCTGTTGCTATTGCTGCTGCTGCTGCTGCTGCTGTTGATGATGATTCTTCCTTCTCTTGTTGTTTGGGTTTCATAAGATAAAATTTATTGCCACATTGTGTATAGCGGCAGTAGCAGTAACAACACCAACAACATCATCACCAACATTCAACAACAACAAAAAAAAAAAAAAAATAAACCGAAAGAAAAAAAAAAGAACGTGAAGCAAGCACACAAAAAGAAATATTTATTTTACTTACTTTCTTGACTGTTTGACTACGAGTCCTTTATCCTTTATAGTATATGTATTGTATATGTGTGTGAAAGTGTGTGTGCATCTGTATGTTTCTGTTGTCCCTAATACTCAGGCCTGTGACCTTCTAGGACATACAGTGCCGCGCCTCATTGTCTCACAATGCGACTACGAAGTAGCATAAAGACAGACGAATGGACACACACATAGTAGTAGAGCATTTTCATAGGGACGCTAAAACCAGGGACCTCGACTCGAGTCCCCGAAGTACAAAATCTTTAGAAACAAAACATTATATTGATTCATAAATTTATAAGCAGATCTGGGACCTTAAATAAGCAAAGATTTTTAAAATTCTTTGGCTTATACAAATGTGAAAATTATTATTATTCTAACAAAGAACCCTAATTTTGTTCTCCCCAAAGCGCTTTACAAGTCAAAACGCGCCACTGGACACGCATTTCTACTGTTGTTGGTTGTTAAATGTTTCTTTGTGGTTAACCAGACACAAAAGATGATGACGCAACAGAGAAGCAGACGAAAATATATAGTATAGAATCAAAAAGAAGAATTCAGAGTAGAAAATATTGTATCTAAGTTCCAAGAGGCATAGTACTTATAAGGTAATAAGAATAAAATCAATTAACTAACAACAAAAAGAATATACTAAATATACTAAAATTAATTTTAATAAAGCAAAACATATGCAAAATGTGTTAATAATTACTAAGATACTTCTTAGAATATCTCCTATGCTCCTGCCCGGTACTCAGAAGAACTCACAAGATTTTCTAAGGAGCTCCAAAGTTTCATAGTCGTAGGGACATAATCCCAAAATTGAAAATGAATTGAAACTTAAGACGCTCTCATAGTGCTCGCCACTGACTCACTTTAAATGAAGCAGGAAAAAGGATTTCATCTGGTATTGCAATGGTTCTCAGGTCTGTTGTGGGTCTTGTGTAATCCAACTTAAGCTAACCTACTTAGCTTACTATTTGAATGTTCATTGATGTTGGTATTGTTTTCTTAGAAGAATGAGTATTTGACAAAGGATGAAAACGAATAAAAAGCCCAATGGAAACACAAATCAAGTAAAAAATCTTTCAAAAGACTTTTCTATAAAAAATAGGCCAACCAATTTTACAATGTCAACTAATAAAAGAATATATAATGAAAATAAAAGCACGACAACTAATAATAGTACATATAAGTAGTATCACCCGAACTAAGCAAAAAAAAAAAAAAATAAAAAAAAATTATAAAAAAATCCAAAAAGGAAATCAAATTGAACTTTTATTGAAAACCTCAAACAATAAAAACAAAAAGCGAAGAAGCGAACAACTAACAACCAATCGGCAATAACAACAACAACAAAAACATAATCAAAAAAAAAAGAAAATAGGAATAAAAGAATAAAAAAAAGTATAGTAAAAACCCGAAATACTTCAACCGAAAGGCATCCGAAACGAATGTACGAATAAACGATTGAACGAATGAACGAAGCAGAAACATTAAAGAAGTAATGGCATCACACCACACCAAAGGAGGAACCTAAATCCACCCCACCAAAAAACCAAAGCATAATATTAACCAACGATATGAATTGAACTGAACTGAACTGAATTGAACTAAACTAAACTGAACTGAACCAAACCAAACCAAACCAAAACGAACCAAAACCGAACGGAACTGAACTCAACCAAATTCAATTCAACTCAAATCAACTAAAGCAAAATGTACAGAACAAAATAAGAATGTGTATATACTATAGTATAATCATACATATACGTAAGTATATGTTATAAGTAAATGAACCCAACCCAACCCTCAAGCAAGAAAGAAAAGTGAAAGTAAAATAAACTCACACACTCACACACTAGTATGACATTCTCTTATGCATACAATCTATTGTATATGCATGCTTGCATGTATGCGTGATTGCATCAGAGTAAACAAAAACAAAAACAAAAACAAAAGACGAAACATTAATTTCGGTTCGCCAAAAATCCGATTTTGAAGTGAGTTTCCAGCAGCCGGAAAACTCTGGTTTTGACATATTATTTCACTGTGAATAATAGTGCTCTCATCTTAAAAGTTTTTTTATCTTACTTAGGCAACAGTATTCAGCATTTGAACAATCATAACAACAATTGATTCTCACCGTCATGACATTTGGAGGAGGAGATACAATGACTTGGTAATAGAGAGTCTCATACAAAATTGTGATTCCTCAAACGAATCTGTTGATCTCCCTTCGAATCTCAAATATGGAAAGATTATCTAGCATGATTGTGACCCAAATTATATTGCGCATATAATCTAGAATTTGTTATTTTGTGCAAACATTTTATTTGATTACTTTGTCAACCCAAAACATCACACCTCAATCGATTTGCAGTTACCGTAGAGGAATGAGGAAGCTTCCAAAATTCAATAGAACTGCTACTATCAAATATAAACTTTTTAGTAAAATCCATAAATAGAATAATATTCCTAGTACCCATATTCAGAAATTGATAGAATATACTTATGCCCGAGATTGCTTACTGATATAAATAACTAATAATAAGAAGATTAACTTTAGCTATACTGAAGTTTTGATACTCTTCATGCACATTTTATAACTTCTGATTATAGTTCTAAGTTCATGATTTGTATGGGAGGTAACCATCCTAGAAATCTGAGGGTCTTGAAATTTACATAGCTGTCTATTTAGAAGATGAATTTGAATTTAAGTTTGTATGGGAACTACCACTCCTAGTAGTGCGAGGGTCTTTTTATTAATTTACATGGTTGGTGGATATGGGTCAGAATCTTATATTGCTTAAATTTTAAGTCGTTAGTAGAAAAAACAAAAAAATGTTTGTAATAAGAACATGAGTTTGGAACTGTGTTTATATGGGGGTACCCTCCCTAGTAGTCCGATTTGGCTGATTCCAACAAATGTATTGCGTGAGGAATTAGTTTGCATATATACAGACAGACGGGCAGACGGTTATGGCTAAATCAACACGTCTCATCGCGCTGATCAAGAATATATATACATACTTTATGGGGTTTCCGATGTCTCCTTCTGTGTGTTACAAACTACATGACAAACTTATAATGCAATTCACTGTGTGAAGAGTATAACAAGGGCTTATGGGCCAAGCAAATATGCATAATTTAGTGAATTCAGGTAGCCTTGGTTTTTATTGAATTGATATACAAGTATGTATACAAAGAAGAAAAACGTGGTTTTATCGATTCTCCCTAGTAGCTTGTGATCCTGTCCATATGTAGTATAGTATTTTGTGAAGTCTCCGAACACTAAAGTTTCTAAGCTTCATATCGCTTCTCTTCTAGTCTTATCCCCTCCTAATATAGACACATTTTCATCCATTCATTTAAATAATCTTGCAATGCTTTAATGTGACCGAGTACAAAATAGTGAATAAATTCCGGTTGCCACTTTATCAAATGTAAATACGACGTAAAACAGACAATTTTTAAGCTGTGTGCAAGGACTTGAAGGCGGAAAGCGATTCAAGGACCCTAGAAAGATAGAGAAATACAAATTAATGCAAAAACAACAACAAAAACATTATAATTATAACACTTGCATAAGTTTGAGATTCTTTTCTAATGAGGTGATAGAAACGAGTGGAAAGAGTGGAGAATGAGTGAGAAAAAGTAAACTAAATTTGTTGTAGAGAAGCAAGGAGAAGATAAAGTTGCTGTCCCAAGTCGAAAGCTAAATCGAAAGTAAACAAAACAAAATACATAACGAAATAGTGGTTAGTACAAGAAGAAGCGCTTAAAAAAAAACAGTTAACCAGCACCAATGTCAACAAACAACAATAACAAAAACATAGAAGAATAATAACAACAACAACGAAGAACAACAAGCAAAAGCAAAAGCAAATGGAAACAGAAGCAAAAACAAAAGCAGAAGCAGAAGCAGAACCTTAAAGTAAAGCTGATGGCTGACAAGTTATGTGCCAAATGAAAGTTAAAGAACCAAACGAATAAAAAGGAAGATATAAGTAGAAGAGAGTAAAGAGACAACACTAAACTCTGTCAGACTAAATCAAAAAGCAACACCAACATAACTAAGAACAAAAAACAAGAATGAAAATAAAAATAGTAAGTAGTATGTACGAAGAGAAGAAGATGATAAAGTAAAAGCTGCTAGAAAATGAATGAACTCAAGTGATGAATGTGTAATGACAAAGTCTACAGAAAAGTTAAAAAAAAATGTGTCAAAAAGCAAGCAAAGGAATGCTAACAAAACAGAAGACAGAAGACATTTGCTTTGTTTTCCCCGATACTTTACACTTACATTGTAGTATTGAAAATTCTTATTCATTATATAGTACTGGGAACTAAACGATTTGCAAATACAGAAATTTTCAAACCTCGAGTTGGACAGTAGGATACTGTGGTGCAGTCGTATCACATTGGGCCACAGTCACAATCTGATTCATGTGACCTACTTTTGATAAGACGCCATTTTCGAAATACTAAATGATTTGAACAATGGATATACATATGTGTGGTAGCTAATGCACAAATTTAAATCTACCGCCTGGGACCTGGGTATAATGGTACATTAGTTCTCTAAACCTTAATCTAAGCCATTCAGCGAATATCTAATCATATCCAATGTGGCTTAAAATGTTAAAGTTAATGTACAACACTCCTCCACTCTCCAAGCCAAGCCAAGTTTTCTTAGCAAAAGCATCGAAACTATTCTAGTAATCAGAGAACTCCGACTCAAATATGTATATTACTAACTTTTGAAAAAATAACACTTTATCTAGATAGAGATCTCATCAAACGATTGTGTAATACTAAAAGAATTTTAATTCTTTTATCATTTCATTTAGTCATGTTGATCATGGTCATGAAATTTTCTTTAAAATTAATCCTATGCCCGCTTCCTTGCTTGCCTTACAAACATCAAGACAAATTGAGTCACACTAAATGTAAACGGCATAAAAAATAAGAAAAATGATAAGAAAAGTAACTAAGGAAAGAAAAATAGGAAACGGACGTCACGGTACCTGACGACAAAGAAAAGAAACAAACCCAAATGACAAATAAGCGACGCCGTACGGACACAAAAAAATGTGAAAAAACCTGCAGGACATAGAGAGATGCAGGACATAGAGAGCTGCAGGCAAATTTTAACGGAAAACACAGGTGAATAAAGGAATGCTTCATCACGTCTGGTCTCAAGTTGGGTTGAGCTATGCAGAGCTGAGTTGAATTGAGTTCATTTCAGTTGAGTTCAGATGAGTTGAATCATGAGCGATGGATGCGATGGATGTGATGTGACGTGATGTGTCATGACGTGACTTAAAGCGACGTAATGCTGTGACGTATTTAATTTATTTAAAATATAAAAAAAAACACAACAAAGTAGAGAAACAAAGGCAAGTCAAAAGCCAAGTAACCAGCAGGAGTCATTGAAACAGTGAAGAGAAGCAACTCAAGAGATCATCGCATCTGCTACTAAAGAATTTATGAAACTCAAGTCACTGGCAACCGGAAACGCGTTTTACATAAAAGAAAAAGCAGCCCCCCAAAAACAAAATACGCCAGAATTATAAGGAAAGCTAAAAGTTAAAACTTTCGCAACCCAAAAGGAAAAACACAAGGGATTTACCAAAGGACGAAGGACGACATAGTACAAACATTTGAGCTTGAACCCGCGAGCCCGTTTAGATTAAATTAGTAATAAGCAAAGTGACGAAGAGGAAAAAAATAAACAAATATCATTAATAACATGCTGTTCCAGCATTAAAATACTGTTCTCCCATCTAATCCATCCTATCCCATCTCATTCCGAAAAAAAAAACAAATAAAAACAATTAAATTAAATAATTAAAAGAGACAAATACACAAAATTAAAATTAAAATAAATAACTGAAGCGACAAAAATGTACATGAAATTCTAAAGAAATGTTTATCATCTCATGACAGAGAGAAACAGCAACAAGAGTATTAAATTTAAATCATCAGAAATATTCAAGACAAATTCAGAAAAGAAAACCACATGCAATATAAAAATATAGAAAATACAAAAATCAGAAAATTTATTTAAAAAAAAACTAATCCGTAAAATAGTAGAATGCATAGTATTGACTGATTATTGTTATATACTACTTATTGGGTGTACAAGTAAGGATTATCAACAGAAGCCACCAGTGGTATTTAAACATACAACAATGAACCATGTTGGAACTAACTTTATGTGAAAGCTTCATCATTTTACCACATTTGACAATAAATTGCACTCCATTCAAGTGTCAACAACATTTTTTTTTTGTTCGACAGCTACGTCTGTTTTTTTTTTTTTACCAACAAAACTCCATTCGCAGGAAGCATTGGTATTTTGCTTCCATCTGAAGAAAAGTGCGGCAGAAAGTCATCAGCTGTTGTGTAAGGCTTACGGCGTACTCCATCAATTTCAACTTGCGAGTACAGGTTCCGACGTTTTAAAAATGGTGATTATGAGACAACTGACAAGGAGCTCAACGTATGTAGACACCGCATTGGAGGAAATTTTGGATGAAGACCCGTGCCAAAGCCAAGAAAAACTTGCAGCAACTTTAGGCGTGACTCAACAAGCCGTTTCATTGCGGTTGAAAGTCATTGGTATGACCCAGAAGGTCGGAAATTGGGTGACTCACGAACTCAAACTATGAGATATCGAACGGCGTGTCAATGCTTCCGAAACGCTCCTTCAATTGTACATAGGGAAGTACTTTTTGCTTCGTATCGTCACAAGCGATAAAAAACAGATTCATTACGACAACCCAAAACGTAAGAAGGCGTATGTTAAGCGCGGCGAGCCCAGACGAATGACGTCAAAACCTAACATCCATTGCATTTGGTGGAACCGGTCGATGCAAAACGCCCTTACGGTAATACGCTTTAATTAAGTTGAAGATATCAAAAATTGCATTGAAGCTTTCTTAGCCTCCAAAGACGAACAGTTTTATTGGCGTGGAATCCATGCATTTCGAGAAAAGTGGGAAAAGTCATAGCGAGCGATGGGCAATAGATTCAATAAAAAACCATGTACCAATTATGCACAATAAAGCTTCAAAATCGATAAAAAAAATCTTTTGAAACTTTCTTGTAGAGCCAATATTTCAACCAATCAATATCTAAAGAATATAAGAAATATAAAGAATATAATGAAGTATCGGGGAATTCCCAATAATATTCAGGAGTCCATAGTTTGATAGGCAAAGTGGCATAACATATTTGGGATTAAATTTGATTTTATGATTATTTAACTGTACTTACTTTCGTTTCAATGAATCATATAAAGGACTCTATCTAGAATCCGTCATTATCTTAAGTTTATGTGTGCAGCATCAGCTAATCAGTACAACACAGCAAAATCTAATCAAAAAATTTTCAAATGTGTAAATGGATTGAATGTTTTAAATAAAGAATTTTTTATCCTCTTCCTTGCTTTTATTTCTTTTTCAATACAAACGATATTTATAAACAAAGCCTGCAATTTCTTATCATCAAATTCTTTTGTCAACCCAGAATGTGTTTGTGTTTCTTTTCAATTCTGAAATTTTCAAAATCATCTAATTTCTGATAGAACTTGATTACTATGAGCATCATACAGTAGCAATCCATAAGTTCAGCAGCAATTTACTTGAAATAGAATTCAAAAACAAGTAATCCTTTTGTAGAAATCACGATTTTCTGGCTCATATGTATAATAGTATGATATGTATAATTTCGGGAATCTTAATGACACATCTAAGCGGTGGCTTATGGCCAGAAAATTAAAGTGATATTTTCGTCAAATTTTTGTAGTATACTTTTAGGGGTTAGTGATTGTTTGAATATCCCAGATCTCGGAAACGGGGATACATATCAAAACAAAAACTATCCTATGTTCTAGCGGAGAACCAACCCTACATATTCAAAAAATTTCAATGCAATCAGATGAACGGTTTTTTTTTTTTATTACAATTTTCTACATCCTTTGGTTTTTTAGTGACCTTACATCAACATGTCTTATGGTAGACCCATTAGTAAAGATATTCGCAATTTAATAAATAAAAAATATGATTCTGGAAAAATCTAAAAAAAATCGCATAGAAAATATTCTCTCATATTCTTCTAATTTGGCATATAACGAACACAACAAACCAGCCAAATCGGTCAAGCTGTTCTCAAGATAACAGCATTTTCATATTTATGCAATTATAATATTTTCATCATTTTCATCGCCCCTACCTCCTTGATGACGTATACATGTAATTACAAAAATGCTCTTACAGGTAACGTACATTCCTCTATTTTCAGAATATATAAATTACTTGGCGCTACGATTTTTGAATCACGAAATATATTGTATAAAGTATTGGCTACACTAAAAGTGTTTTCATGTAACGCTGCATTACATGCTGACATGAGTATGGAACTCTTTTTAAAAACATTTTCACGATAAAAATTGACAAATTGTGACACATTTATAAGTATAATCGATTGAATCGTATCTCGACGAAATGGTCAGACAAGAGCCATCAGTGAACTTGATACAATCTATAAAGATTGGGTGATAAAATTTGTAAGGCAAGGGTAATATGAACAAAATTATGATATTTTTCTTCCATATGACTCTTGTTGTTGTGATGTAATCCATGTAAAAAACCAAAATTCAATTTATCATTCAAAATGATTTGACATGCCACATTACTTTTGCACCCAAATTATCCTTTTTTCCATATTAACTATTTCTTTTGTCATCTGTTAAGCAGTTAACAAAGGTTTTGTTTCTTTTCCTACACATGAATGGTATACACCCACACCTTATAAAATTTGTAACCCATATTTTATAAATTTTGTCGGGTCCACTCACAGCTCATGTACTTTTCAATCCTATACAATCATTATTCAGACAGATTTCTTAGAGATTTTCTTCAATTTTTCTTTAAAATTAATGTTAAAATGAGCAAATAGCTATAAAAAAAAAGTGTTTTGTTTGTTCGTATGTTATACGCTGCCATACCATTCATCTGATTACATTGAAATTTTGTGAATGTATATGGTTGGTTCTCGGGTTGAACATAGGGTAGTTTTGTTCCTGATATGTGTCCCCATTTCCGAGATTAGGCATAATAAAATAACCTCTAAAACTAACTCTCAAAACTTATCTAAAATATCACATTAAATTTCTGATACTCAAACTGATGCTAAGAAATGAAACATATCTGATATCTGTCATTTTCGGTTGGATGCAAACCGTGTGAATTGGGATTGGGTACATTAGTAAAAAACAAAATACATTCCATATAAA
This sequence comes from Amiota mariae, assembly GCA_035041805.1. NCBI lineage: Eukaryota > Metazoa > Arthropoda > Insecta > Diptera > Drosophilidae > Amiota > Amiota mariae. Next base: position 131,054 of record JAWNKV010000676.1, read on the forward strand.
TTTTGTAAATTATTTTTATAATTGTAGATTTCAAATGCTTTTCAACAAGTGCAAATACTATTTCTTTTAATTTATTTAATCCCAAGAATATTACAATTGATTTCAAATTTCTTACTTTGTGTTTATTTATGCAGAGCTTATGCTTTCAGCTGTAATATTTTTTATATACTTAGTTAAGAGAGATTAATGGGGAAAAATATTTAATTATTAAGGAAAAATATAAGAACTTAATTTATATAAAACTTGAACTAGGACACTTATAGCTGGGTTGCTGATTCTATCTAGTTTATTTATTCAATACATATACATAAAAAAAAGAAAATATGTATGTTTAAATTTTCAAATATTAAAAAACTTTATGAAATTAATAAGAAAAGAAAATTGTAAATAAAGAACACTTAATAATAAACTTTTGAAGTGGACAGTCGGTCCAACAGAATCATAAAATCGTTATCTTGTCAACAGGTATTGACTTCTTCAAACAACGGTAAACCTTCGATTGCTTCATCTAAATATACAGTATTCAGTTTAACCAATAATATGTCACAATATAAAAATTTCAATAATATACATATACGAGTATATACATATGTTATGTTACTTATATTTGATACATGCGAATAATGCCCATCTATTTAACAAAACAAGATTTGTAGCGCAGCAAATTTTCAAACTCTGCTTCTGCTCTACCCAGAAATAGTAAACGAAACAGCAATAAACTTAAGCACATCCAAACTCTGCTGCTACTATATACAATATACAAATTGTTGCTAACTTACTAACTAAAATAACAAGCAAAAAGCAAAGGCGAAAAGAGACATGAAATAACTTGTTTAATCGGAGCGGAGCCTGTCTTTTGAAAATTTTCGGTGCTACAGACAGCGTAAGTGGAAAACGAAAGGCTCCGTTCCGTTCCGTTCAAGCAAGTAATTTCATATCTCCTATTGCCTTTGCTTTTTGCTGTATCTTCTTTATTTTTCGAAGTCGTAGGTAAACAATTAAAAATGCATTGAAAATAGTCAAGCAATTTCAAACACTGATTTATTCCAATAATTGTTCAAAATATTTTGAATATTTCATTTGAGCACAAATTAATAATATTCTATTGTAAAGCAAAAGCTTAACTTGGTAATTAGATCCAATCACTTGCGCTTGATGTAAGCATGACAGTTTAGTTTTCTGTCTCCAGTTCCTAAGTATTTAAAAGAGTGATGTTATCCACAAATGTGAACAATTTTTATAAAAATTCTAAATAAATTTTATATAAATGAAATTAATTGAACTAAATAGAAAAGTTATTGAAAACTTCAAAATATTAAGAACATAATGTATACAAAAAAAAAATCGGATTATATAGTATCGCTATACTACCATAATAATTTTTGTATGAAAACATTTCTCATAAACCATCTGGTGAACCTTAAAATGGTATTATATTTATGTAGTATAAATGAAGATTTACTTAACCTGGTTTTTAAGTCTCTTATTTCAATTTATTACATTTAACATAGTGTAGTGATGGGAGAAATAAGATACATATGTATGTTTATTTAAAAAACGAATTAAAATAGACGCGATGAGCAAAAGAAAAACACAACTACATACAATGAAAGATGTTCGCAAATGAGACAAAAGAGTAATTAGCTTCTTGTTTTCTAAAGCATGTACAATCGTAGCAAGCCAACATAACTGGATCCTGCATAAATAGTTTTTAAACAATTTGGTTTGACCTATGTACGGCATCGAACATGCCTATGATAGCAACAGCAAAAAGAACAGAAGGAATAAATAAAAACAAAATTATAAAAATGTTATCCCTAAAAGTGTACTTTGCTTTTTTTATTTCTTGATTATCTCAAAATTGTCGTTCATATTCATCTAATTTGACCTACAACGAAAACAATTAAATTATAAATATGTTGTCCCTAAAAGTATATTTTACTTTTTTAATTTATTGAGTTTTAATACAAAAATCTGAATTTCAAACATTTTCGGTGGATTATCCCAAAATTTTCGTTCATATTCTTCTAAATTGACCTAAAACGAAAAAAAAAAAAAAATTTGCCAAATCGGTAAAGATAACAGCATTTTCATCATTATAAAATTATAATTTTTTCATTATTTACAACGCGGGGGGCAACCGCTCAATGACCAAAATGCTCATGCATGCAATGTAAATTCCTTTTTTTTTTTCAGAATATATAAATTACTTGGCGCTACGACTTTTGTGTCACTAGATATAATAAAAGTATTGGCTACACTAAAAGTGCTTCAGTTACATTTTGACATGACTATGAAACGCTTTTTAAAACGTTTTCATGTTAAATAATCCATTAATAAATTACAATTAAAAATAAATAAATGAAAACTATTTTTGTTTCTAACAAATTTTCAATAAAAAAAAAAATCTTAAATTAAGAACAAAATTTCAAAAAAATAAAAATTTTATAAAAAAAGCAATTTAATTAAAAAGAAAAGAAACTATTGATATATGTTATTACATAATAATTAATTTAATAGTAATTTAAAACAATATTAATAAACGTATTTATAAATATCTTTACTTTAGTCAAAAATTACGCAACAACAACAACAACAACACTACCAGCAACAACAACAACAACAATAGTAATTTATGTTAGAAATAAGTAGCTGAAAAATTTACAAAAATTGTAAAAATAAACAGAAGTTCAATGAAAATAAATCAACAGAACCACCAACATCAGCAACAAAAACGAATTCCCATTTGTATAAAGATTCATCACCATCGCTAGATTATTGTCAATCGAAGGATAAGGAGGAGGAGTAGGAGCAGAACAGAGCACACAGAATCAAAACAAGAAGAAGAATAATAAGAAGCTCAAGAGCAGGAACAGTAGATGAAAAAATGAAAATATGTTAGAAGAACAACGGCTATAATGTTGTTGTTGATTAAGAATAAAAATGAGATGATTAAGGAGAAGGAGATTTTCAAAAAGCCAATGAGAAAATCAACTTGTCATTCAAGTAGCAGTTTTAGTAACATAAACAGGATAAAGAGCAACAACAACAACAACCGCAACAGTAACAACAACAACAACAACAGCTATAGCTATAAAAGCACACAAATAACAGCAACAACAACAAAAGTAACCAAAAATAAACCATCAACTGAAGCTAATGGAAGCGGAACCGGATGTCAGCTAAAAGCAAAACAAATTGTCAGCATCAACAATAACAATAATGATGATGATAATGATGTTGCTAATGATGCATTAGCATCATTATCAATGCCATCATCATCATCATTATCACCATTTTCATGTCATGACAACCAAATTGCTAATTCAACATGTTTAGCAACAACATCAGCAACACCATCAACAACAACAACAACAACAACAACTTTAGCATCAGGATCAACAACAGCAACAACAGAAGTAGCAACATGCAACTTAAGACTAACCACATTGTCATACCCACGAAACAACTTCTCAGTTAGCCACAAATATACCCAAGAACAGAATTCTGCCACTAACAATTGCATAGAATCATCACCTTGCGATATAAATCACCAAAACAAACATGACATCCAACACAAAAACCTCCACCATCGTCGTCACCATCAGCAACAATACAATTATTGCCAACAACACCAGAAGCAGCAACATCAAAAGGAGCAACAGCAACAACATGACCGTCATCCTAGTTTTATGACAACAGCAATAAGAATAACTAGAAAACCAACCTTCAGCTCTATAGTTATGTTCTATGCCACCGCCGCCACCCTGTTGCTAATCCTCAATGCCTGTCCATGCTCAATGGCATTACGTCTAACAAACAATGGCAACAGCCTGGGTAAAAATTCCGCTGGTAACAAGGAACAACTAAACATTGGTCTCATCGCGCCCCATACAAACTTTGGTAAACGTGAATACTTGCGTGCCATCAATAATGCGGTCACCGGTCTGACAAAGATGCGAGGCGCTAAGCTAACGTTTCTCAAGGACTATTCATTCGAGCAGAAGAATATACACTTTGATATGATGTCACTAACGCCGAGTCCAACTGGTGAGTACAACCACAACATAAAATACAATATAAAAATTCATATTAAAAGCATCATTTTGATAATGATGATGATGTTGATGACGATAATGAAAATGATGATAATGGTTGAAGTGACATACTACACATGCAATATGTCAAACTATAAAAAATTATAAAATAAATATGCGAACAAATTTTGACCTACTTTCATTCACATGCGAGTAGTTTTTCCTTTCCTTTTGCGATATCTGATTTTTTATCTACTTACTATTTATAATATAAGTTTTCTTCGTATAAACCTATAAATGGAAAGCATATTAACTGATAATAGTCCAAAAAAATCTATAATTTTTATAATAAAACATCTCCTAACAATAAAGAAAAATATCTTGAGATCTTATACAATAATAAAATACCAAATTTATTTCAATGGTAAAGTTCGCAATTTTTCAATAAATTAGTGGTTCTCAATGTTTCTTTGTGTCATTCCTTGCTTTATGATATTATTAGATAGCCAGGCAGACGTTGTCATGCCCCTCCTTGCAAAAAAATTAATGGATACTGTTTGATTGACCTGATGAAATATTAGACAAAGACAACTTGATTGATTTTAAAATCATTATTTCTCTAAGCTTTATATGCCAGATAACTATAGGGTCCAAATTTTAAGTCGATAGTACAAAAAACAAAAAAGGTTTTTTAATAAAAAGATGAATTTGAATCCATGTTTTGTATGGAAGGTACCCTTCCTTTGAGTTGCTGTTCAGTTCACATATTACTATAAGGGGATGTAGCTCAGATGGTAGAGCGCTCGCTTAGCATGTGAGAGGTACGGGGATCGATGCCCCGCATCTCCAATTCTTTTTTTAGTTTTTTTTTTTTTTGTTTTTTATTTAAATCAATTTCGTTTTAACAGAAAATATTGTTTATAATAATTTTTTATATTATAAAAGGTTGTTCAAAATATTTTTAAAGTTAACCCCCAAATTTAATGAAATTTTCATGCATAATTTATTTAAAAAAACCAAGATACTTAAACTACTGTAGAACTTAAAACTAAAGATCGATACTTAATTATAAAACTATAAAATTGGATTTGAAATGATCATCTCCAGGATTTTGTGAAATTTAATGTATGTATTTATATAAAAATTTATTTTAGATGCTTTCATCTATCATGCAAATATCTGTCTGTTTCATAGAGTAGATAAGTGGCTTAGTAAGGACCATCTATGATTTTTTTTACACCCACACCCCTTCTCTGACCCATCTGGTCACAATTAGAAAACAAAACATTCTTATCTAAAGTATGACAATGTAATGTTCCGATTTTCTAAAGAATTCTATGATCATGAGTTGATCAAACAAAAGGCTTAGCTTTGACTTTTATAATTACAAAAAATGGTTGCTAAATGAAAAAGAAGTCGAGTTTTTTATCGATTTAATATGTATATTGTAGTATACTTACATATTAATTAAGGGATTCCTAAAACTGCCTAATTAATTTTTATGTTAATTTAAATGAATTAAAAAAAAAATAATCCCGTAATTACTCAAACCAGTATCATCTACATGATCTTGAGTTATCCTGAAAATTGTGAACTATTCAATTTTGAAAATACATACATATATTGAATAAAAATTGTGTAAAAATATGTTTTGCATGTATAGCGAATCAAAAATTGGGTTTGTACCCAATAATTATAATCAATATTACAACCATTTGCCCGATCAAGAATTGTATCAGACCTAAAGCCGATTACCATTGAATGAAATGTGCAATCTTGTGCATTTTCTTCAAAACTTTTTGAGGCTGTGTGTATTGATATCTGGAGACGAACTCCAATTTATCAGAACAATATTGATAATCAATTTCATCTGTCCGACGAGGACTGCAGATATTATATCTGTAAAAACACCTAAAACTTCACTTCACTGCAGATTAGGAGTGACTTTCAGCAGTTTGATGAAGCCACAAAAAAAGTGGAACTCGATGAGAAAAAACATTCAATGAAACGTACACAAACGCATACCAAGGAATTTCCTTCATGTTGGCTCAAGGAATCGACAATGGGGAATTGCCGATATCTAGAAGATCTCGCCTTGGTATCTCGTTTAAATTTTTTTGATCCCAAAGATAACAAATTGACTTTTGATAAGAAACTGTCAACATTGAAAAGTTTAAAGAACTTAGAAAATTGTCCCAATCTGGAGAACATCTTCTATGATCACATTGAAGAAAATTAAATCAACGTGAATGAAATTATGGCGAAAAGGAAAGCAAAAGGAAATAACACCCCATTGAATCTGATCAAATATTCAGGAGTAGCAGAAAACACAACATAAGATAGAATTTAACTAATTTTTTAAAATTATTAATTATTTTATTTTTTCAGTTTTACAAATGATAAATTAATATCTTAATATACCATATACAATATATACAATACATTAATTGTAATTTCATATAATACAAAAATAAAAAATAAATTACATTTCTCTAAAATTGTATTTATTATTTATTGTTCGATACACAATTCAATTTAATTTTTTGATTAAGATGACTCTAAAAATCGTGCTTTGAATTAGGCCAATTTATTTGGAGTCCTTCTTAGTACATACAAGAAAAACTTTCAATATGCGAACTCCACAGGCATGGACATCAAAGCTGCATTTGACTCAATGGGCTTATCCACAAGATGACACTCTTAAATTTCCCGTCCGAACTGATACAAATTGTGCAGAGCTTTTTAAGCGACCGTTCGTTTGCAGTTCATATTGGCCTCGCACATTCTGCACCCAAAAATCTGCATGGAGGCTGCCTTCAGGGGTCCTGCCTGTCCCCTTTACTTTATAACATTTATACCTCTGACTTCCCAACTCTCGATAGTTGCTCTGCTTCCATTTTCGCTGATGATACAGCGATTTTCTGCTCTTGGCTGTTAGCATCTGATATCAGTACTAAGTTGCAGGTTGTTTTGATACCCTTCATATCTACTTTAATAAATGGAAAATAATGATCAATCCGGACAAAACTCAAGCCATTTACTTCACTAAGAAACGGAAAGCCATATTCAAACCTACTAGCTATATAAATCTCCACAACACTGATATCTCCTGGGAACATAACGTAAGATACCTAAAAGTTGTCCTAGATCCTAAAACCATCATCGCTTATATCATTAATAAAGTAAACGTCTCCATTTGAACTCTGTACCAATTCATAAACAGAACTTCTCTATTGAGAACAAAATGTACCTCTTCAGATCAATTTTCCAAGCTATAATATTCCAAGGAACCGGTTTGGGCGGATATTGCTCGAAGCCATTTAAACTAATTACAGGTTGTGCAAAACAAATTGCTTAAAATGTTTTTCGGCCTACCATGGCATCACTCTACCATAAGTAAGCCAAGCAAGCCAATGTTGAAAAAGTAGTTGACAGGATAGTCCGGCTCAACCAGATCTTCAATGATAGATATATATACTCTACTTATCCACATATCATCATAGACATTATTAGATTTAAGTTTTAGTTTTAAGTTTTAGTTCTCAATAACAGTCTAGGTGGGTTTTTGATAAATTTTCCCCCACAGTAGTTCGTTATTATTAACTAATTATTAGAAAAACTAAGCTTATATTACCCGTTTATATATAATTTTGTTGTGAAGGTAGCGAAAGCCTTAACTCTTTATTTGAAGATATCATAAGTATAAGAAAATGTACATATTGTTAGTAAGTAACATGCAATAAATTGAGTTGAAAAATTGAAAGATCATGTTTTGTATGGGAGGTACCCCTCCTGGTAGTCCGAGGGTCTTGAAAATTACATTGTTGGTGGACATGGTTTAAATTTTAATTCCATAATACAAAAAAACAAAAGTTTTTCTAATAAGAACATGAATCTTGGTTTGTATGGGAGGTCCGATTCGGTTGATTCCAACAAATGTACTGCGTGGGGTAAAAAGAAAGCTTTGTGCTTAAAAACTGAGGGACCAGTTTGCATACATACATACGGACAGACGAACATGACTAAATCAACTGGTCTAGTCGCGCTGATATATACACTTTATTGGATCTCCGATATCACCTTCTGTGTAGCATATGGCATCGTTTAGCACCCAGATAGTCATATTAATCATATCCAGAAAGCGGCAGAGATCCATATTTAATAATATAAAGAAAATTTTTAATTTAAATTTAATTAAATTTCTTCAAATTTATTTATCATAGATATATAGTATTTGAAACATTCCATTGATGCCCAATACCAAATACTTTGTTTATTCATTAAAACAAATTGTTTTTTGTCTGTTTTTCTTACAAATTTTTTATTTTAATTTTTTTTTTTCTATGTAAAAATTCAAAAGCACAATCATGAGTTCATTTAAAGTTTTAAGTTTTTCGTACAGGGCAACGCATCCAATTACCCGCCGCAATGAAGCGTTACATTAAAAACCAAAAGAAACAATATCCAATAACGACAATTGCTCATTTGAAGCAAAAAAACTTTTTTTTTTTACATTTTTTTCTCTTCTTTTTTTAACCTCACTTTCATTTGTTCGTTTGTTCTTTCTTTGTTTTATTTTTTATATTATTTTTTCCAAGTTTTTCTTTTTCTGTCTTTCACGCCCACTTGTGGCTAATTAGGCGCAGACGCCATGAAAAACAAAAAACAATAATAATAAAATAGAAAATAAAAGACAAAAGACAAAAAAAGAAGGCGAAAAAACGAAATGAAATTTATTGTTCTTATTGCTATTTACTTTACTTAGTACGCGCAACATTGCGTATACGCCACGTGTAGCACTTGATGAACTCCAAAGAGCCATAGCACGCTTCATTTGCTTATGGTTTAGCGTACTCAGGCCCACTTGATGGCTCCTTGAGTCCCCAACTCCCTGATTCACTCATTCACTAGTTGACTGTTTACATATTCCCAGTAGGGAAAGACGCAACGAATTCCATTTCCATACAATTATTGGACAATTTCTTATTCAAATCAAGCAAATAAATTCGAAGGAGAAACATTCGTTCTAACCATCTCAATGTTTTTCTTGCTATAACAAAAGGTGGACTTGGTGTTGGTAACAGAGAGGGGAATGTTGATGACAAAGATAATGATGATGAAGATGATTATGATATTGATGTTGATGTTGATGATGATGATGATGCAGCAGACAGAGGCATAGACTTACCGAGGGTCCAAAACTAAAAGCGCCAACAAGTTAATATAAATACTATATAATATACGTTGAATTATTTATCGAAAGAAAAGTCTTAAATTGGTTACCCCCTAGGTCAAAATTTGGGTGCGCCCATGGACATAGGCAGGCATTCATGCAGACATATGAGGGTCGGTGCAAGGGCCCATGATACAAGCAATCAAGTCAACCAACAATAACATCAGCAGTAGTAGGAACAACAATAAGAAATCAAAACGAACAGTTGAACAACACAATGGACAGCAGTAAAGAAATGAAAAACTGTTGGAGTGAAGCCACCAGATGATGTTAAAGATAGATGATGATTAAGAAATGAAGGGGAAGTGAAGATTTATGAAGCGACAGCAAAGGAAGATTTCAAAAGCATTAGACGCGTAGAAATATATAAAATAGAATAGAAATCCATTATAAATTCCCAACAGTACAAATAAGTGTAATACAAACATTGGCATTCAGACACACGGACAGACAAAACATACTAAGTATGTAAAAAAATGAGACACAATTGATACTGAGATACATACTCGCAGATACAGATAGCAGAGAGAGAAGATAATATGGAAAGAGGATGATATACTATAGATAGAATATTGCAAACATGAGCACATTGCAAATGATAAAGAATATCAGACGGTCAAATACTCGTACATTCACATTCATTCATTGTATTGTGTGGCATGGTATGTTTATAGTCGTAGATACTTTGCATATATAGAATCGTAAAATAACCAACCTATGATGGTTAAAATGAGACTAAAATAGATGGGATAAAACGAGCACACACACACACACACACACACACACATACACAATATCAACAAACGGACATTCATTCATTTATTCACTTGTATACAAATAGAAAAAAGAAAAAACCTATAGACATTTGTTATATGTCGTAATTTGCGTTCCCACATATTCAGCTTAACTCTGCTCATTTTTATTATTTGGAATGCCATGGATCAGCTCAACTTGGCATGGCATGGATTTGTGTTTGACTTGGTTCTGTTCAATGCTTCTTCTATCTCAGTGAAGAGTTCTTTCGTTCGTTCGTTCGTTCGTTCGTTCGTTATGCTGACATTAACCCATTCTATACCATTTCATTTTCATTTCAAAGCATAATATTTGATTCGATTCTATTCCATTTCATACATTCAGTTATTTATTTATTCATTCAACATACAATATTTTGTTATTGTATTCAAGGTTTGGTACATTCACATGGGCTTCACTTTGATAAAAATAAGTTGAGTTGTGTTGTGTTTTGTTGTGTTTTGTTGAGTTAAGTTCAGTTGATATCAGATCAGATGAGTTGAGATGAGATGAGGTTTCGTAATATTCTATATATGCTATTCAAAGCAGAGACCACTTCAGTAAGCATAAAACATCATTTGAATTGTGTTATTTTTTTCTAGAATTACATTTCCAACTCCCTGTGCCTTGCCTTGTATCTAGTATAATGTCTATTTGCAATTCATTGTTGTTGATATTTGATAATAGCGAATGAGATTTCGTGTCGATGAAAATTGTATGTTTACTTTATCAATTTGTATTATAAAAATTCAATATAATCATAAGTTACCACATAAATATACATAAATATATTCTCAGCTCGGTACGTGTATTTGTACATACATATATTAAGTACTTATATACAATAGATACATTTATACAACATGCTTATACATATTGACGACATATGCAAATGTCAGACAAAATCTCTGCTTCAATAGTCAACATCATCATCATCATCATCATCATCATCATCAATATTAACATACTCGTATTATAATTTTTGAATTTTAAATAAAATAAAATAAAATAAAATTTTATATACATATTTATTTTTATGAAATATCCTTCAAAATTTAGTGAGAATAATATAAATTAATACTAAAGCATTAAAAGATTTTCACATTTCCAATTCAAAATTTTCATTCAGTCAGTTTCATTTATTGTACAATATTTCGATAAGCCATCTATCTCTTAGTGAATTTGACATTTTGGATATAAGAAACATTAGAGATTTCCTTACAATTTTCTTGGTATATCACTACTAGCGTACCCGATCCTTGTTTTCTTTCTTAGCATCACTATTATTATTATCTCTTTATTACAGTTATTCATAGAAATAATAAAAACAAGAAAGTGTCTAAGCTGTTTTTTAAATTTTTTAAAACTTTTTTTTTTTTTTTTTGTTTTTCATTAGCCTATTCGGTGTTTATTGCAATTATCTACAATTTCAAAAAAAAAAACTGACTAAATCGGTTATAAAATACGGGCGATAGGGGGAAACATACACATTTTTCAACTTTGTCTACTTTTAAGATTATATGAATAATTTAACCTTTAATATTTTATGAAAACTTAAAAAAAACTTTCTTAAACCATATTTTGTCTCATCCCAAGTGGATGTCCATCAATTTCTATATTTCCTTATGTTTATCATATGCATTGGCAAAGTGTCTATATAATATAATATTATATAATTGAAAAGTCCAAAACAACACTCACTACTATAAATTGTTTACTTGTAAAGAAAACTCTTGACTATTTGAAAAATAAGGATCTTTCAATGTCTCTTAAGCTTATAAAAGTATTAAATGTGCTTAGTTCAATAAGAATTTGTACATTTGAACATACATTGAAATATGTAATCAAACATCTGAGCCATATAATTTAAGCACTATAATAAGAAATAATTGATTCATAAAATCATTGAATATACATAAATGACTAACTGAACTAATTTTTAATTTCTCTGTGTGAGAAAAAACTGCTGCACCAAATTAAAAAAAAAAAAAAAACATTAACAGCTATTCAATTAACCAAACCGACTATAGCGACGCTCACTTCCCCATAATTGTTAAAATGCAAATTATTAACACACACAAATATTTCAACACCCAATGTACACACAGATACTGATGTATGTAGATATACATACATATATTTATATTTATATATGTGCATATCTATGTGTTGGGATAATGGCAAACAGACACTCTGATGCCCACACATCGTCATATGAAGCCTCTTCGAACTGCACTCTCATGCAGGCTGTTAAAGTAATCTGATTAAAACATCAGGCAGTGTCATGCAACAACGCATTGTACGAAAAGATCCTTTGCCTGGCACCTGACCATCATGTCGCCTCCATATAATCACTAACTTACCCATCCATCACTACGTTGTGTGGCCAATATTTGTTGGTTGTTGGCCATTTTGTGAACAAAAATAGCAAATAAAAAAAAAAAAAAATGTTTTCCGATTATGTAACCATAGTAAACCATAGTAGGTAAGGCCCACATATATAGTGGTGTGGTAAGTTGGAGCATATCAACTGACTAAGCACTAAATCTGACCAAATGAAAATAAAAAAGCGAACATGGAACTTTGAGTTTGCTGCACCGAAACTTACATACCTTTCACAATCGAATTTTTTTATCAATTGATTAAGTTTTTTTTGAATATTTTATGTTTATGAAATGCAAAAATAGATTTACGATTGGTTCAATTAATGACTGTATTTTATAAATTGTCAAAAATTAAAAACTAAAACTTAATTTTGATCTTAACAAAGCTTCTTACCATACACTTGATTTTAAAGTACAATACTTGTTGTATGGGAAATATTTCTTATAGTAATCGATGAATACCTAAATTTTCAGCTTGATACTTCAAAAAGTAAAATACTCAATAGTAAAATTAAAGAAACCAGTTGAAGGACAACCTAACATGATTCAATAGATTCTTTTGAATGGATATCATATTCAAGGACAGTACACTTTATGTGAGGTGTATGCGTTACAATCATTATGACAAAAAAGATGATGCCTATTGAAAAAAGAGTAAAAGTTTTATACATAAAAATGTCAAATATTCCAACTTAAGTAATACTATTATAGTAATGGAAAATACATATGACACAAAGTACTTTGATGCCCATATCATGATTAAAATTTATTGCATAAGAAGTATAAATTTTGCTTACCAATTATGGATATTAAAATGTTTGCAAAATTTTACGAAAATAAAAAATTAAAATAAAAGAGAATTGAAAGCGGATTATACTTATAATGCAAATTTAAATAGTAAATATTATTTTGACAAGAGTTAAGCACATAACATAACATAGAAAGTGCATCATTCAATAAATAAATGAAAATGATGATTAAAAAAATCTGTAAAATTCAATCTGTTTTATAAAACTTACCCAGAGTGTAAATAAGTGAAGTACCTAATAGAAATTAAATCAAAGCAGTTTAAGTTCGTACTTATTTGAATGTTACTTTCGACTCTTAACATCAAATTATGTCTATTCACTTCTCAAAGAGATAAAGGCTATAATTCCTCAGGAAATTATGCTGGGCACTGTGCTGTAACGTATCTACTTTTTATAAGCGACTTTCTGTGTAATCAAAACTGAATCACAGCAATAATTGCCGATGACACAGCTACTTAGTATTATGAAATGACTTACAATAAAGTATAATACTTTCCACTATACATAAACAGTTTTTTTTTTGTTTACAAATCTTTTTATTTGTCAACAGTTCGATTTAAGAACTAGTTCAAATTTGCTGACTAATTTTTACATATCACCTTTTTTATATTATTACTGATCTTCTAATCCTAATCTTAAGCTATGACATTAAATTGGCTATTTTCTTCGTTAAGGGAGATCTGACGGGCGCAGTCTCTTGAGTCATCTTGTTGTTCGAGAGTTGCCGGTAAGAATTATAGCAAGCAAGTAATTTTCTTTAAAGTTATTGTTTGATTCGGCTGCTGGATACCATAAGTCCAAACAGGCTTGAGTATGGCATTGTAGAGTCTACATTTATTTTCTAGGCTGAGCATGGATCTTCGGCCTATCAACCAGTGCATTCGACGTATTTTCAAGTCTAGTTGCTTTCTTTTGATTACAATGTGCTCTTTCCATGTCAATCTTTTATCAAGCCAAATGCCTAAATACAATACATAATTTACTTTATTTCTTTTGAGTATTACGACTCCGTTGAAGCGAGCTCAATCATTGCCTTTATGCCGAAGTGCAAATAAAACATTGACGGACTTGTCCGTGTTTACCGCTATATTCCATTTCGTCATCCAGTCTTGAATTTTGTTGAATTGACTTTGTAGCAGTTGTGTTGCCACTCTTGCACTGGGGTACGTAGCAACTATTGCTGTATCGTCTACGAAGTTGGCTATGGTTATCTTGTCGCATCTTGAGTCCGGCATATCAGCTGTGTATAAAGTATAAAGCAGTGGACCCAGTACGCTACCTTGTGGGACGCCTGATTGTATATATTTAATTTCAGATTTGGCATTTTCATATCTTACGTATAAGTTTCTATTCTGTAGATACTGTGAAGCTGGTAATGCCATTTTTAGTGTGTATAGTAAGCCGTTGTACCATACACGATCAAATGCTTGTTTAATGTCAAGGAACACTGCTGAGCAATACTATTTTTCTTCAAAAGATTTAAGTAATTTTCTCATGATTCTATGCATCTGCTCCGGAGTTCCATGCCAGCGACAAAACCCAAATTGATGATTGGGAACGATATCACTTTCCTCTGCTGGTAGCACTCTACGAAAAAATATTCTTTCCAATATCTTAGAGAGTACCGCCAGTAGGACGATAGGATGATTGGATGATAATTCGTTCTCACTTTTGCCAGACTTTGAGATAAGTATAATCTCCGCGCATTTTCATATATAAACAGTGTATAAATTCCGTAAATTAATACTTTAAGTATTTAGACATAGATTTAGGTGAGTATCTCAGTTGGAATGCCCACGTAAAGAAAGAGGAACTTGAATTAAAATATGCTTTGAAATATGTATTGACAGCTGTCAATGTTATCCACTCAAAACAAGATACTCATGTACAAGCAATTAATTAATTTTTTATCGATTTAAGGAACAATATCCAGGAAATTTAAAGATTCCAAAACAACAAGTGCTATGGTGTACCGTTGGTGCTCTGTGTTATATTTTAAGTTGCTAACTCGAAATTATCTCGCTTTCAATTCAGTTCCTGACATAGTAGAAAAGACAGCAAAGTTTCACAAAGATAGGCTGAGCAAACACGTTAATAGTGAAGACTCCACTCTTGTGGACTTTACCGAATGGAAAAGAAGACTTAAACCATATTTAATTTCCTAAAAAAATAGCTTATTAACATATTTTCTTTTAATACTATGTAAATAATTTTTTCAATCATTTATTCATAAAATAAAATAAAAAGAGAAAACAAAATAATTTACAAAAAACCCATGAAAAAACTTGTATACCCGCCAATATTATGATATCTCGATTTATCCGATATGAAAACTTTTAATTGTACATATCAACTGTAATAGTCAATAAGACAACGATCCCATAAAGTATGTTACAATTTCTATCAGACAAATAAATTTCATTTTCATACTACATTTATTAACACACTTAAATATAAATTTACTACTAGCGTACCCGATCCAGCTTCGCAAGAGTTGCATCCAACCGTTTTTTTTTTTTTTTTTTTTTGTATTTGTATTTGTTTTTTTTTTAACCTTTTTAAATCAATTGTTTTTTGATATGTGTACAATATTATTTGTTTTTCCGTCTTTAGCAGTTTTTTTTTTTTTTCTTTTTTTTTTGGTTACACGACCCGGATCTCGAGAGCGGGGACACATATTGGGACCAAAACTTTCCTATGTTCAAACTGGGAACCAATCATACACATTCACAAAATTCCAATGCAATCAAATTTACGTTATAGCAGCGCATAACATACAAACAAATAAAACACTAATTTTTATATATTAGAAATATATAATATTCAATAATTAAGTTTTCCCTTTCTAATAGACAATATTCAATTAATCAAACCCTAAAAGACTAAATGAAATTACAGTTACCTGTTGCAGATCAATACATTTTTCCTAACAAATCTTTTACTTTAAATATAGGCTTTTCATAAAATACTAGCGACCCGACCCGGATTTGCACGGTTGCAATTTAGTAAAGAAAAAAAAATAGGTTATTATCATTATGATGATTATAAATTTCTAAAAATTAACACAATCGAAAAGAGATGTTTGATAGAAGCGACATGATTGTTTCGAAAACTTATCTCTAAGCTTTCTATGCAAAATTTGATCCACCAATTCCGCATTTTTCGGGGAATTTAACAAATTTCATTGCATACGAACAAAATGAACAAACAAACATTGATTTTTATACATGCACATTGTATTAGAGAATATATGAAATTAAAATTGCTGCCCATTTTGATTCATTCAATCAATTTATGTACTTATATTCGCATTCCAATTAGACAACAATCACTAAAAGCCTTTTATAAGATTATAAACAAATCATAATGCATACGAACAAAAAAAAAAAAATTTCAATATGGAAATGTTTGTGAAATGGAAAAATTCTAATAGATTTTCAAAGAAAAATACTCGTATATACGTATACAATATACTACTTAGTTAATCGCATTCAAGCTGTTTGAAAACTTTACATTGAAAATGAAGAAAATTAAAAGCCACTTTAAGTATCTACTTTCCTGATACCAAGAACAAGACCAATAGCAAGACCAAGACGAGGCAATGAATATACAATAGTATGTAGTATGTAATACTAAGATAAAAGAGAAATAGAATAGAATGGAATGGAATGAAATGGAATATATAAAGATGCACAATAACGAACCGAGAATTGAGATAGTCGGTCAATAATGATGATAGTAGTATTGATAATCATAATGATGATGATGATGACGATGACGATGATGGTAGGTAAATACGAAAAAAGCTTAAATAAATAAATTAGTAGAAATGAAGCCTAGAAAACATGGACAGGGACATGAACAAGAACAGAAACATGGAAATGGAAATGGACAACCAACAATAATAAGCTCTGAACAAGTTTAAGACTTAAGAGGATATAAGAAATAAACAAGAAAACAGAAGAAGAAAAATTGCCATTAAATTAGCTCTAATAAAGCGTAACACAAACAGAGGAAGAGTACAAAAATTGAAATAATAGAGAGCAGAAAGTAAAAGGCGAAGTGGAAGTGAAAGGTGATGAAGGAACGAAAACGTAAATTTACTTTTCAACATATAAAAATATCCTTGAATAGTTTCGCTAAAGGATTTCGAAATACTCGTATATACACAAACAATGTGAAATGACAAAGCAACCACAAAACCAATACAATTAAGGCCAAATTGATGCAAAAGTGGGCCTAATTATAAATAATTGTTAATAAATTGCCAAACAAACCGATAAAACCAATAATAAGCATTGTTAGAATGAAAGCTAAAAGCAATGAATATAGCAGCAGCAAGGTTGTTTTTTTTTTATTTCCTCACAATCAAACAAAATGTGATGGCACCCAGGATGACAATTTTATAATTGGCTCGAAACATATACTACATACATACACCTATATATATCGAACAATATGTGAAATGATGTGTAATTGGTCGTTTGTTTTTTTTTTTTTATTGTTATTATTACATTTTCGAAATGATGATTTGCATTAGAATTCAAGTTTTGTGTAAATAAGGGAATTGTGATAGCTAAAAAAATATACTTACAAAATCTTCACAAATTATTATTTATTTATTTAATCCCACAAATATAAGTATGCTTTGTTACTTACAAAAAATATATATTATATATTGTTAAGCTTTTAACAAGTAGCTTTCAAGTGAAATATATATAATTCCAGACTAATTTGAAAAATTTGTAAGAATAATAAGGAAAAATTGGAAAAATAATAAAATAAACCTTATATACTCTTACAACCTACATACTACTTAAACTAGATAAGATGATCAATTATTAATAGTATTTATCAGGGTCTAGGACTAAAAGAAACAGTCGTACGCATGGTTGAGTGTGGGGTATTTGCTATTTAATACGTGGGGCATTACAAATGTTTTGTAATAGGAAGTAAATAAGCATCGTTTGGATTCAAAAATAGCTTTATTGTTTTTCAATGAAGATCAATACACTTTTGCATATGCTTAAACCAAATTTTCGATGCATTTTTCCACTCCGATTAAAGTAACTTCAAAATATGCTTTTCGAATGCATTAACCACTTCTTCGGATTTCAAAAATCACTGACCACGTAATTTGTTCTTCACTGTTGGGAACAAAAAGAAATCATTCGGTGCTAAATCGGAGCTTTACGCCGGATGACCCATCAATTCAACGTTTTGTGTCTTCAAATATTTGGTTGTTTGAGCCGAAGTGTGATGAAGAATGATCCGACATCGACCGTTTGTTTTCCTCATTTCATCAAAAACTTCTGACAAACAGATGGTCATGTACAACTCAGAATTGAGCGTTTTACGGTCTACTAGTAGCACGGTTGTAATATGTCCGGTTTTTCCAAAGAAACATACCACCACTTGCTTCGAAGTGCTTCGTGAGCGAACAACTTTCATTGGATTATCATCCTCTTGGAATACCCATACGATCGATTGCTGTTTACTTTCCGGCTCAAATGGATAAATTCATAATTCGTCACCTGTTACAATGTTAAAAATGTCTTTGAAAGCAATTGACGCGTGCCTTTTTTTGAGTGATTGACAAATTATGCGTGTTCCAACGCGAAACTAGCATTCTCACAGCTAAGTGTTCATGCAATATTATATGTATTGTGGTGGAATGAATACCCACAGTTGCCTCATCTCACGGTATGTCACATGACGATCTTCCATTATTAGTGTACACGTAGCATCGACGTTTTCAAGCCTAATGACCTTCACGAAATTCGTCTTGCAGCATAGAGCGCCCACAATTGAAATCCATAAACCAGCGATATGCGGTAGTCTTATGTGGTGCTTCATCACCAAAAGCTAAATGAATTCTTTCCGCACTATCTTGCCAAACAGTGAAGAAAATTGTAATGGAGAGTCGCCAAATCACTATTAGGGAAGTTGCTGAGGATGTCGGCATTTCGGTTGGCTCATGCCATACAATTTTTTCAGATGTTTTAGGCATGAAACTTGTGGCAGCAAAGTTTGTTCCGAAATTGCGAAAATTGTAGCAAAAGAACCGTCGCATGAACATCACCTAGAAGCTTTTAAATGACATAAACAACAACAATTCAGATTTGCTTAAAAGAGTCATAACTGGTGACGAAACATGGTTATGACTTCGAAACCAATCATCTAAGGGAACGCGCAGAAGATCCAAGACAAAAAACAACAACAAATCGCCAAAACACTTAAACGCATCTAACATTTATGTCTATCAAAACCGAGAAAAATAAAAAGTCTTCTTACTTTTTGAACATATACTACGACTATTTGCATAACTTCAGCTTTCAGCTGTAGTATTAGAAGGTTATCAACTTTTAAAATTCTCATTTTGTTTTGCATTTTAATACGTTTAAGAATATTGATTGCAACTTTGGAGAAGATTTACTTGTATTTGTTATCACAGGATACTTCTATTTGTCGTAGTATAAATTATTTTCGTATAGTAATTGAAAAGTCACAATTTTTCATTACGGAAAGTGACTTATGCCACTTTCAAAATTAACATTTTTTAAAAATTACTGACTTATTTTAATTGGAGCCGAAGTATTTTATTGAAGTGATGATATAAGACAATTGATGAGTAAATTACATATATAATAATAATAATTTATATCATGTATTTAATATAAAGGATTTCAAAAAATTTTTATTTCCATGTTCATAAAATACAAAAATAATAAGCAAATTTTCAAACATAAGTATAAGTTATTCATTATAACAACGTATTTCATATGAAAAAAGTACATCATTTCAAATTAATTTTCGCCACTAAGAGGCGTGATTAAATCCTCAGAAATTGTATTTTGTTTCAATTTTTTTAAAAAATTTTGGTGTATTGGGGAATATAATGTAGCAAGTCCATCATATCATTATATTTTGCTGACGTAACAGGACGAGAACCGACGTACGGATCCATTTCTGTTTGTGAATAACGCCTAGGTCTTCCTCTTTTTGGTGTCAAATCCAAGATGAAAAATTCTTCTTTTCCATTCAATGTTTCTTTATAAAACATTTTTTAAGAAATATCATGGTAAAATCTTATCCATTGGATTTTAAACCAATTAACTCAATTAACTTCGTTTCGGTTTGTATTGATTTTTCTTCTTGAAATACATTTTTCCAATGATTGAGTTGAAATAAAATTTTTTTTCTTCCATGTTGTGTACTTTGAAGGATTTTCTGCGGCAGGTGGTTATCACGCTATAATAATCGTTTGGAGTGTATAGAAGTTTTTTTTTTCTTTAAGGCCATTTCTATGACACCAAAGTCACGATCATTGGGTAAGTAAGAATGGCCTGAAATTAAGAATTTGTGATCAACTAATGCGATCGACAGTGTTTTCTGAAGACTGAACAATTATTGAAGTTAATGCCAGCTTTATATTACGATTTTGCCCTGTACATGCGTCACTATAAGCAATAATATGGTTTTGAGTTGTGACATGTTTTATACAACACGAAGCTACTTCCTGAGAGCTACATATCAATATTGTCATTATGAAAATTATGGAATCCCAAATTTAACACGTATATATTTCTCTTGAAATATGATATGGAAGTCGTAAGTTTCGGAAAAGGCAATGCCTTATTATATTTAAGGTAGAACGAAAAAGCTGTGTATTTGAAATTAATTCATAACTATATAATAATATAGTGGTATTATTATAAATTAGAAGTAAAACATTAGTTCTATCTATTTTCCACTAATCCATTCAATTGGTTTGCTGAGTGCAGCGACTTATGCCACTTTCAAAATTAACAGTTTTGTTATTCCGTTAACTAGCAAAACTTCTCTCGAACAAAATTCCAATAATTTTTAACATTTTCACTGGAATATGTTTTCACAGAAAAGATCCAGTTAATTTGCATGGAAACTAACTAACTTGATTTTTTTTAAAAGTGAATTATGCCACTTTCAAAATAAACGACTCAAATGTCAATTATGTTTGAAAGATATTGGATTTCTGGTTTAATCAATTAACTAGATCCTCTCATATTTCCAGTACAAACATATTTCCTAATTTGTTTTTCAGCCTTTAATGAAAATAAATCAGATTTTCCAAGCAGAATCTTGAAGTTTAGATTAGAAGATTTGTGTGGTTGAGCTCAGTTTTTTCTGCATGTGTTTTCTGATCCATGCTCGTGTTTAACCATGTACATATGACTTAGTAATTCTAAATGAGAATTCTGTTTTCTGATCCATGCTCGTGTTTAACCATGTACATATGACTTAGTAATTCTAAATGAGAATTCACACAATTGTTGCTTATTGGAATCAAACAAAATTCATTTTGTCAGTTAGTTATTTGTTCATTCAATCAAACAATCAAGTGACCCGTGTACTAGTAAAGTGAACCAATAACAATACGTCGTTGTTCAAATTTTTTTCAACTTCATTTCATTTTTGCAATTGTACATTTCTTTGGTTAACTTGATATTGTTCAATGTCGACGACAATGTGTTCCATTCCTCTTTTTTATCACTATTACAAATGAGCTCAGCTCTCGATAATCAGGCTATCAAAGTTTATGAGTTGAAAAATGTAAAACCCAAACTTGTTGTGAACATAAACACGTACACAAATTCTTACTTACTCACCCAATATACTATTGTATATGTAGTAGTATGTATATACCAACACATACGTATATAGATACTCGCACCTTAACAATTGCAATTACATTTTTATTTTTTGGGATCCTCGACCTTTTTCCTTATTTTTCGCACAACATACTATCGTATCTACTTATGTGGTATGAACATGAGATACTAGATACTTGTGTGCAGTATATACACATATATAGTATATATCTATCAATGATTATGTGTCCCTCTGTATTTGTGGGCACCGGTCAGTTTGTTACAAAAAGACAAAAGGTTCAGAATAATATAATTTTATATTGAATTACTTTGACACACAATAATAAAAACGATAACAAAAATAAAGAAATTACTGTTAAAAATTTAAGTTAGAGAAAGAGAATGAATTAAATTATAGACATTTGTATTAAAATTTGGGGAAAATATTATTATTTTTATTATTATGATTACTGTTATGATTGACATTAACACATTATATTGGATATGAGCAATCTAATTGATAATGGTAATGAATATTATATTGTATAAATTTTCATCAAAATATGTGGCCTCATAATATTTCCAATGAAAAAGTTTATTAATCTTAAATTGACCATAACTTACAGAAAGATGCTAACCACATTGAGATGTTATGGCAAACCAAAAACTTATCGATATACTATATTAATATTTAACCCTCGATATATCGAATCAATCTGATATAATCACATCATGAGATACCGAATTATTATAATTGTTATATTTTATTCGATATATGTATAGATTTATGAGAATCCTTTGGAAGTATAGGTTTGTAAATTATAAAATTAAATTTCCGAAGTTATACCTATTGCATACAAGTATTTGACTATGGTGGCTAGTTCTGTAATATCTGACAGGCTATTTTCGAATACCGTGGAGGTCTTATCCCAGCAACGAAATCGAATGCAAACTAAACGGTTCAAAAAAATTTTATTTATGCAAGGCTTAAGCAAAATATAATGAGATTTTTAAAACAATTGCCAAAAAATATAATTGATTTGTCAAAAGCTGTTATAAAAAATATAAAAATGTATTCAATACAATAATAACAATTTTATATAATAACTAGAGTACCCGACCCTGCTTCGTACGGGTTATTTCCTTTCTTAGCATCACTATATCATCTTTGTTACACTTTGAGTATCAAGAAAGAACACAGTTTGAGTATCAGAAAATTAAAGTTCTCTTTTATGCAATTTATTGTAGTAGTATACTTTTAGGGGCTGATATTGTTTGAATATTCCAGGTCTCAGGAACAGGAAATACATATCGGGACAAAATTTATCCTATGTTCAAGCCGGGATCCAACCATATATATTCAAAAAATTTCAATGCAATCAGATGAACGATATGGCAGAACACAACATACGAACAATTTAAAAAACTAATTTTTATATATAAGAAGATAAAGGCCTAACTCCATAACATGCCTTTCAGGCTATATGACAGAACAGTTCAACCTTTTTCATTCCCTGGGCCGCATTGGATGAGTCCGCAGTGAGTTGGGCCGCACGTGGAAAGAAAAATGTTGGCGAGCAAAAAAAAAAATGTTTTGTGCTGCGGGCTAAAGAAAAAATTTCTGTTTCTCCTCTGTTGTCACTTCAAGCGCGTCTGGGCTGCATTCAGGCTTCACTTGGGTCGCGTGCACATAAGTATTATATGTTGAATGTATACGTTATTTTTATACAAACTCCATACCTGTCATCGAAACGCGTCTTATGAAGTTTGCACTTTACTATTTGAATTTTGATACAAATTTCACTAACCACGGTGACGGTTACCAACACTCAATTAATAAAAATTAATCCTTTTCTAAACTGATTTTAAAACAATCTCCGTAACTTTGTATATTCCTTACAACAATATTTTATAGCTTTAAGTGGTTAAATGTTCAAATAAATAATATAAAAAAAAAGATACAAATCTTATAAGTTTATAAAATGGGTTGGCAATGTATAAAATACAATTTACTTACGATATATCGCAAAATATCGATATAGAGGTTCGGAATCGGAATAAATATCGACAAATAGTTTGAAATGAACGTACCTTCTGAGAACTTCCTGGTTGCTCATATTAGAAATCAACTTCGATGCATTTTTGTATAATGTTTTAAACTGAAAGAAATATTTGAAACATATTTGTAAAGATATTTCACAATCGGTCGAATCGCTCAATAGATTAATATTCCCTGTCAGAACTTTAAGCACAATTTGGTAAACTTACCAATGAGAGGCATGATGGATCTTTTTTTATAGATTCGAAAAGCCAGCCTAGACATATTCTAGGGATTACAATAAATTGTAATTGTTTGTTTGTATTTAATGCGCTGCCATACTGTTCATCTGATTGCATTGAAATTGAAGTGAATGTGTATGTTTGGTTTCTCGTTTTGAACATAAGATAGTTTTGGTCCCGAAATATGTACCCGGTCCCGAGATCCGGGATTAATATTCTGATACTCAAACTGTGTGTTCGGTTGGATGCAATCTGTGTAAAGTCTGTCTAATTTAATTTGATGATTACATAAATCATTGTTGTAATCCATTATGGATTATTCAATTAAGAAACCACAAAAACTTTTCTAAAAATTTAATTTTGTAAACTTACAAAATCAATTTAATTATGAATATCAAAAGAATATAAAATTGTTGATTAATAAAAAATGTCATTGCAGGCGCCATAATTAGAAAACATAATAAATTTCAATGATTATGCATGCCCACGTTAAAAATGAGTGTGCCTTAATTGTCATTGTGTGTAATGGGACAAAGGAGGAGACAATAGAAAAGATGAAAAATTATTATGACCTAGAGAACTTTACACTTACTCATTCAAAGATTTCTTAACAATAATTACTAGCAGCAGTATAATTTTTTCTTTTCTGTAAATTTCCATTATCGCCATCTTCTTAAGCTTTTGTTTTCATAAATTCTTTTGTTTTGTCTTTCTCTCTCTCTCTCTTTAATCATTACTTCTTTTATGCCTCCTTCAAAAATGCCAATTCCATTTCACATTTTATAGTACAGTTAAGTAAATGAAGTGTGTATGTGTGTGTGTGTGTTTGTGTGTGTGTGTGTGTGTGTGTGTGTGTGTGTGTGTTTGAGTGTGTGTGTGTTTGTGTTTGTGTGTGTGTGGATAAGGAGAGTGTAAAGCTTTTAAGAGTATTTCTTTTATACTACTTCTGTGTAATTTCTTTTGTAATTTTTTTTTTTTTTTTTTTTTTTTTTGTGTGTTCTGTTCCTTTTGTCTTTTCTCTGTTTCCTTTTATTCTTTGTCATTTTGACCATTCAGAGTGAAGTGCAGTATTATGCTGTAGGGCTGCACGGTCGGATGGTTGCATAGTTGCAAATGCACCTCGTCAACGCAATAATTTTCTTCTTTATGTTCTTTATACATTTTTGTTGTTATCGTTTTTCCTTAAATGTCGTCAACTAAAAGAAAAACAGTGTCGCCTTGAGGCACTCTAGACCCTAGTATGCTATAGTCATACCAGCTATATGCTTTGCTTCTACTTGTATTAACTAACTAAAGGGTACAATATGAAAATGTCTATCTTCACATTTATGCGCGACGAATTTTATAACATTTTATAAAAGGCGTTTCATGTCTACATTGTACCTCCATCATGAGTATGTATACGTACGTATGTGTGTATGCATTTTATGATTAACTGCTATATCAGACCTGGGAGTGCTTATCACTGTTACTGTTCTTTCATCATTAATGCCAAGAGGACAAACACACGCTCCCACATGCACTCATTGTCCTTTTGTTTTAACTGGCTTGCTTACACCTGTGGCTATCTTATAAAATGCACATTTTATCCTTTATGTTGCTGTTGCTGTTGCTGTTGTTGATGCTGATGCTCTTTCCACAGACACTCAAGTTTTATTATTATTATGCATATAGTACAATATGCTTGCTGGATACAATGCATCACACATCAATGAAACATGTTGCATACAACTAGGGGCCATGTTACTTTGACGTTGATATTTTCTTCGCTTTAAGCATCTCTTTGTCTATATAGGTACATAAAATGGTGTGTGTGTGTGTGTGTGTGTGTGTATGTGTGTGTGTATGTGTGTGTGTATGTGTGTGTGTATGTGTGTGTGTATGTGTGTGTGCTTGTGTGTGTTTCTGCGCGCGTGCGGTTTATTTGATATTCTGATATCAAATTTTTTATCAAATTTATGTAAAATATTTTAGTAGAAAAAACTCTAAAGGTGCATTCAAAATTTTTCCATAAGATGCCGGTATGAGATAATTCTGACTTACAGAAACCCATCAAAAATGTTTTATTTCTACAAAATATATTTTTTAAAATTTCAGTAGAACTAATTTTTGAAAGAAATTTAAATTTTCATTTAATCACATTTTTTACAAAAATAATTTCATTCAAAAAAGCATAGAAATTGTAGAAACAAAACTTATCCTTTACTTTAAAGCTAGATGTCTGTTTACCTGTCTAAATAATAGAGAATTAATTAAATTAATGTGTAATAAAATTTTCCCTGAAATTAGAAATGAAGAAGAAAATTTTTCAAGAATTTTAAACTACATATTTTATAAGTATTTTGACTAGCGACGCGCAACCACTTTGCACGGATGCAATTTACTAATGAAGAAAAAGAGAAGTGTGCTTATCGAAATCATTTTACATATATTTTTAAAGAAATTTGTGATCAACATTCACTAGCGGCAGCAACAATGCTCCTGCACTATGGTGAATTTGTCCTTGAATTTTTAAATACTTGAGTAAATATCCTTTACCATTCTCATTAGAAATGGAAAATTTCAAACTGAACTCTACTCGCAGCAACATACATACATATATAATTGTCCATGCACTGTACACTGGACGAAGCAATAGTATCATACTTCAATTTAATGAAAAGCTTAACCTTGTGCTTTGTTTATGGTCATAGCAAATGCAGGTATTACAGTGTCCTTTGAAATTGAAATGGAATTACTTTCCCAGAAAATGTTTAATTAACTCTTTGTTTATAGCAGTTCCCGTTAATACATATGTACTTCACAGTCAATTGTATTGCGATGCAATCATTTCACTCTCATTAACTAAAGCTTTTTCAGTATTTAAATTACTAATGATTATAGTAATTATACTATAATAGAATTGATTCTTAACTTTTATTTATGTGGCAGCATTTCACTAACATTCAATGAATTTCAATCATTCGCATTTAAATCATTTTGACCACATACAATAAGTACAATAATATCAAAACTATAGTACATTTTTTTTCTTCCTCTGATAAACGAATTAGTATATCTACTTATATATTAATACGGAGACAATATTCTGTCAGCACCGTTTTACACTACTAAACGTTAATGTATTTTCATGAAAGGTATATGATTAGAAAGGTATTCATCTCTAGGTTGGTAAGGTGTAATTTTTATGTCAATATATTGATGTTTATGCATCGAAAAAACAGATGAGAAAATTAATTGTTCACAACAACAACAAGCATTGGAAAAATATACGGCTCACTGACTTATACAGCAAAGAAACCAATATGGCGCACTTTGTTTGTCTGTTTAAGCGAAGAAGAACTTAATGGGGTGGTGGTTAGGATATGTTAGCGGTCGGCTGTTTTTTTTTTTTTTTATCTTTGTTTTTTTTTTTATTTATGTACTATTTATATAATACAATTCGTGCCGGCAAAATTTTATCAGAATTGGCTTTGCATGGCAATGATGGAAAGAATGATATCTATACATCATCTATTAGAATTTTACAAATAAAATAGTCATTTAATGCAATTAAATATTTTTTTAAATTTATTCTGGCGGGGTGGTCGAATTTCGACCACTGGGCGATCATAGTTGTCATTAATTTAATCACTGTGATTTTCATTTTGATAAAATATTTGTTTTAAGAATTTATTTAGAATATATAGTAGTGGTTCTAATTATTGGTAAAAATTGTATTGAGATTGGTTCTTTCTATAGAAAGTGTAGTGTAATTTGCGGTAGGAATTCTATAACATTTAAAATAATTTCTTAATTCATAAAAAATTGAACAAATTGTATTTCATTCCAAGCTCTCATATTTTATATTAAACTGACAACATGAAATTTATAAAATTGATTTCAGCAAACCATACAATCTTCAATCAATGTACCATATACGAGTGAATTGTGTGAACAATCGTTAAATTTTCTCTGAAATCTCCACTCAAAATAATTGGTTTTATAACCAAATTGTGTATTTTTTTAATTGAAACGTTTGCTAAGGTTGAGATTAGTACATATTATTTTTAAATTTATTTATTGAAAACTCAAAAGCTCGCAAATTAAAAAAAAAAATATAGAATCAGTTAATATATAGAATTTTTGGATTCATATTTATTTATTTTACTTCTGGCGATATTGAGTCTATGGATGCATCCAGAAGTGTCATGCAGGAAGTTTAAGGTTCCATTTAAAATCTATTCTTAAATTTGCAAATGATTGCATTTCGATGAAGATGTTTAAAAGATAATTAAATTCATCTCATCATTGTAACTTTACAAAGTTCCTAGAATTAACTGAAACATGGAGTTTCGTAATTAAATGAAACATATCTTTCACTTTTTATAACTTCGACGAAAGTAAGAGCCTTACTCCTTAGTATGAAAACCATACTTAATTATTTCATAAAACCAAAAGAAATGTTCTCACTTATTGAAGTTGCAATTTAAAAGAGAAAAAGTGAACATCAACTCAAAACTGATCTTGCTGACAACATCGAATGTGCATACCTAATAGACATGGCCTTTTTTAAGTGCCGAAAATCCCGGGATTAGTCGATGTGAATCCCGGGATATATTTCTGAATATTTTTCGAGCCAAAAAATATGCAATTCCATGTGGCATAAACATATACCCTAGAAATATGCAAAACAATTATACTAAATTTGAAACTCGGAACAAAAGTTCAAGATTTTATGACCGATTGTAATATTTATTTGCAAACCGCTGACTTTACATTCTAGCCAAAATATTGCGGAAAAATTTGAATTAAAGTGTGTCAACAAATAATTAAAATTACCATTGAAGCCTCATGCGCCCGGGAATTGAATGCATGAGGAAATTAAAAGGAATAAATCTGCTTTGAGGAATAGCTTATTTGCAAAACTTGTACAACGTACATATAAAACAACACCGAACCATTTTATCAGAAATTGTTTTCTTTTTTAATTAACCCAAATCTTTTTATGAGAATATATATGATTTTTGTACAACCCCTTCTTTTACTGTTATTAAAAAAGAGATCGAGCATATACTTTTTATTAGGAAATAATTCTTTTGAGGAATGAAACCCTGAACTTAAAAGTAAAATTGCAGAAAATATTAACTAGTAGTTCAGAAAATAGTTTAAACAGAAAAACTTATACTCTGTCTGAAGCAATTGTCAAAGAAATTAATACATTTTGTAATGGTGAAGACAGGGGTTCCTTTCTGCAGAAAGCGTATAATTACCTTTCAACAATTCCACCAATAAGTGTTAAGGCAGAAAGGTGTTTCTCGTCGGAAACAACACCTTGAATGCTTTAGTTTTTTTAATATAATTTTTTTAATAAAAAGTAATTTAACCTAGAAAGTAATACCTTCTTTTATAAGTATAAATATTTTTAAAGTTTTTATGAATTGCTTTAAATATGATTAGTTGATCTCGTACGTATTTGTGATGCGTAAATAAAGTTCCTTTAAATATTTGTTAAATTTTTGATAAAAAAAAAATATGATTTTGAAAATATTTTGTGTATGTAAATTAGGAAAAAAATAAATCCCGGGATTGTTATTTTAATATCCCGAAATCCCGGTATTGACAAGAGCCTCGAAAATTGGCATCCCTAATACTTACATATAATATCGAATCAGATGTAAGTTTTGGTAATCGAAATTGCAAATTGTAATGTCCTCATATTTTTTCTTTTTTATTTTTTATAATATATAACTTGAGCACTAGCTTCTATGGTCTTCGACTGTTCTTAAAAAATATTTATATTGTATTAATTCTATGAGGTTACAATTTTTTAGGAAGCATCTTATCTATATTTGTTTTGGGAACAGTAGTAAGGAATGATGAGGGTCTGTCTGAAGTAAGTATTTTTTTTCCCCATTTAGAAGATGCGTGTGAGTGATGACGCCATGCCCAATTTGTAGGTATTGGAAGATTGTGCATTTTCTTTTGAAACAACTTTTTCCATGTGTGGATTAAGAACTATATGACTGTCTTGCTCATGTCCTTCTTGTTGGAGAGAATAGTGGTCACTGACGGTGGCTGCGATACAATCTTAGCTGCTGCATTGGTCACTTCATCTTCGGCGATCCCTTTATTTCTAAATACACAGAATATTTTTATGGATGGAGCCTTGGTGTAGTCATCCCGTATTTGGCAGACTGTATGATTTCGATTACTAATGTTTGTAATAGTATGGACCGTTGAGAGGCTGTCAGCACAAATAACAAATTTGCATCTGGTTTATTTCGCGATTTGTATTGCATTTAGGATGACAACTGCTTCGGTTGGAAAGACCGACCAGTATCCTGGGAGCCATCCTACTGTAAGAAGTGAACTGTATAAGTTAACACAAGCGAAGGGTTATTGATACATGTTCAGTTATTGTACCATCCGTGCATATCCATTTCTAATTATTTAGCTTTTTATTAAATACTAGCGTAATCAAACCTACATCGCACTGGCTAGTATACTTTTAGGAGTTGTGGCTATTTGAATATCTCAGATCTCGGAAACGAGGATACATATCGGAATTAAAACTATCCTATGTTCAAGCCGCGAGCAAATCATACACATTCTCAAAATTTTAATGCAATTCAATGAACAGTATGGTGGCACATAATATACAAACACTACGGGAATGGTTGACATTGCAAAAATAATTTATCTAACAATATCATTGCATTCATTGCTGTTCGTTTCAATATTTTGTATGACAACATTTTAATTTCTATTGTAGTTTTATTGAAAGCTATTGAAAGTGCTTAAACAGAATGTGGGGCAATAACAAAATAATTGGAACACTCCAAGTTCAAATTTCAATATTTTTAAGAGATTAGTATTTTAATACAAAAATTGATATTTATTATACAATTTAATAATTTGAACATCTAATATGTTAACTAAATAATTATATTTTTCTAATGAAATTATGAGTTATAGAGAATGGAAATATGTATGTACACAAATTAAGTTTTATAGCAACCATGATTCGATCACCAGACAATATAATTACCCTTATAAACTAAGCATTAAGATGCGAAATAAGTAGTCCATTAATATCCATAGAATGATAATAGAGTCTTATTTACTCTTTACTCTTGACTCGAATCAATGCTGTCATAATCCGGCAGGCGACTGAAAGACATAACCACCACATAAACTGATTATTTGAACTTAAGAGCTTTTTCATGGTTTTAAGCCCCCCACTAATGGAGCTTGTTGGTTGACTTGACAATGTTTAGAGTATTAGAATAATAATTATATCGATCGAACTTCCCAACCACCTTCATAAGCTTCATTAGGAAGAATTACATTTTTTTATAGTATAATAAACCATGATTATATAATATAATAGATGGGCACATTATACAATTAATGTTAAGAATTCAATTTTCTACTATTTATCTTTAAAAAAAATAATGAACATTATTTATTATTATATATACGAGTATACTACGAGTATGTACACACTATTAAAATTTTGTAGAATATGTTTTTTTTTTTTTTAATATTCAGAGATTTAGAAGGCAATCTATCTCCTCATCATGTTGTCCTTAATGTTGTCAGTAGTAAGCTGTAAGCTGTCAGTATTACGTCAACTAACAACAAAATGTATATTCATTGATTACTATAGTGTCGACAGGAAATACTTACATACATATCCTTGTACATACATTCATACTATTGTACATATACAGTACGAGTATACATACTTAGAATTCATACATACAAACATATGTTCAAATGTACAAATGTGTTTACACAAGTGCAACATGAATGACAACAACAAAAATAGTTCATCAAGCTAACCAAAGTAACCACACCTGACCATTAGTGAGTGAATAAGTGAGAATGGGCGTATGTATGTTTGGTAGATTGTAGAGACTTGTGGGTTCTTGTACCATATTTGCACTTAAAGTGATGACTACAAAGGATGTTAGTCTTAATATGTATGGACATCGACATGAACATGGAAGCATAACAAAAACAATAGTACACCTGAATAACTACGAGACTTTGTTTGGAATAATGTTCTTGTTTCATGATTGTTTAGATCTGTCATACTTACTAGTGTAAATAGGTATTATTACATAATTGTGATGTTTGTAACGCATAGGAATATGAGTCAGAGACTTCCTAAAGGAAATAATTTGAAACTAATTATACAAATTAGATGTCATTGTCTTACAAAAATAATATTACAGAATTAGAGTTCTTCAATAGCTGAAAGGAAGAGGAAATCTTACTATAAAATGTCATTTATAATCTTCTTCAAATATATGTATGTATGTACATAACCACACCTTATAATATGGAATTAAGGTTTATTAAATTAAAGTTAACTTTTTATACTCTTCCCGCAGTGAAGTTTGTCATGAAGGTTATAACATACAGAAAAAGACATCGGAGACCCCATAAAGTACATACATATATTTTTCATCAGCGTGACAAGACTTATTGATCTAGCCATGTCCGTCTGTCCGTCTGTATCTATGCAAACTAGTCAGTTTTTGAACTAGAGAGCTGAAATGTACTGAGCTTTTTTTTACCATACACAGTATATTTGTCGGAATCAGCCGAATCGGACCACTAGTGGGGTACCCGCCACACAAACCGGGATCTCAATTAAAGTTATTATTAGATCTTTTTTTTTTTTTGTTTTTTGTACTATCGACTGGACACTATAAGTTTCTGAACCATATACACCAACCATATAAATTTCAAGGCCCTCAAATCATTAGAAGGGGCGTGAAGAGCATTACAACTTTGACATAGCCAAAGTTAGTCTTTTTAACAAGTTTCATAATAATTTGTACAAGATACCTAAATATTAAATTATTGCTCCAAGGAATGTTTACATATAAAAAATCTTAAATTTCGTCTATCTGTCTGTTTCTTTGTTTGTATGAGTATTGCATAAAAGCTACTCAATGGATTCCAAATTAAATTAATGAAAAATAAGAACGCTTATTTTGAGTAACATATAGCGTTTATTTCATCAAAATCGACTTACAGAATCGTTCGAAATTGGTTGATGAAATTTCGCATATAAAGCTTAAAGACATTTTAAAATTAATCAATTAGTCTTTGTCAAACATCAGCTTCGATGAACTGTACATAATGTTCCGTCTTAATTTGTTTTGTTTTATTATAAACAGTGGCAGCTAAAATTGTTTGCATGTCGTCATTGAGTTAGGTTAACTTTTGGTTAGGTAAAAAATCTAGCGGTATAAAGCTATTTGCTGTAACACTAGAACTTCATTTCTACCAATTAGACAGTATTTCTATTACCAATATTAATCATTATTACATTATAACCTTTAAGGGACTATTGTACATGAGTGTATGAATCGAAAAATTAAAGCTTTTAATAAATTTATGGGTAATCGTAAGTTCTCAAAGTCTGAGAGAACTATTTTCTTTAGATGAGCGTGAAGAATTAATGATGCCTTTGAGGCATCTTTCAGATAGAATTTGTAGATTCTCCAAGTGAAGATGGAGATCCCCTTTCTGGTTTAAGGATACATATTGCTTGCTATTAGCTACTATCCGATTTCCTTAAGTATAAGATAAACCCACAGAAAGGCATAGAACAAACAAAGGTCTGTCAAACTCTTTGTATTGTCCAATTGTGAAATCTTTCCTTACCTTTGTAATTATCTGATAAAGTTAAATGTGTTGTAGTATCTCTTTATAGTGCTCCTTAAGTTTTTTTATGACTTTCTTCATTATTGAGTTAAAGAAATAAATTTCATTTGATATTTTTTATAGTGAATGGAATATTGTCACTTTCAAATAAAATTTAATTATTCAACTACTGTTTTTTGTATAAATGAAACTTAAAATTAATGAAATTTGATGTAGATGTTTTAAGGACAACTGTATATTAATGTGTGAAAAATCCATATTTATAATCACTGAAAATTTGATATTTACAAATGCATTTCATTTGCAAATGTATGTCATTGTTATTGATACTCTCTACCAACTGTGATACACTTTGGCATAACTAACCAATATCCATAGGCTCTATGAATAAGAACAATAATGGACAATAAAAATGAAAAGGTAGAAACACTGAAAGGCAAACAAATAGGCAGACAAATAGACAGTTGGTTGAGCATAACGTGTGTGTAATTTACATTTACATGCTTTTGTGTGTTTTAATGATAATTGCAATGACGGTGGCAACTTGTGTGAAATACTCATATACATTAAATGGTTGATGGTTGAAAAAATGAGAGAAGAATGGAAAGAACAAATTAATGAACATAGTTGATGACCACAATAATATCAACAACAAGAATGAGATACAATACAATGTGCAAGTACAAAAAAGATGGTCAGGTCACCACAATATGGCATTAACTTAAACATTTTGTGGTAATGGTCTTTTGTTGGTTGGTACATCATGATGAAGAACAATAACATCATCAACAATATCATCATCATCTCATAATCATTTTCACCATTGTAATTAAGTGTATCAAGTGAAATTAATGAATGAATGAATGAGCAAAAGGGTCAGTGAAGCCACTAAAACCAACACCATATGACAATGAGGCATCATACTACTTACAAAACACACAAATATTGTACTATTATGCATAAGAGAAGATGAGCCATGAACCATAAGGAAGCAAAACAAAAAAATATGTATATATATATATATATATATATATTTAGAAGAGATATTTTAGTAATAGAGAAAATGTCTATGACAAGTATATAACTACAAAGGTATATAGATATTCATTGTGACAAAGGCAACAATGAAAGGAAAAGCCATAAGATAAAATGTGTAACAAAATGCACGCAAGATTCAGGCAGAAATAGTATGGTATGGTATGGTATGGTATGGGATGTGGATACAATGAGATACAAGAATGGTAAAAATTCTGCTGAGTTTTGTATATTTTTTATTTTATTTTTATTCCATTTTTATTTTTTTCCTTTATTTTATTGTTGTTACTCACTTACTATTCACTATTCACTAGTTTTTTGTTTGTTTCATTATGTGCCTTTGGGTTTTGTTATTTTGTTTTGTGTTGTTTTGTTTAGTTTCTTTTCATGTTGTTTTTTATTTGTTCATTTCAACTCTCGAACTTACAAAAGATACACTGACACTGACACAAATACAAATATAAATACAAATATGTGTAAACACAATTCAAACACATACAAAACAACTACAAAAATGGCAACAAATGAGAGACACAAAATCGACTTACACTAGACTTATAGCTAATTGGCGCCAAAGGACAAGAAGAGCACAGACAAAGAGACAGACAGCTTAAGTAGCAGAACAGTAGCAGCAGTAGCAGTAGCAGTAGCATATAAAATATCTGGAATAGCAATATAGAAGGAGAATATACTTAGTATAGATATAGGGCACCAGGGGTGATGTGATGGTGGTTCTGCCAAGAATGAAAGCAAAATGTGCAGGTCAAAAGTAGCAACATCAGAGCCAAGGCAATAACTTAATATCATTCAGTAGTGATAGTAGTAGTAGTAGTAGTGGTAGAGTATCTGTGAATTTGACACAAACTGCGTGCGTGTGAGTATCTTCTTTTATATGACTTTTGAACTTGTATTTGTATGCTTATGTTTGCATGTCTCTGCCTTTGTGTGCGTGTGTGTTTATCTGCGTGTCTTCTAGTGTGCATTTGTGGCTTTCATTCTTTGCTTGGCATAACCGCATAAGAAGCTTTAAACGCTTTAGTCATGCCAGGCCAACTGTTCACTTGAACTCTTCTCTGATGATACACTCTCTCCCCTACTTCTTAATCTCTCTGAATCGTTTTCTGCCTTACTTTAGTGTCATCTCTAATGGGGTGTTATAGACCAAATAAAAAAAAAAAAAAAAAAAAAAAACAAGGAGAACAGCAATATACCGAAAAGGAAAAAAACTAATACTCAGAAAAATGTTGACAAAGGCAAAACCAAACTGAACCAAACCAAACCAAACCGAGCCAACTTTGCTTGCCTCACAAACTGTGGTCACTGTCACTATCTCAGTCTCCTTTACTGATTCATTTATTGAGTCTCATTCATATCTTTCGATATATATATTCGTACATAGTATATTTTTGTATCTACATACGTACGTATATACTATATTTCGATATGAAATCCGTTACCGCTCCCAAGATAAGCCGCTCGAGATGCCAATGTGCTGTGTCGAATCAATTGGCATAACTTTGCTTTTGCATTTGTATGCGTGAATAATCTTTTTCTATAAATATGTACAGGGTGCGTTATCTTGTCATCACCAAAACTCGTATACTAATTATACATACAAACAATTAACATCCCATTCGAACAAACAAACAAGAAATTTTCTTTCCATTTTTTCCATCATTCACTTAAATAGTTTTAATGAAATTCAAAATATCTGGAAGAGTTTCCTATTCTAGAAATTTTCCATGAATTTATTTCAACATTTGTTGCGTTCGAATAGAAAAAAAAACCCGGAAAATATTTGTTTATATGTCTGGTAAATTGGACGCGACAGCTAAGGGCTTATTGTTGTTGTGATAAGTTGGATAAAAAAACACACTGGCGGGAATTTACTGAAGTAATTAGTATGCCCCCAAGGCTGAACAGTTTGGAGACCAAAGAGTTAAACAATGCATTCAATGAGTATTAATGATTTCAATATGGTATTTGAGACCATATAAATTTGCCGTATTCTGGTTTAAGCAATCCTAAATTCTGTAAGTCTTTAGCAATATCTTCCAAAATGCATTTAATATATTATAATGACTCATAGTAATACGAGTATGTCGAGTTGTTGAATACATATTCAATTTCAGTTTGGTGCACCCTGTATATGTTTGTATAATACGTGTATACCATTTATCTCCCTCAATGACTGAGTCTATGTTTGTATCCACTTACAGGAACTTGACATATGATTTTTGTTGTCTCAACCATTGGAGCTCTCCACATGGTAGAGTATACTTTACAATGAGAAACAGAAGAGCCAGAGCCATATTTACACTTATACTTATATAATAAAGTAGACTTTTAAGCTTCAATGCTGTTGGTGTTGGTATTGGTGTTGCATAAAATGCGTTAAAAGATTTACACTAAGTCATCATAAAATACTTGATACAATTGAACGACATACGAGTAATGTTCATTCTTTGAAACCTCAACATCTTTTCTCATACATTCCATTCATCTATCTACAGTATATTTCTCTCTAACATTCGTACATTCAAACACTTAACAATGGCTACACTAAGAATAAAAACAAAGTAAATTATTAACAATCATTTTGTCTTTTTCATTATTCTCTATACGATTCTATTGCCATTGAATAATATTTACAAATCAATTTATATAATATCTTTTAGAAATAGAAAAATTTGTATGTATTTATGATCTAATAGTTGTTTGGAACTACATATTATTATATGCAGATGTACTAAAATTAAATAAAGAAATACAGAACTTTTTCTTATACAAATCGAAGTGAAGCATCATCATTTTTGAGAAGTTTTATTCGTATGTTATCCAACCTATGATAACCATCATCATAAAGATAGATACCACAGACTTACATTGAAAATTGTATATAGAATCTATAGATTAGAACCTCCATATACCAAATATGACCTTCGATTTCCTGTATCACGTCACAATTTTTCTTAATTCACATTTGAAAATTAAAAAAATTGGTCAAAAAGGACATTTTCACATTCAAATATAAAGGTAAAATGATATATATTTTAAGTTGTATTTTTTAATGTATTTGTAATATTTATAGATTTAAAAATTACATCAAACTTATAGGAAGTTTGTATAAAGTGAATAATAAAAAAATAATTATTAATTTAATTAAAAAAAAAAAAAAAAACGTGTGATACCAAAATTTAAAATATACATTTTTCATTTCTTATTTGATACATACTTCCTAATTGTTTTATATTATTTTTTTAACCATAGTTATTTGAAATGCATTGGAAAAATATAACTGGCATTCATATCCTTTTACCGTTATATTTGACTGTGAAAATGTCCTTTTTGACCAATTTTCAAATAAGATACAAGAAAACGAAGGTCATATTTGGAATCTGAAGGTTCTAATCTATGGATTCTATATAAAAGCATTCAATACGGGAAAAGAACCAAAATTTTGAAGGCCTGTGTAACCAATCAGTTAATCTGCGTTTGAAATAAGATTTCAATTTTCAAGATTTTCTTAAGAACAAACCTTTGTATATTCAATATTATATTATATATTGTAGATAAATATCATTAAAGTAATATAGAATATTTTTCCAAGTGCATTGTTTTATTGTATTCTTTCCTTTGCCTTTCTATTCTATTTTAACAAACTTTATTCAATGTTAAGTATTCCCAGGATATCGGTTACAATATTTAATGATGTACGCTTTAACTTTGCTCATAGGATTACTTAATTGAGCTTAAAGTGGAGGAGTCACACATTCTTATAAATACTTACATAGTATACATATATACGTATACATATACATAATAAATAAATTTCAATGTATGAAGAAGATGACAAGGATAGAGAAGATGACAATGCAAATAATAAATGGGAAAAAATTCGGATTTTTTTTTTTTTTTTCTTTCCTTAGAACAACATTGCATACATACAGGCGCATAAAAACAAAAGATGAACATTTCAAATCAAGCGAACTAAAGATAGCAATGAGCGTCTTTGATAACTTAACGCTTAACGTATTGTATTGTTACATAGCACAACGCAATATATCGTACAATTCATAGAATATCACGTAGCATAAGTTCCACTTATACTTCGTTGGGTTTCATCTTATTCTGCTTTCATTTGTGCTTCTACTTTATCTAGTTATATTTTTTTCTTTTTTCTTTTTTGCGTTTCCGTTTCGGTTTAGGTTTCATTGTTAGTTTTCGACGTTTAACGCATAACAAAAAAGTGTTACTAAGTAGATTTTTTCCTTTCGTTGGCTTTCGTTTTCATGCTTTACTTCCTTTATCGTTTTATGTTCTGATTTTCTCTCGTTTTTCCGGTTTTCCCTGAATATTTTACTTCATTTACGACGAATATGTAGTACATGTGTGTAGTTCAAAGCCCAAAAGATTAGTTTGAAGTTGAACTTAGATGGACATAGCTCCCCAAGGATTATTAGTCTTGACCGACCCAACTCTATAAACTCTAAGGTATTCCAAATGATTTCTTTTATTCATTACAAATATTGTATTGTATGTATCAATCTATAGGGAAAATAAGTATAGGGTATACCCTAGTATTTACCCTGAGTGAGTATAAAGTGAATTAATGCAAGAAAGATCATGGTAAAATTTGTAAAATTTATTTAAATATATGTATTAAAATTATTTGTTTTCGGATTTCTATTGTTGGGTGAAAATTGGGTGACTTGGCTAATACTACTAAGTATCTTACAAGATACTCGTATGCTTATTTGCTCTGATGAGTTTGTGAATGTTTGTTTTTAGCTCAAGTCCCTTTTTTTACATTGTTCAACACGTAAAATATTTCCCATTCAAATACACCCACATATACACGCACACACACATAAATACTCGTAGCTACTTAAAATATAACAAAAAAAAAATAAAAATAATACACAATCACACAGTCACTCACGGTTAGTCCTTCATAAGTAGACGCCATAGAAAATTGCTAAAATAACAACACACAACCACAGCGC
Organism: Amiota mariae; assembly: GCA_035041805.1. Lineage (NCBI taxonomy): Eukaryota > Metazoa > Arthropoda > Insecta > Diptera > Drosophilidae > Amiota > Amiota mariae. The sequence goes on from JAWNKV010000676.1 coordinate 170,926, forward strand.
GACATCAAGAAAAGAGCCTCGTCGTATATTAGTAAAATAGGCAATAGGAATAGGAATAGGCAAAGCAGATAAAGCAATAAGCCAAAAGTAAATGCTATAAACTTCAATGAATGTGCTTTCTTTGAGAATTCCAATTGGTGTTTATGGATCAAACCAAATACAGGATGCGTGGCGTGGAGTCGTCATATGTACTACTACATATGTATGTACATACTCGTACATTGACATTGTACAATCAAGTAATCAGACATGAGGACTGTTGTTGTATGCTTGTATGCTAAGAGCCTTAACTTATTATATATGCATAGGCTTACATTCAAAAGATTATCTATGATTTTTGATAAAAAAAAACAGAAACAAGATACATCTTTTTTTATCGAAGGATGTATGTTTACTTAGTACTATGTAGCTTTCTCATCATTCTCCCTTGCTTATAGTATAGAAATTTTAATTCTTATTTATAAGCTATATGTATCAATTATTTGTCCTATCGAATCTATTTTTGGATATGTTTCATTGATTCTTTATCTGTTTTGTCAAATTTCGATGAATCAACATAAATACAGTGAAAGTTGTCAAGAAATTAAAAAGCATGAACTCTTTTTTTTTTACCTCTTCCAATAATAGTAAAATTTCTTGCACCGGCATAGAAATCTGTCTGTACTTATTAGTTTAAACATTGTGACACTAAATTTGATAGAAGCATATGAACACAATTGATTCTCTGCGTAACAGTAATAATTTCCACTTAACATATAAAAAAAAATGAAACTATCAGCATAACTAAATTATACATGGTATTATAAGAGAAAGTCCTCCTCGCATCTGTCTGTCTACCTGTCTGTCTGAACGCGATAAACTCAAAAACTAACGAACGGATTTTCATACGGTTTTCACCAATGGACAGAGTGATTCATCAAGAAGGTTATAGGTTTATGAAGGTTTTGCACATATCGGCTGAAATATGATGATCATTTCCATCACTTTCCAAAATCAAATCATTGAACTGTGTTAACCACATAAACAAAATGTCGATAACGGCGTAGACAATCAAAATCAGTGTGATGTGGTGAAGCAGTTCTTTTATTGAAACAGTTTGGAAATTTCAATTTTAACTTAAATTTAAAGACAAATTTTATCTTTACTCTTAAAATATCTATCTCCTTTTTTATTTCATTAGAGACAAAATATTTCAATTTTACATCTCCAAATATATATACGAGTATACATATATATTTTTTTTTTTTTGTATATAATAACGTTTTCATTGATGATCCAATATATAGAAACCCGCCCAGGATTTCGCTAGTAGAAGTATAAAATAAAGTCCCTTACTGTGTCTGTCTGTCTGTCCAACGGAATTTCATAAGGTTTTTCTCAATGGACTAATTGGACTCCAAAAGAACTTATATTTTGGAAAGGAGAAGCAGGACAATGTATCTAGTATTGTATGTTTGGAAGTAGAGTTAAATTCCGACCAATTAAAATAATATAATAGCTTATACTTATAATCAAATTTCTAATAACTTTCATACAATATTTTGCCTTTGTCTTTGTTTATGATAAAATATCATTACAATAAAAAAACATAGGAGTATTTATCATCTACTCGTATATAATGTTTGGCAATTTCATTGAAATAAAATATAATACATAAATAGAAGCAAGACACTGTTCCATGTTAGCACTCCTCATATTTCGAAAATTATTGCCGAAGTTGACGATGCTATTTATGAAGTCCTCATTGATACATTTATGAAACTATTATCCTAAATCTGTTGTTGTGGTATTTGTTTATATATTCTTTATATTTCATCAGCTTCTTGTCCTGACTTCTTCTTGTGCATCTTGGCCAAATTTGTATTAAACGAAGTGCGCAGATTGCCGCATTTCTCTTTGCAGTCGTCGATGTTGGCTTCCAGAAGATCAGCAACTGATGTCTTTTGGTAATTTGTATTTTGCCGCAAAAATATCACCAATATCGTTGTTCAATTACTTTGATAAGTTTTAATGTGTCCGCTTCTGACCATTGGACCTTATTATTCTTTGCCGCTGCTGTTGTTGTAAATTCTTCATCCAATTGAGCTTTTTCCGAATCCTTCATAACATCAACTTTAAAGAATTATCATTACTTGTCAAAGACAAGTCATTCGGTGAGAAGTCGTAGAACAGAGCGCCTGTGTTTTGTGTCATCGACAGATGATCGCATATAATAAAAATGCCTAATAGAAATAAATTACATTAAATAATAAATAATTGTGTTGAATTTAAAGTTACTAAAGAAATCAAAAGTAATTCTTGACATACTGAACACAAAAATTAGGAAAACATCGAATTCAAAAACACGAACACTTCCCGAATATGGCGAACATTTACTGAAATGCTGCTTGAACATATCTAAATGTTGGCTATTTGCCGATGTCACAACAAACGCAATACCAATATATGCAAACATTTGCAAATATGGAAAAATTGATGCTTAGACCATTGGTATTCATATTCCAATTTCGTTTGCAGATGCCACTTTGCAAAAGCCCTGCCAACGATTTATCTACTCGTACCAACGTTAGTAGATACAAATTTGCCGTTCATATCATTGGTGTATACTGCAAATCGATTGACAGAATAAAAATCTACCAATATTGATAGATTTACCAATGGTGTAAACGTAGCTTTAGTGAGACAAAAGAAATAAATTTCATTCTCTTTAAACTTCAACAAAAGAAATTCATACATCAATTGATAAATCACCCAATGATGGTCCGATTCATGATATCCAGCATACTAATTTGCATTGTCCTTTGTTGAAATGTTCTATGGAATCAGATTTGCAAGAGAATGTAATATTGAATCGTACCTTTGTAAATGCATCAGATAAACGTCTTGGTGTCGTATTAATATATTTGTTCGAAAGAGAATTTGATTTATCACCAATTTCAAGTCAGGACTAGTTAATTAGTATAATAACCTCTCCGACATTGTAAAGCAGCATATTACAATTTGTGGAAAGGGAAAATGAAATATGCAAAGTGATCAATTCTTGTCTTGTCATTACATCTACACAGGGACATTTCCAACAATTTGACAGCCACCGAGAGGAGTATCAACTTCTTAGAAGCATGAGAAATGGAAGAAGAAAATAATACAGCTCATTAATTATTATATATAGTAAAGAAAAATCCATAAAGTTATCGCATTTTAATATTTAAATTTTCATTTTTTATATAATTTATTAATTATTAAAATTTTTAACAAATCTTTATTTAATTAATCGTTCGAATTACCACACATATGAGTACCAATATCGAATCCATCCATACATGTATGTAACTTCAATTATGAAAAGAAACTCCATAAAATTATTAAATATCATATTAATTTCAAAAAATTATCCTTAATTTTAAATTTCAAACATGGAAAATTGTAAAGCCCGCTAATATTTACTTTAATACTATTTATACATACATATATGTATATAATTTTTTACATTAAATTTAATAAAATTTATTTACCAAGTCTAAACTTTTCATGACTCCGTTCTCGTTTTTTAAGCTTATTACGTGTGGTAGCGATTGGCAACGAAGTGAAGATTAAAAGATTTCATTTTCATTCTAAGTATGCCCAGACATTATGTAACCTTAAGATTTACGTGGCACGCGGTTATAATTTCAAGTATCCCAATCAAAATCAAATAGGCAGAAGCAAATGGATGAAACCCGTCGTAAATTGTTTAAAGAAACTTGAAAGGCAAAACTTGAAAGGAAAATTCAAAAGAAAGAAAAAGGAACAAAAAATTTACAAATTTATTTATTGTATTTCCCATACCCAATATCCAAAAAGCAATCCTGTTGCTATTGCTACGAGTACCAGGATGGATGATGTGGATGATGATGATGATAATGACAATGAGAATAAGGACGAAGACAAGAAAGAGTATTTTTGTTAGCTGTTAGCTGATGGCAGTTTATGTTTCGTTTGTGTTCTGCTGGCGTTGATAGCTTGTTTCATCTAATACTAAGTAGTAGAAGAACTTTAACTACACCCAAAAGTATCTAAAAGTACGAGAGTAACTAAACGCAAGCACACGCAGGCATACTTTGTCATTGCATGTGGCACACATACGAGTTGCTTCGTTTATTCGTGTTGGCATCATGTTCTTATTGGACTTTGTGGAACAAACTTTCTTTTTCATAGATCTGTGTGTGTGTGTGTGTGTGTGTGTATGCGTGTGTATATCTTTTGTGTGCAAGAGTATTTGAGTTTGAGTGCGTTGAGTGCGTTTAAGGGAGTATACACTGTATACCACTGTACATGTTGTATTTTATTCGAATTTCTTTTTGACAAAGGCAAAGTTTGTTCTTTATGATTTTTCAATACTTTTTCACTTGCGTTGGGCCCACATTATTTTCTTTGCTCGCTTACTTCTTTTTTTTTTTTTTTTTTCTTTTAGACATACGAGTACGAGTATTCAACATCATCTTGATGTTTCTAGCTTGTTTTCTAACTTTGGGCATGGGTTACCAAGGTTCTTTGTAAGTTACGAGGTGTTGGTTGCCACATACTTTGCTTTACTTTATTTTCGCTTGGCGGCTCATAATGCAAAAAGTTTGCTAACTGAAGCGACCGAATGAGCATAACTTTTGAACGACGCGTCAATGATAACAACAGAGATGATGATACTGATGATACTGAGGAGAATGATAATGATGAGGTGGTGGAAGGGGAGAAGAAGGACGAAGACTATAAGAAATGCCCTTCATAAAACGTTTGAGAGGCCCATCGTTTTTGTCATCACATTCATTTGCTATCATCATCATCATCAACAGCAACATTATCATCTTAATGCTCTCAACATGGTTGCCGTTGCCGTTGCCGTTACCGTTGTCGTTGTCATTGCCATTCTTCATCGGTTTCAACACTTGAGCAACTCTTCTGACTTGCGTCTCAACGCATTCATCCTTGTACATTGTTACCAACTCGTGATAACTTGCGATAAAAATGAAGGCAATTGAATGATGCTTAAATGAAATTAATGGATGTTATAATAAGTTGACAGACTAGACTTTGCTTCACTTTGCTTCAGATTGGAAAGGTTTGGTTTGGTTTGGTTCAGTTTGGTTCGGTTCGGTTTGAATTGGTTCAGTTAAGTTAAGTTGAGTTGAGTTGAGTTTAGTAGGGTTCGGTTAAGTTCAGTGTGGTTACTTTGATTTTGGTTTTGGTTGGCCCAACATAATATATTGTTGTATGTATAAGTATAAGAAACTTGTAAATAAATATATGTTGACGTTTGCTTATTGTGCGGGTTCCTGTCCTTTGACGTATGTATGTACATACATATGTATGTCATAACATTATCACACCCATCTGTTTTTTTTTTTACTACACATCCATTCTTTCATTTGTGACATATGCTATATTTTCATCAACTTTCCTTCATCTTCCTGCCTTCAAAACATTTATTTTACCCTTAAGAAATTTGCATTCCTTGCTCCCCGTTTTCTGCACGAGTCTTTCTTTCTATCTTGAAATTTTTGCCCATCATCAGTGAGTTGCAGGTTTGAATGATGACAAGTATGACAAGAACAAGAACAAGCACAAGCACAAAACCAACAATATTAGCATCAGTAGCAATAACTAACACAACGCAACATAGAACAACTCAAGTAACCATAGAATAAATTTTACTCAAAAACTCTGTTCTGTTAAAACACAAAAGTGTCAAAATTCAATTTACAATTTTTGCCGTCGCTTCGTTCGTTCATAACATTTTTTTTTTTTTCTTTTATTTTCTTGCATACTAGCATCAGTTTTCAGAGCAGCAGGAGATATCATCCAAAAATGAAAGTTTTGCGTAAGACCCTTTCTGTCCCCACTGCCCTGCTCATACCCCTTCAAATACTAATAGTAGTAGTAGTACTTAGATTCCTTGTTACTTTCTGTGCTTTCTCGGCTTTCTTGACGTCTTGTCTTAAGTATTTTTTCTGTGCCTAAAAACTTGCAATTCTTCTTTGACAGTTAAAATACTCGTAAATGTTTCTTTGGTAGCCTGCTTAGTTTGGTTTGGTTTGGTTTGGTTTGGTTTGGTTTTAGTATTAAGAGTTATGATGAATTTTTGTCTGAGTTATTTGACCTTGGGGAAGCATTGGGCGTTGGTTGGTTGGTAAATAAGGCAAATTTATGGAGAAAAAATATAATAAAAATAAAATGAAATGAAATGAAATGAAAAGAAAGGTAAAGAAAATGAAATGAAAGTGAAGAAAAGAAAACTATAATTTTTTTATATTGGAAAATAAAATAAAAATCGGTGATAAAAATAGAATAACAAATTATATAGGAAAAAGTTTGGAATAACTCAAAAAAAAAAAGTTGAAAGTTTAGAATAATAGAAATAAGTAATGATGCATGCATTAATAAAGGTTCAATGAATAGTTACTTAGTAACTTTGACTCGTATTTATAAAATACATGACAGCAGAGGAAAATTGCAACAAAATTGAAACCGATATACTTATACTTATATAAGTAATCACCGAGGCCTCAAAGGGGCCTATTATAATACTTAGTATGTACTATATCCCATAATTAAATCTGATCCGTGTGTATGATATTTATTAGGAATTGGATTTTTTTCTTTGGAGGTAAGTCTGCAATTTCTTTTGGTTCTAATTAGTGCGTAACTTGGAGTCGAAGTCCTCTTCTTTATTACATGCATGCTATTTACTTATTTGCACATTATGTAAATGGCTTTTACATCCAAGTTAGCCTTAGTTTCTGTCAATCAAATAAGATGAAAGTATATACGGACGGAAGTCCCAAACTAATATCGAACCAACAATAGAAGAGAGTTATTTATTAGTGTAATGAAGCATTAATATCTAAGTTAAAAAAGAATAAGAAAAGACCAAAGTTTTCTTTTCTTAATGCTTTCAATTTGTATTTAGTCCGGTAGGAAAACATTAACATATTAAACTAAATTAAATGTATGTATTAACGTTAAAAAAAATCACAGATACTGAAAAATCCAGCTTAGCTACTATCATTAAGATCCATAGGATGAGTTCTTTTAAGTCTGCGTTGTGTGGAGTCCGTGTTGAGAAGATGGTATGCCAGTAGGCCTGGGTGTGATTTGAGCCTTTCTGCGTACCCCTTGCTGAAGCGGGAAATTTCTTCCTTGACCGATGTATGTTGGTCTCTGTGTAGATCATCGTTGCGAATATACCATGGCTCACCGGTGAGTTGGCGTATTGGTCTAATAGGAGGGGTACCCCCATACAAACCTGGATCCAAATTTAAATTCCTATTAGACAAGTTTTTTTCTGTTTTGTACTATCGACTTATAATTTGGAAAATATAAGTGTCTGACCCATATCCAACAACCTTAAAAACGACCCTCGGACCACTAGCAGGGACGTGAAGAGTATTACAAATTCGGCATAGCCAAAGTAAGTCTTTCTTTACTAATTTTTCACACACGTGTGTGAGCGAAAATTTACAAATTCATAATATATATAGTCGAAGTGTTCTATATCGAATTTCCTCTCTATAACGAAGTCATTCTGAAGACACAGCATTTTAATGTTGTTATATAATTGAACCTCTTTAAACATCTAATATATATTGTCGTAGTGTTCTATATTGAATTTCCTCTCTATAACGAAGTCAATTTGAAAACACTACATTTTTAATGTTGTAATATATGAACACGACCAAAAATTGGAAATTTTATAGTAGATGTATCCACGACAGTTTTTTGTCCAAATCTATGCCGTGATATTTAACACTTTTATTCATTGATTTCACTACACCAAACGGAGTGAGGAACTTGAGCTTTTACGTTATGAGAAAACCGTGTGTATTGACTTTTCAGTGTTTAACACTACTACGTTCCACTTACTCATCCAGGCTTCGATGTCTCGAAGCTGTTGTTTTATTAGCTGAGTATTGCTGATACTTGATAACCTGACTAATATCGCTCTGTCATCTGAGTAGGTAGCAAGTGTCATTTCTTCCCCAATTGGGGCAAGTGTAAAGCGTATAAACCAATGGTCCCAATACCAAAAACTACTTTGAGGGACACCAGATTTTAATGTTTTGATCAACGAAGAGGAATATTTAACTCTGACATCAAATCTTCTATTAGTAAAGTATGAAATGAAATTGTGGTGATGGTAAACTACCTTTTAATTTTATAAAGAAGCCCTACACTGAAGGTATAAATTAAAGGCAAAGGAGAATTTATTATAAAACTTAAATGAACACCAACAAACAATTGAAATGAATCAATGAAATTCAATTAAAAAACATTTTAAAAATTTATCGTTAAAAACTTGTGATTGCAGTTATTTTCAGCAGCCCTGAAATAAAATGAAAGTAAATGAATAAATATTTACATAAATCTTAAGAGAAAGTACTTATTCCTTCTCTCTCTCTCTCTCTCTCTCTCTCTCCCCCTATTTCAATCATCACTTGTACATAACTAACACAATATTGTTGCCTAACAACCACGCAATGTCGACACTTTCTTCAACTCAAATTCAAACTGAAATTCAAATTATAACCCCGACCCCAGCTGGCTGATATAACTATTATATTTTTATACAATACAACAAGCATCTCTGCCTATTCTTCCTTTCCTCTCCTCTCCCATTCCATTCCATCACAACTCTTCGACAACAATTCTGTCTTTCGCAGACCCAACTAATTAGAAAGTTTCGTATTTGTTTTATAGATTTCGCGAGAAGAGCAAACTAGACAAAATCTACACAAAACTCATTAAGCGCTCATTTTCATTGTGGGCTTAAGCCGACAGCCCGAGAGCGCTATCCTTTGACGGTATGGCATGTAGTTCATAGATGCCAACATCAACGACAACGCTACTAGAACGAATGTCAGTACCAACGTCACCGCAACTGTCATCCAGATTAAACTAAAGAGTTACGGAATGAGAGTAAAATAGTTAGTGAAAATGACAAGGTACCATGTCTTTATGTCATGACGTCGGTTTGGTATGGTTTGGTCTGGTCTGGTCTGGTCTGGCTGCCAGGTATGGCATGGCATGACATGGCGTGGTTTTGTTGGTTATGTTGGTTTTTCGCTTGCTCAAACAGCACATAATTTTATCAAGTGATTTTCTATTGTCGATTAAATTCCCCAAACTTGCCCAGTTTTAGAAGAACCGACCACCCCGTAGAATTTTCCCATTTGCCGCATTGTTATCATTGATAGAATGTTGTACGAGTACATTGAGTTGTTGTGATATGACATGACAAGGTGTGATATAGTTGTTCTACTTTACTAATATTATATTACGATATAGGTGAGTTGCGTTGAGTTGTGGTAATATGAGATAAGTTGAATTTGAGTTTCGTTGAGTTGAGTTGAGGTGCAATGTTGATAATTGAAAACAGTCGAAGCTAAGGTGAGGTAACCGCATGGGGCGAGTACTACAAAGTGGCATTAAGCATCAAATTATATAGTTCAAAGCGAATAGGTGAGATAGGAAGGAAACTGGGAACTGTGTGTTAGCGAGGTAGGAAAATGATGTTATACGCAAAAGTAAATGTGGAATGCAAAAAGCAGAAATAAAGTGATGAAAAAGTTAATTAAACTTTTTGATGAGATTTCATCGCTGCTTGATGTTTCACTCTCTCTCTCTCTCTCTCTCTCTCTCTCTCTCTCTCTCCCTCCCAATCACTCTTTCCCAATCTCACCCCAGCTCTATGTACTTCACTCTCTTTCATTTTTCATTTCTTTCTCTTATTGTTCCTTTTTCCATTTTCGTTTCGTTTTCCATTTCGCTTGGCGACAAATATTTTGTCCATACTCACTCACAATGAGTTTCATTAACAGATACTAAAATACTACATGGCACAAAACAACTCCCAAAAGAGCCATTTGTCGGCGGCATCAGCGGAGGCCCTAATGCACCAGCGGAATTTCATTTCAAGTATTTCAAGTCTCCTTCTCCTGTCACCCGCACACACAACACATACACACTCTCAATCACAATCACACACAAATACACAAATACATTAAAAAATTCTTATATATACATATATGTTTGTATGGGCTACGAGTTTCAACTCTGGAAACAAAACCACTATTGTGACGTCATTCTTATTGAAAATTTAATTTGAAATTGCTGTTGATTGTTGGGTGAAAACTCGAAACACAACATGGAAAAAGTAAAGCATCGAAACCAAACTAAGAACAAAAAACTCGAGCTTTATCGTTAACATTGGCGATACCAAATTTTGTATACCTAACAACGAAATCATCATGCTTAGCTAAATAATAACCAAGTAATTAATAATATAGTGATCTCCCCAATCTTATTTAAACATCCTTAATAGAAATTAGTTCATTCTTGGTATAAATTCAAGCAAATCATCTAATTGTGACTTCAAGCTAATGCGCAACATTTGTCCTGATAATACACATGACTCAGGGATCATTTCGAAGGTGGACAAAGTGGTCTAATTTTGACCAAGTTTTAAACTAACATCCCCCCGCTCCCTGTATAAACAAAAATAAGAAAATCGTGAACCACCCCACTCCCTAAACCTGCTTACTTGAAAGACCCCTATTGAAAATTTGAAAAACTGACAACTACAATAGTTAGCATACTTATAGACAAAAGAGGTATTTGTTCGAAAAAATGTTGTAGCTTCATTAAAAAGAAAATTGCTACCTTTAATAGAATCCAATTCTGGCTAGTAAATTATCGATCAAAAAAAAAAAAAATAAATTAAATACATATTAATGTACTATAAATTAATTATTATCCTACACACATATCAAATCATGTAAACTATCTACTTGCCATCACAAATAATGTCATCTTAACTAAATGACTTAATTTTTAAAGCTGTTTGTTGTCTAAAATTTTGACTTAAAGACAAAAACTCTTAAATAATATGATACTTACATTTGGAAAGTATGATAAGCTTTAATAAATTTGTCATATGAGGCGTGACACAAGTCAACCTAAATAGAGATATTTAAGAGTTTGGGTTTTAAGATATTTAAAAATATTGATGACAACTTTCGAGCAGATTTACTGGTACATATAGTCAAGGACCTGGCCATACATTGACCCCATCTGACCCATCTGTTTGCCGGATGAAATGTATTTTTTATGAAATCAAATATATATGCGAATACAACCCACACGACTTACCTATTAAAATTTGTTCATGGCTATCCTTAATTTAAGAAAGTTTGATCCAATTTTTATGCCATTTTTCACCGACTCGTTTAACAAACGTAAGTTACTCAGTTTGAAAGATTGAAATATAAGAAATAAGAAATATGAAAAATTGGTATTGCCTACTTTTGTCTGTTCATGACTACCAAGCAAGTGGTTGTAAAAAGGTAACTTAAAAGAGGTGAATGCACCGAACTGTTTACCAAACGAAATATATATCAAAATAAAGATAAATAAAATAATTAAATTGAATGGTATAACATTGCCTGGAATAAACCATGCATGAGGTACTATTGCCAGGCTTTAAAGTTTACAAATCGAGCTAATTCAAAATGCGTGAAAGAGACAGTTGAGTATCTAACTTAATGTAATAGAGTAGAATGCAGCATATTAGCTTCGAAAAATGTGTCATTTGAATGAAATATAAGTAAGTACTACTGCTCTTTTCACAGGACTCTTATACTATTTAGCTTAGTATAAATTAATTTCGTAAAGTCATTGCAAAAGGGAAAAAAAAACTTATGCCACTTTCAAAATATGTAAATAGTTTACAGAAATTACTAACTTGAATTACTTAATTTTGTCTAATATATTTTACTGAAGTGATGTTTTAAGTGGACAGTGATTTAAGAAAATTGATAAATAAATCACATAATGTTATAATATTTTATATCATGTATTTCATATAAAGGTTTATTGAAGAATTTTTTATTTGAATATTCATAAAATACAAAAATAATTAACACATTTTCAACCATAAGTGGTGCAGTAATTCATTATTATAATACATTTCATAATAAAGAACATCAGTTCAATTTAATCGTCCTGACCAATAGAAGTGATTAAGACCACAAGGTTTTTAAATATTTGTATTGGTATTAAGGGGGTATATAATGTAGCAAGCCCTTCATGTCTTTATGTTTTGCTGATATAACAGGACGAGAACCAGCGTATATAGAATCTATTCCTATTTGTGAATAACAATCACGTCTTCTTTTCTCTTTTTGGTGACATCCAAAATTAGAAATTCATCTTTTTCATCTAAAATAAGTTTATGAAACATTTTATAAGGAATTAACGTACCCGAACCGACTTCGCACGGATTGCATCCAACAGTGCTTTTTGGTATACAATATTTTTTGTTTTTCCGTCTTTAGCAAAAACAAATACATTTTTGGGTTGGCCTACTCTTGGCTATGCAACATATTTAATATAACTGGCCATGTGAAAACATGGATTTTCAAGATTTAATTCGCAAACTTGCATTGCTTGACCTTGTGCCTTGTTAATTGTCAATGAGAATAATATTCGTATAGCTAAACTGCAGTCGTTTGCAATCAAATGGCATGTATGTTTGAATGATGGGAATACATGGAATGAGCATATCTCCTCCTTTCGACTTTCCATTAATAATAATTGCCTCGATGACATTCGACAGATGAATGGTATGGCAGCGCATAATATACGAACAAACAAATAAACAAACTATAATGTTTATATATTAGAACGAGAAGAAGATAACAGTGATATTTTAGTTATTTTTTTGTAGTATAATTTAAGGGGTTGTGGTTGTTTGAATATCCCAGATCGAAACCAAAACTATCCTATGTTCAAGCCTGGAACCAACCATACACATTCACAAAATTTCAATGCAATCAGATTAACGGTATGGCAGCGCATAACATACAAACAAACAAAACACTAATTTTTAGGATTCCGTAGCCATAGGGAAATAACGGGGCCCTATTACTAAGCTTACGATGTCCGTCCGTCCGCCCGTCCGTCCGCCCGTCCGCCCGTCCGTCTCCTGCTCTATCTCATGAACCGTAATAGGTAGAGAGTTGAAATTTTCACAGAGTGTGTAATTCACTTGTGTGTAGAACGACAAAACTAAAAATACACATTTTTAGCAGCATTGTTCTTTAATTTAACCTTTTGTTTAACAATTTTTTTTTTTGTATCATACTTTTCAGCTGTTAATTGTAGTATACTTTTAGGCTGTTAAATATGCACATAATTTAATATTTTAAGCAAAAAATCTTGTACGACGGTACGGAACCCTCCGTGTGCGAGTCCGACTCACACTTGGCTGATTTTTTTATACAATATATTAAAAAGATACGAGTATCATGGTAAAATCTTACCCATTGAAGCTTTATCTGATTAACATCGTTTCAGTTTGTATTAATTGTTCTTCTTAAAACAGACTTGTCCAATTCTTCTAAACATGTTTTCTAATTTTTATTTATAAAAATGACTTTAACTAAAACTGTCTCTTTTTATGGCTTCTTGAAACTTACACATGCGGGTTAAGTCAATCCGAACTCAGTGAATTAGGATTTAGATATCGTAGATATATAAGCGTAGTGAATTGATAAATCTTGTGATTATGTAAACATAAGAACTTTATCAAATTGAATTTAATTATTATAAGATAGATATGTACAATATCATGAAAATGTTCTTAATTTATGTGCGTATTATATGTATATCGTAATTTCAAAGAACCAATGAATGACATTATCATCTGTATAAATGAAAATTAATTATTAAGTAGTCTCCTTTTTCAAGATGAATAAATTGTTAAAATTCAAATTAATTTACGAAACATGTCCATCGTTACTGTTTTTCTACTTTAATGCTGAACACGCTGACACAATCAGTCAGACAGTCAGTCCAACAGTGAGTCAAGGAGTCAGGGAATCAGTCAGGAATTCAAGTGAATGCGTCAGTGAGTCAAAATGGTTGGCTTCAGTGGTTGTAAGTGAGTGTGAGAGTGTTTTTAATCGATTACTCTAAGGAAACATGAGATAACAACGATTTAGCTAACACTTGGTATGCGACATGCGAAAGTTTCAAGTTACGCCCCACACATGGTAACACGATGATGATGATGATGATGATAATGATGATGATGATGACGATGACGACGATGATGGCATGCCATGTGCGACAACAGACAACACATCATCCTCACCATCATCCTTACCATCATCTTCATCGTGAAAATCTAAGTTAACCTAATAAAGCAATGCTGCTGTGCGTAGCAAAACGAATGCCCATATACATATATACGTATATGTGTATATGTATACCCTAGTGGCTAATCTGTAATTAATTGGTACACATCTGTGCACACACTCCTATGAGTTCATACACATACCTTTAATGGGTGGATGGGTGTTTGAAATTGGTTAAAAGGGCATAGCTCCACACAGTACCAGACTAGTAAGAGTATTATCCGAAGCTACTATCATTGATACTATATAACGCAACCAAACCAAATGTAATTCAAAGTAAACCCACCGATTCGCTCGATACATAGCGGGTACATGGTGTGGCTGACTGATGTAGCATGTCCGCACGTACAATGATGGTCACCGTTGTGGTTTAATCGCAATGATTGAGTTTGAACTAAGTGACTAATTGACTGAATGACGAACATAGGGGGTTTGTATCTATATCTCTGTGTAGTGTGTAGCGTGTAGTATGTATGTAATTTGTGCCCTAATTTAAGGCAACAACAACAATAGCAATAGGAATAATAGAATAGTAATAGATGCAATGTTCTGTGATTCTATTCGACTCAGAATCTTTATTAATCAACCAAATTTCTTTCTTTCATTCTTTCTTTCTTATTTTATTCTCTCTACTTAGCCATTCTGAGCACACTGTGTAAGGAATTTTTACGCGTCAATGTATCCGCCATTTTGTACATGATGAATAATGAGCAATTTGGTCATAGTACCGCTTCAGCGCAATACTTTCTTCAATTGGCCGGCTACTTGGGCATACCGGTAATCTCATGGAATGCAGATAATTCGGGTCTTGAAAGACGCGCTTCACAATCGACACTGCAATTGCAATTGGCACCCAGTATAGAACATCAGAGTGCCGCAATGTTAAGCATATTGGAACGTTACAAATGGCATCAGTTTTCGGTGGTCACGTCGCAGATTGCCGGTCACGATGATTTCGTGCAAGCTGTGCGTGAACGCGTTGCCGAAATGCAGGAGCACTTTAAGTTCACAATCCTGAATTCGATTGTTGTTACGCGGACCAGTGATCTTATGGAACTGGTGAATAGCGAAGCACGTGTAATGCTTCTCTATGCGACACAGACCGAAGCAATAACCATATTACGTGCCGCAGAGGAAATGAAATTGACTGGCGAAAATTATGTATGGGTAGTTAGTCAGTCGGTAATTGAGAAGAAAGATGCACATCCACAATTTCCAGTTGGCATGTTAGGTGTTCATTTTGATACAAGCAGTGCAGCTCTAATGAATGAGATTTCGAATGCAATTAAAATATATAGTTATGGTGTTGAGGCTTATCTTACAGATCCAGTAAATCGTGGACGCCGTCTGACTACACAATCATTGTCATGTGAGGATGAAGGTCGCGGTCGTTGGGACAATGGCGAAACGTAAGTTATGCAACAAACGTATAATAGATGCATCTACGATTTACATACAAATAACATACTTACTTATATATTTCTACAAAATCATCTACTATGTATTTAATAAATTTTACGCAATTAATGTGGTAATTCCACACCTTCAATTGATATTAATTATTATAAACTATACGAGTATTGATTCATTTACAGCTTCTTCAAGTATTTGCGTAATGTATCGATTGAGGGTGATCTTAATAAACCGAATATTGAGTTCACTACTGATGGTGATCCGAAATCGGCCGAATTGAAAATCATGAATCTAAGACCGAGCGCTAATAACAAGAATCTTGTTTGGGAAGAGGTAGGAGGAATGTGAAGCTTCTTTGCTTTTTTTCTTTTCATTTTTTTTTTTTTTCTTTCTTTCTTGTTATTTTTCTACTATTGTACTTACTAATTGCTTTGTTTTGTATTTTTCTTAATGCTATACTATGCAATGCGTGCTCATTACTTTTTTGCACTTGTTCTTTGTTCTTTTATTTTTACTTTCTCTTACCTACTTACTTACGCGCTTATCAATCAACCAATTGCCTATAATTCTCTTGCACTTTGTACCCACTATACCAACCAACTGCACCCGCAACCGAAATTTCATCCGCACCCGAAATTAATATACAAACGCACTGCACCGACACCTTAAATCCACTTTTTCTGTATATACCAACTCTTTCTACCTATCACTATCACTATCTCTTTGGCTTTATCTCTCTCTCTATCTCTCTGTACTTGAAATCTATGCCTGATCGACATAGATCGGCGTATGGAAATCATGGGAGACTCAAAAACTTGATATACGTGATATTGCGTGGCCAGGTAATTCACATGCGCCACCGCAAGGCGTACCTGAAAAATTCCATTTAAAGATAACATTCCTCGAAGAGGCACCCTATATCAATCTATCACCCGCCGATCCAGTAAGCGGCAAGTGTCTCATGGACCGCGGTGTGCTCTGTCGTGTCGCGGCTGATCATGAAATGGCCGCTGACATTGATGTTGGTCAAGCACACCGCAACGAGTCCTTTTATCAATGCTGCAGCGGGTTCTGCATTGATCTACTTGAGAAATTTGCCGAAGAGTTGGGCTTTACATACGAACTGGTTCGGGTTGAAGATGGTAAATGGGGTACACTTGAGAATGGTAAATGGAATGGTCTGATTGCCGATTTAGTCAATCGTAAGACCGATATGGTGCTAACATCGCTGATGATCAATACCGAGCGTGAAGCGGTCGTCGATTTCAGTGAACCATTCATGGAAACAGGCATTGCCATTGTTGTGGCCAAGCGTACGGGTATCATATCACCGACTGCATTTCTTGAACCATTTGATACAGCCTCTTGGATGTTGGTAAGTCTTAACAATGTTCAAAGGTCTGTGCAGGGTCCAGTCCCTACATTAATTGACTTAATTACCTATTGAAATCCAGGTGGGCATCGTGGCAATACAGGCAGCAACATTTATGATCTTTTTGTTCGAGTGGCTCTCACCAAGTGGCTATGACATGAAGCTTTATCTACAGAATACGAATGTGACGCCCTACCGATTCTCACTGTTTCGTACATATTGGCTAGTTTGGGCAGTATTATTCCAGGCTGCCGTCCATGTGGACTCACCACGCGGTTTCACTTCACGTTTTATGACAAATGTATGGGCACTATTTGCTGTGGTATTTCTGGCTATATACACTGCCAACTTGGCCGCATTCATGATAACGAGGTAACTAACACTAATCAATAATTTTTCTGAGAAACACTTTGACACTTTACTTCACTTCACATAATAACATAAATATACTTATTTTCAGGGAAGAATTTCACGAATTCACTGGACTCAACGATAGTCGCCTGGTACATCCATTTTCGCACAAGCCATCTTACAAATTTGGCACAATACCCTACAGTCATACAGACTCAACAATTCAAAAATATTTTAAGGAAATGCACTACTATATGAGGCAGTAAGTATAAAAGAATTTCAATGTATATGAAGTTCATACTAAGAACCATGTTTCTACCATATATTAGGGCTTAAATTACTCGTATTCATATTAAATAACATAATATGTAAGAATCTATTTATGTGACTGACACCTCGATTGTCATATTTTAAGGTAATACTTTGACCTAACTATTAGTGGGTGGCACCTTGAGATTTAAATTGTCTAGGAGCTTCTACATGGCTCAATCAAACTCTGAATACAATAAAATAAGCCCTTTGTTCCTGGAAATGTTATTAAATAAAACTATAACAAGAGAAGCCGTATAGCAGCTAGTGTACTATTCTCTTTCTGAAAAACGTGATATCAATACAAAATTTACTCATCATTTTTAATTTTAACCAGCTGTTCCGGCGCGCTTTGCTACTCCCTGGCAAAATTTCATCAAAATCGGCTTTCTACTGGAATAAAGAAAGAATGTTATTTAATTCATTTTGTTGTGACACATAAATCAAAAATAGTTGTTTAATTGCTTAATTTTGTTTCTAAGCTTTATATGCAAAATTTGATCTACCAATTTCAACAGATTCTTTAGGTCGATTTTGTTGAAACGCTATATGTTACTCATCACAACGCTTCTTATCTTTCAGTAATTTGATTTTAAATTCAATGAGTAGCTTTTATGTGATGTGCGAACAAACACTTTCAGTCTACTCATCATTCATCATCATATGTTTTTTAATTGGAGAGGGTTGAATGTATATTTGTCAGGTTATGTGAACTTTTCTATTCTACTCAGTCTTGCTTTAATTGTTTTTAATTCTTGGAATTCTTATTTAAATAACACACAATTTGTCTAAGAAATGTAATAAAGTGTAGAAACAATTAATTTTTCATTTTCCTTTTAAACGTTTTTTTTTTTTTATTATTATTATTATTATTATTTTTAATTGTGGTCCACTTGAGTAAAGGAAAACATAATAAAAAATGTAAAATATATTTTTTTGTATTCAACTCTCTTTAGATTTAACAAAACTAGTGTGGCAGATGGTGTGGCTGCTGTGTTAAATGGAAACTTAGATGCATTCATTTACGATGGCACTGTATTGGATTACCTTGTGGCACAAGATGAAGACTGTCGCCTCATGACGGTTGGCAGTTGGTATGCTATGACAGGTAAGTGTCAACTCAATTTACCCAAATCAAGGGAACAAACCAACCTAACAACAACGAAACCATCCATCCATCCATCCATCCATTCATCCATTCATTCATTCATTCAGTTACTCTTTCTTTATTCCTTTTAGACTTACTCACCTTTTTGTCTTTTGTCCTTTTAGGTTATGGCTTGGCCTTTAGCCGGAATTCAAAATACGTCCAAATGTTTAACAAACGCCTGCTCGAATTTCGCGCTAACGGCGATCTGGAGCGTCTACGACGCTATTGGATGACAGGTACTTGTCGACCGGGCAAACAAGAGCATAAATCATCCGATCCATTGGCGCTTGAACAATTCTTGTCTGCATTTTTATTACTAATGGCGGGCATATTATTGGCGGCGCTTTTACTTCTTCTCGAACATGTCTACTTTAAGTATATCAGAAAGCGTTTGGCCAAAAAGGATGGTGGTCATTGTTGTGCACTTATCTCACTATCAATGGGCAAATCGTTAACCTTTCGTGGTGCCGTGTTTGAAGCAACAGAGATTTTAAAGAAACATCGTTGTAATGATCCCATATGCGATACGCATCTCTGGAAAGTGAAACATGAACTTGATATGTCTCGTTTACGTGTACGGCAACTTGAGAAGGTCATGGATAAGCATGGTATTAAGGCACCGCAACTAAGGTAGGTAATAAGTCACTTACTGTGATTTATGTTAATATTCATCAATCATACTTATTAATCAATGTATGAAATCAATCTGTCTGTCATTTTGTCAAAATCATATCAATCAATCATAATTTTATTTCACTTTCGCTTTTTCTACCATGTCTCTTTCTTTAGACTTGCCTCTTCTTCCGATTTGCTGAATCATCATCATCTTAAGGAGCGTCCACCTTTATTGGGCAATTTGAGCTTAGCAGCAAGCGCACAAGATCTATACAGGTGGTAAGTTTTCTATACTAATGCCCTGTCCTGCATGCCTTACTCTACCCAACCCAACCCAACCCAACCCATCCCAACCCTATACCCTCAAAATACATAAGAAAATACGTATAGTGTAATAATCCAATTAGTGATGGAAATAAATATAATAAAATAAATCTTAGTGTCAAAACTTATTGACCTTAAAGTAATAAATTGAATCCTTGTAAGTAATGGCAACAAATTTAATCTTAAGGTCAATTCTTATTCACCTTAAATGAAATCAATTGAAACTTAGTAAAATTAAATTAAAAGTTTTAGTGACAAATTTACTTCACTTCACATGAGAAAATAAATTGAAAATGTAAAAAAAAAGCTTAAATGCTAATAGTAAATGAATTATTCAAAGTATTCTCCATCGGTAACAACAAATGTTACCATCTGTCAGGCAACGCACAGGCTGCTTACCAAAAGAACTACTCATTTATATGACACTACTAATGGCATCCACTAAAAATTCTTTAAAATTTGCTTTTACAAGCTATAAATACCAATTCGTTTATCTCAATTTGTCATATACAAAATGACAGCTCAAACCTTAGATACACGCACTATGTCAAAGCTTAGTTTTGAGATCAAATAGTTCTATATGAAACTAAACCATAATAACACTTTTCATTACTAAAACTTTTCTAATTAAAAAATTATACTCCATTACAAAAATGTTGTAAAAAAAAATGAAATGAGAAACTATTCCTTTTAATATTTGATATATTCAACTCAAAGTTTTTTGATGCATAATGTCAAATTGGTGCGTCAATTTTTGCAATTTCGTCGGACGCCATCAACCCCCGTAACTGGACTGGATAAGTTGGAGCGTCAATCTGCAATTTCGTTGGACGCCATCAACCCAGCATTCTCAACTGCGCCACATATCAATTATTGGACCAGGGTAGTTAAACAAGTGATGTTGAAAACATAGCAGTGGTCATCATAGCAGGTTTTGCTCGTACAAATAAGGTCCTGTTATGTTGATTCATTAACTGCGGCTTCAGGTGTTTTTCATGCTATGTTCAGTGATTTCTTAGTTTAGTAGCTGTTAGTATTTCGTCGAGTTCGCAATGCATACTTCACATATAGGTCTTTTAATTGGAAAGGAGGTCATGTCATTCACTGTCTACGTCTTCAAGGAATGGTTTTCCATGGAAGTAGGCCTTTACTCATAGAAGCGCTAGGCCCCCTCCAAGCATAACAAATGTTCGCTTTTGTTGATAATATGACTGACACAATAGTTGGCCACTATACACATAAGCATCCTGATCTTTACTGCCATTTCTGTGAGCATTTTTTTTTGTAGTATTCTATAGACTACATTTAATGATTGCTCATTTATACAATGTCTATGAACTTTAAGTTTTACTAATATCATACAATTTAATAAGAAAACGGACTTTGATTAAGTCTAATATTTGGAAATTTTAATTTGCATAGTTAAAATTCAATTGATATTAACATAACAAAGCATAAGATTGTATTTAATGTCATGAAGATTATTACAATTATTACCACAATTCCAATTAAGTTTCCATTACTAAATTGAATATTCAAGTAATTCTTTGTTTATAAGATTGATTCCTATTATCCTTTTCCATTCATTCCATCTTCCATTACTAATATCTGCATGTATATCCAACAAGAACGCATCATTAACTGCATGCATTATAACTTTGAATTATACTTAATATAATAATAAAGATATTTACGAGACAAATTCTACATACGAGTCATATGAGTATTTATAATAAACAAGCTTATTTAACTGGTCTCAGTTACATTATCGTCATCATTATCATTATCATTATCATTATCATCACCATTACCATCATCGTTTATCTTCTGTGTGTGTGTGAGTATGTGTGTGTGTGTGTGTGTGTGTGTGTGTGTGTGTGTGTGTGTGTCCTTTAAATCATTCATTCATTCATTCTATGGCCTGCTTACTTACTAACACATTCACTTGACTCCTATGACTACTACATACTACGACTCACCTAACGAAGGAAGGAAAAAATAAAGGAGTCACTTATTCATTGAATCTTTCTCTATGCCACTCATCTGGCTACACTCGTATTATTTATAGTAATTAAGCAATTTAACTAAAGCTAACATCATCAACGAAGCAAGCAAAAGCAAAACTACCAAGCAAATGAGCAACCCCAGTATCCAGTAAAGTTTATTTTATTCACCTGTCAATGTTTTATGGCAGTGTTTCTTAAACATTTTTGATTGCGGAGCACTTTTGAATTGTATTTGTCGAATAATCAATGAAAATAAGCTCAAAATGACACCACTCATGAGCTCATTATATTATTTATTTGTGTATTAAAGCAAAAACAAAAATTTCTATATACACATACTAAGTTTTTGGATGGAAAGCCATGAGTTCATATTGTTCTAAAACTTAGGCCAACTTATAATGAAAAATGAGCTTTGCAGTCTCCATTGCAACTAATGTTATTTAAGTCCACTCTTTCTGGTCCAGTCCTTGTCACTTCGGTTGGTTCTCAAGGAAGCCATCTAGGCCCATTATTGTTTAACCTTTTTGTAAGTGATCTCTCTTTCTCCATCTCACATTCTCGCGTGCTCATGTACGCTGATAATTTAAAATTGTGCCTTTCATTTAATAATGGTGCCTTTCATCTCAGACTCCAAGAGGACCTTGATTCTTTACATTCTTGGTCTTATATCAAAATATCTCCAAATGTAAGTTGATGACGTATGATCAATGTAAACCTCATTTGTTTACCTACATGATTGA
Organism: Amiota mariae; assembly: GCA_035041805.1. Taxonomy (NCBI): domain Eukaryota; kingdom Metazoa; phylum Arthropoda; class Insecta; order Diptera; family Drosophilidae; genus Amiota; species Amiota mariae. The sequence continues at coordinate 193,431 of JAWNKV010000676.1, forward strand.
AAACACCCAACTCGAGCGAGTCTCTACATTTAATGACCTCGGTGTCCTGTTTGATCCCAAGCTGTGTTTTAAGCAACATATCTCTTCTATCGTAAATAAGGCGAAGGGAGTTTTTGGTTTCATTAAACGTTGATCTATTGAATTTAATGACCCTTATACCACAAGGATTTTTTATATCTCTTGTGTGTCCATTCCTCGAATATTGCTCTTTCATTTGGTCACCGCAATATATAAATAATCAAGATCGAATTGAATCTGTACAGAAACCATTCCTTCTGTTTGCCCTTCGTGGCATAAACTGAAATCCTAATTCCCGTATTCCCGTTTGCCATCTTACTCTGATAGGTTCCTTCTTATCAGTCTTCCATCTTTGGTGCACCATAGGATATCTCTTGGGATTAGCTGTCTTCATAAGCTCAAAGTCGGGGAAATTGATTCTCCTGAGCTATTAAATCAGTTAAACTTTTGTGTCCCTAGTCGTCCTACCAGAAATTTTTGTACCTTTAGCCTTGAATAGATACATTACTAACTATACCCTACACGATCCATTCCGAGTTTTATGCATAAAACCGTCTGCATTATTGTAGTTTATCAGTTTATATGTCTCTGACCACACATGGCTGTGAGTAGGGGCATAGCTCGCTACTATTGCAAATAAATTTCCCCCATGGGGTCAGAGGCTAGTATTTCATATTATTCTTATTTATTATTTTCTTTTTTTTATCCTATTTTTGTTTGTTTCTCTTTTTGTAATTAATTTATTTTAGTTTAAGTTTACTTCAATTTATATTTTTGTCATACTTTTAAGTGTTAATTGTTACATTTTTTTTTTTTTTTTTTTTTTGTTTGTTTTAAGCTGACAGTTTTTTTGTCAATGTTATAAATAAATAAATAAATTCCCAATTGCCAGGCAGTTCAAAAGGTGCAACTCCAGAAGGCATACACACTGATGGTGATGGTGATAGCTTAGACCGCCTTTACTTCTGACGGCAGTTCTCCAATCTCAACTTAACATTCTATTGAGATTAGGTCTTGTAAGATGCGTTACGCAAACATTTCGGTCGCAAAGCAAGAATGTTTCAATATAACTCTTCATCTCATAAAGTTGAATGGTTAAAAGCAAAGTTCCGTATACCCACTCCCTTAAACAATGGCTTTTCTTTTCTAGGGATGTAAATTCGTTTCCTTTTTTTTTTTTTTTTTTTTTGTTTTATTTATTGCTCAATTTAGCAATTTACCAGGAATAACAGCACATCCAGGAGGCTCACATGGCTTACATTTGTAGAGTATTCAATGTATTTTATAACCCTAGTGATAGTAAAAGAAGAAACACCGAACAAAAGTACATACATTATTGTGTTATAAATATTTCTTTATTATTTTTATTTAAGAAAACTCAATTCAATTCATTGGACAAAACAAAAAATATAGAGAAACTCTGTTCCATGCTGAATGCTTACTTTACATTTATAAAATGCAATTGTATGCAACTTTATATATGTATATATATGTATGTATTTATGTATGTGTGTGTTTATGGAAGTTTATCTAAGTTGTTTGTATATTAAATATAATGGTAATGACTTTATGAAATTATTGTACTATTACTTTATTCAAGTTTCCAATTTAAGATATCAAAGAAAATAAATAAATAATAATTTGTGGTAATTCGACTTTATTTGTTTTCAACATAATGAATTAATACTTTTTTAAAATGTGTTTGTTAACACATATATGTGTAACATTTGGGCAGCCTTGCGTCCATTTATGTATGTGATTCGTCAATGTTAATCATTTAGGAAATCAGAAAGTCAACAAGCAAAAAACATTCATTTTAAAGGCTTTAAGCAAACAACTCCATCATCCACATCATGCACATCATCATCAACATTAACTTTATCCACATTCACATCATCAACATCGTCATCATCATCATCATCATCATCATCATCATCATCATCATTATTACAACATCACTTTCATTTTTACTCACTGTCACACTCACTCAATGTCAATCATGACAGCTCTTCAATTCACTTCCACTTCCATTTCCTTTAACTTTCTCTTTATGTTTCCCATTGTATTTACCTTTGGCTATCTTTCTTCTTCTTCTCTTAACTTGTTTTATATTTTTTTTTTCTTCATTTTCATTTACTTAAATATTCCTATTTTGCGTATATGTTTTCATTAACAGCAACAACAAAAACAATATTCATACATACATATGTAAATATATATGCAGTGTGATGTAACATTATCAATATCATTACATCATCATTATTCTCATTTTTCTCAACACACATACATATATAATGCGAGGTATGGTTACGAAAAAAAAAACGAGATTGATGCTTCTACAAAAGAACTATGGCCTTCTTTTTCGATAACTGCCCATTCTTCTAGACATATCAGTTTGATTTTGTCCAAAATTTTCATAAAATCTGTAGCCGATCTAAAATTAAAAAAAATATATATATATTTATAAGGTATAAGGTTTCAAAGGCTTTAGCATTTGCAGGATCCACATCAAAAACAATTAAAAACTAAAAATGATTTCCCATCTATCTATGGTTGGTCTGCCTCCATTTTCACTTATGATACAGCGATTTTTTGCTCTGAACTATTAGCATCAGACATCTCTACTAATTTGCAGGTTGCTTTTGAATCACTTCATGAATACTTTACTATATAAAAGTTAATGATCAATCCGGACAAAACTTAAGCCATCTACTTCACTAGGCAAAAAACCATATAAATTATTATTGTATCTCCTGGGAACAAAGCGTTTAATTCCTGGGTCTTATATCCAAAAACCATTTTTAAGGTCCACATTGCTTATATCATAAATAAAGTAAACTGCTTCATTGGAATTTTGTACCCCTTTATAAATAGAAACTCTCATTTGAATATTGAAAACAAAAAGTATCTCTTTAGATCTGTTTTCCAATCTAAAATCTTCTATAGGCAGATATTGCTGAAAGCCATTTAAACAAATTACAGGTTATGCAAACAAAAATTAATAAAAATGATTTTTGCCCTACCATGGCACCACTCTACCACCGACTTTCTTAAGCAATGCAATGTTGAAATGGTAGTCGAAAGGCTAGTCCGTCCCAACCAGAACTTCAATGATAAATGTAGATTCTCTATTTATTCACATACCAATGATATTATTAGACTTAATTAGATTTATGTTTTAGTTTTAAGTTTTCAAAACAACAAAGTTTGAAGATAGCAAAAGCCTAAACTCTTTATTTTAAGATATCATAAGCATAAACAAATATAGCTCTTATTATTATCATGCAATAAAATTGAATTGAATTGAACTATTTAAATAAAAGAATCGGTATTCTCATCTGATTTGACCGTCAGTTTACAACTATTCATGTGATTGCTGAACTATAGAAATTAAAAAAAAAAAATCAGCCAAGTGTGAGTTGGACTCGCACACGGAGGGTTCCGTACCATCGTACATGATTTTTTGCTTAAAATATTAAATTATGTGTATATTTATCAGCCTAAAAGTATACTATAATCACAGCTTAAAAGTATACTACAAAAAAAAAATTGTTAAACAAAAGGTTAAATTAAAGAACAATGCTTCTAAAAATGTGTATTTTTAGTATTTGTCGTTCTACACACAAGTGAATTACACACTCTGTGAAAATTTTTCAACTTTCTACCTATTACGGTTCATGAGATAGATCAGGAGACGGACGGACGAATGGACAGAGTGAGCTTAGTAATAAGGGTCCGTTAGCTCCCTATGGGTACGGAACCCTAAAAAGAAGTCAAAATATTTACTATATACAATTTTTAAGAACCAGTAAAAGAAGAGTAACTTTTGATTATTGATGGTACCCCTCCCAGGAGTCCGAGGGTCTTGAAATTTACATAGTTGGTGGATACTTATAGTGTCCAAATTTCAGTTCCATTGTATAAAGAACAAAAGAAGTTTTTCTAATGAGAACATGAATTTGTATCTGGGTTTGTATGGGAGGTAACACTCCGAAAAGTCTGAGGGTGTTAAAATTTGCATGGTTGGTGGATATGGGCCAATCACTTATAATGCCCAAATTTCAATTCGATTGTATAAAAAACAAAAAGTTCTTCTAATGAGAAAATGTATTTCGATCTGGGTTTGTATGGGAGGTACCCCATCTCAACAAAATTTTCAGCTTTCTACCTCAAAAACTAAGGGACTAGTTTTCATACATACATACAGAAGGTCAGACAGACGGACGGACGGATGGACGGACGGACAGACAGACAATCGGATAGACAAACATGACAAAGTCAATTTGTCTCGTCGCGTTGATCAAGAATATATACACGTATTACATACTTTATGGGCTCTCCGATATCTCCTTCTGTGTATTACAAACTTCATGGCAAACTTATAATACTTATCGCGAACATACTTAAAAATTTCACTGATATACTCCTATATTTTAATCTTTCCACAAAAAAATTGCAGTCGAATTGCGAAAAGACAGTGTTAATATATTCGACTTATTCGTGTGATCTACAAGACAATGTGACTTTCAATTGTTCCCTAAGATCAAAGGAATAAAAAAACACAGACTGTTGAAATTGGGAAAGAAAAATAGTGAAGCTTACAGAAAAAGAGTTCAGCACTGTTTCAAGCCAAGCCAAGCCAAGCCAAGCCAAGCCAAGCCAAGACAAGACTAGATAGTTTGTTTATTTCCTTGCAAAGTTCTAATTGTACAAGAAATATAAATCTTAAAAATAGAAACAATTTCTTATTTCTTAACAAACGCAAATTGTAAGAGTCTCTAGGACTTCCATTGGGACCTAAGGACATCTATCTTCGTTATTTTATGGCCTCATCTCGTACACACACCGTACACAATTTTATCTGGCCGTCTATCTTTGTCTATCTGTTTGTTTATCCATCAAAATGATGATGAGTTCATTATGGAGGATACATCATTTGTGGTTTCCTAGACATACACTGATGTCGAATATTCTGACTCACATCATACCATCACCAGCCCACTTACTTGCTCACCCATTCAACGATTCACTCAGTAACCCATTCGCTTACATATTTACGAAGGTGTAGTTTGCTACACTCACTCGTCGACTCACTTTTACTCACTTATATACACACTTACCCACTCACTCACTACTACTTATTTATGCAATTTCCATACACGACGCCTAAAGATATGCTACACTATTTGTGTTTTTATTATCTTTTATACGTTTTTCTTTTATTTTTTTAATTTCTGCATTTGTCTGATTGCTGACAACATCACATGCAGAATACCAGTTTACAGTATATGTGTATGTGATATGTGTGTGGGTGTGTGGGTGTGTGTGTGTGTGTGTGTGTATGTTTGTGGATATTTGTTTGGGTCTACGTTATTTTTTATATACCATATTAATTGCTGTCGAGTAAACAGAATCTTTGCAGGATATTTTTTGTATGTGCAGTTCATTCATATTTTCGACTGGTTTGTCATTTTCATCTCCTTGTCAAACCATCAGTTTGTGTCATACTCAGTTTCTACATACGTTTGAATATCCGTCTATCAGTTTATCTGTCTGATTGACGACTGTCCCTTTTGTCTGTTTTCATAATACTTTGTCTGTCTCCTGTCTACATTTTGTTCCTTTCTTCTGTATCTTTTTTTTCCCCCATTTATTTTTATATCCGACAGCCATTGTGGCACTCAACGCTATCATACAATACTTTATGCTATGTAAATATATAGATATATACATATGTGTATATAAAGTTGTATCTATTTGTATGTATCTTCTCGCATATTATAATCATCATATAAATAAGTTTGTTCATTTGATAATCTTTATGAGAATTTAAGTTTGTTTTTATACTCTTCACGCAGTGAATAGTATTATAAGTTTGTCATGAAGTTTGTAACATACAGAAGGAGACATCGGAGACCCCATAAAGTATATATGTATATTCTTGATCAGTGCGACGAGACGAGTTGATCTAGCCATGTTCGCCTGTCTGTCTTTCGGAGCTTTCATTGTACCATACACATTACATTTGTCGGAATCAGCCGAATCCGACTACTAGGGGAAGTACCCCCATACAAACTGGGATCCAAATGAAAGTTCTTATTAGAAAAACTTTTTTGTTTTTGTCAAGACCCTCGGACAACGAGCTGGGGCGTGAAGAGTATTACAACTTCGGTATGGCCAAAGTTAGTTTTTTCTATATTTTTTTTTTTTTTTTTTTTTGTCTTATTTTCTGTTAACTTTTATTGTTTATGATTTGTACGTGTTCTTGTTGTTCTAACTATTTCTCCGAAAAGATAACAATAACATAAATGCTAACACCACAATTTTTTTTTGTTTTTTTTTTTTTGTTTTTGTGTTTATTTTATTTATTTTTTATTTTTTGTTGTGGGCATCCCGAATAACCTTGTAAGCAGATAAGTTAAAGTCATTGTCTATGCATGTGTATCTTTTATTGATTTTTGACGCGACATTCAAAGTACATATTATACAAAAGCTTTACAATCTCACTACATTTTATATCACATATGTGTACATGAGATATTTTACAATTTTATGAAGAATTCAGAGTTTCGGAGATACATTGTGAATAGTTTCGCACATTTTTTAAACTCTTCACGCAGTGAAAAGTATTATACCGATCTACGTTGATAGCCAGGCTGCTTTGAAAGCTCTGACGGCTCATAGCATTAAGAGCAAAGCTATTCGTAGAACGGTGGTGGCTCTTAACCAGGCTTAGTAACACTCAATTACGCTAATCTGGGTGCCTGGTCATTGTGGCCTTACAGGTAACGAGATGGCGGATTAGTGTGCCAGGAGGGAATCTGCAACGCATAGCGCTTTAGCGGCAGCTGATATTCATAGACTGATAAAAGACATTCTTTCGAGAATGGAAGCTAGTACCATGGAGTTAGAAGACAGTATGTGGGCAAATGAGCCTGGATGTACTGTTGCTAGGCCACTCTGGCCTAGCCACCAACCTAAGCGGGCTTCTGAGCTCTTACACTTTCATAAGAAAAGGATTCGGATAATAATTGGAGTCTTAACAGAGCTCTGCGCAGTAGGGTTGATGGCTCAAAGGATGCGTGTTCCATACCAAGACTTCTGTCGTAGTTGTGAAGATGAAGAAGAATCAGGGAGTATTCAACATTTCCTATGTGACTGCCCTGCTCTTCTTAGAAGACGTACCCGTATTCTCAGGAAACCATTCTTTGATGAATTGGGCAGTTCGGCAAAGGTGTCACTAGGAGACCGAGTGGAAACCCTAATCGGCGTTACAACATATTTTAGAGCTACGTCCTTTTTCTTTGAATCACTTTCTTCTATTTCTATTAATTGAAATTTTTCTTCAGTTGACAAACACTTTAAAATATATTTTTCTTTTGTTTGCATATTCTTAGCCCTGTACAAATTCTGTTTTAGGTTGGTGTAGGAATTCATGTGTGTGTGTGTGTACCTAAGAATATCGTCCACCCATTCATTACACCAAACTATCCATGCAGTTCTTCATTGGCCATGTATCTTTTAAAACTGGTAACTACAAATAATACCTTGTTTGAGATTCTTGTCAATACCAAGATGAACTTCACATTCAACAAATGATTCTCTATTTCTTCTCTATTAGAACTATTCTCTGTTCTAAGTATTAGACAGCCTAGTTTTTCTTTCTTCTTCGATTTCATCATTAAGACGTAAACGTTTTCTGTTTGCATCTTTTAAACAACTTCTTTGCAGAATAATAAATTTAAAAAGGAAATTATTTTGGATGATAGACATCATCATTAGTGTTACATATAATAACGACACTCCTCATCAGCATAGCTTTCCACGAACTGCAAATACAATAATAAGTAGTACATATGGATTATGTTTTGGAAATTTGTCCTATATCTTTTGCAAATGCCATTAATTTCCTCGTTTCCTTTATATCATTTTTTTCTCGAGTGCATGGTGATCTCATGCTCACATGCATGGTCATGATTGTGTGATTCTTTTAAATGGTGATAATAATTTTGAGCTAAATTTCAAAAGCCACAATGAGTAACAATAGTGATGGGCACAAATTAATCCTACCAGAAATTGTAAAATTCTTAAAGTGTATGTATATCATATCCATCATGCAGCGCACTTTATTTGCCTTTTGGGGCAGTTAATGCATTTTTATATAAATTTTAACTTCTCATTAGTGACATAAGTGACAGACAAAAACTAAACTAACCTTCCGTAAAATATTCTCTAAATGACAGTGAAATCTATATCAAAATCCGTTGTGTGATTCAGAGGAAGTACTCGGAGAAACAGACGCGCGGGTAGCGACTTTATTTTTTATCATTATATAAATGATAATGATAAAATAATCACATGAATTATTCAATTATTGTGCAAATAATAAAATTTCCATCCCATTGTTGGCTCTTGAATATTCATGGCTTTACCATGTTTGAGACTTAAAATTTTCACACATTCTTAACTCACGTATAAAGGTATAAAGGTTTCGATACATACACTTCCATGTTAATATACGCGGATGATATACGTAGTACTATTAGCTGATGAAGTTAATATACTTCAATCAATGATATATAAGTTGAAGGAATATTTTTTAAAATGGAGTATGGAAGTAAACCTAACGAACTCAGAAATAATGGTGTTCAGAAATGGAGGAAATGTGGACTTACAAACAAGAACGAGTAAAGCTAATATCAGAGTACTGTTACCTTGGTGTAATTCTCACACCAAAGATGTCTTTCTCCAAACACATCACCAACCGATTTGAGCAAGCAAAAAACAACATTAACTCAACATGACGAAAACAACATCACACTGGCATCAAAATGGAAGATATTTTTGGCAGTTTACAGGTCAATCCAAGCGTATGCGGCGCAGGTAAACAAGTTACAGCGGTATTTCTTAAAAAGAGTGCTGAACCGACCGGACTCAATCCCAAACTATTCATTGTCATTGGAAACTGGTACAGAAGACAGTCACTTCTATACATTAGATCTACATATGCAATACATGACAAAGACTTTACTGACATACTCTCCCGATCAATGAAATAGACTCAACATATTTTATATTTTACACTTATAGTAAGTAAGCTATCACCACAACCTTTGTTGTTGTTTTTTTTTTTTTTAGAAGAGAACATTAGACAAATTTAAGAGATAAGAGTTGACTGCAGAAATTTTACAGTTATGATTTATTTCTATTTTGTTTTGTTTTGCCTATACCGAAAAAATGTACTTTTTAGTCGATCAACAGAAAAGACTCAGACTCTTTAAATTTAGTTTCTTTGATAAGCTGTGTGATTTAAAATGTGAATTTTAAAGACAAAATGGGTCGTGGCTCAACACTGACTTCGGAAGAAAAAGGCAAAACATTGGCCTATCGAAACAGCAATCTTACAACCAGGCAGATAGCAGAAAAAATCTCCATAAGTCAAATTGATGTCTGTCATTGTCTACGCAGTCCATCAAATTATGGAATAAATATGAAAAAACCCACCAGTAAAGCCCTTACACATTGCGAAGAGCGAAGAATTCTCAGAGAAGTCTCAAACTCAATGTGTTCTACAGCCAAAATTCGATTAAAATTAGGAGTAAAAACAAATGAAGCTACCGTATGGCGATTGATCAAAACATCTAAAGAGATTTAAATTAAAAAAAAAATCACCTCTTACTTAAAAATAACCTTTTAACTTAGAAAGAACACAATATACATAAGTTTTCAATGGAATTCTGGGATAGAAGAAGACTGCTGTAATCGCTGCAATCAGCTCATTGAGTCATTAAAAGCGATTTCTTGGAGTACAATGGTGGCAAAAGCAGCAAGTATCACAAACCGCTTTTATAAATACCTAGTACCAGCAGCTGGAGAAAAATATTTTAAAGCCAACCTAAATCAAGGTGAATAATAACGATGTTAATAAAAGCACACTGCGATATATTACCACTGAATGCAAATCGTTTCGCATCAGATACTCGTATGTCAACCATACAACCATGTTGCATGCTATGCAACAGGAACGAGCAAGAAACACTGATGCACTTCATATCAATATGCCTTGTGTTAAATGAATTTAGGGTGTCATAGTTTAAGAAAAATATAATTGAGCAAAATGAGCTGATAAACGGTGACCATGAAGTCAGTTGGAAAAGCCTTGGCACAATATTAAATTATAGAAAATTTCTAATATTAAAATGTGGAATCACCATTCTTTCTTTTTTCAAAAATTGTTTAAAATAAGTTAATTTTATCTGTACATCGGTACAGAAAAAATATAAGTACTTTCATTGCACTATAGCCGGAAATGCCATAGTGGTAAATTGCATAGTCCAAGTATAATTAATTGAAATTAGAAAATGAACTAGTGACAGCCCTATTGCCTTAATAGGATTGCAAGGTGCACTGTATGTTCACTTGTTTATTTTTGTAAACAATGTGGAAAACTTTTTCTAAACTTTATAGTGCTGGCAAATTGATTTTAGTAAATTAACAAGGTCAAGGTATTTAGAAAGTGTCTAATATATTTTTAATGTGAATATTTGTCAATTTGTATTTGTGTGAATTGTTTTAATTATGTGTTATAATGAAAAAAATCTAACCAACTTGACCGTGTCTCGTGGATTGAAAACTAACTTTTTGCCAATTTGTGCCAAAATATAAACATTTGTGATTATAGTTTAAAATGTCTATTTAAATGTGTTATTACCGTTTTTTGCCCAATCTTTTCCATTTACCAAATATTCTTGAAAATATCCATACAGTTTTAATTGCAATTTCTTGCTAATATAAAATTGATAACCTCAAATTCCACCAATTCTGTAAAAAATCTTTGAAGTCTTATATGTTTATGTATCCATGTTACCCGATGTCACAGTTCATAAGATTTTAGTCCACGGTTACCAAAATATGGCTGTATCTCTTGTTTCTTTCGGTTGCCTTGGCGAAAATGCATCAGAAGGGCGCAATTAGCTTTTTCTCATCTTAAAAAATAAAATAATTTGGCAGGTTTTGAAAAGAAACAATACATGATTTTAATCCAGTCAATAAGAAAAATTCAAAAAAGGTATTTTGAATTCCTAACCCTAATCCCATCGCTTAATATGGACGGTAAGAGTGGGCGTGGTCAGATTGATCTGAAACTTTGAATATTTCTTTTTAATGTCATAAATAGCAAATTTACCAATTTAGGGCTCTTTAACATCATTATTAGACTTTATGCAAAAAAAAAATGGCATTTCCGACCGTAGTGCATTGTACTAGCTGAGTTTCAGCTTAAAAAATATAGTAGCATACTTTTGAGTGCATAAACTCGTCTGTATTTCTTCATATTTGGTTTACACTTATTTTATTTTAATATTTCCTTTTAAAAATGAATCAAAAAATAAATGCATAAAATGAATATATGTGGTATTTGACAATTGTTTTTCATTATTTTTTCATATTTTTTTCCTGCAAATAGAAATATTTTTGTTACTGTTGAAAAATCATTTTTCCATTCAATTAAATGCATTAATGAAATGAATTTACATATTTAATTTATTTGAATATGGTTGAGTAAACTTTTCTTTACTTATGTATGTATGAATGGTACATATAAGTGTATATGAATGTGCAATGTATGTGTATGTGTGTGTGTGAAATTCTTGAATTGTAATTAAAAAATACTTAAACACCACTCACATATCATTTAGTCATATGAGTACTTACATTGTATAAGTAGAAATTGTAATCACTTTCGCAAGTTGTGTATATGGATATGTATATCAATATATATATATATATATATATATGTATATATATATATATGTATATATGTGTCTGTGTGTGACATTAAACATAAGAAAAATGAAAGAATACAAAACAAAACAAATTTATAAATAACTAGTAAAAAAAAGATGAACTTTGGCTATACCGATGTTCTAATACTCTTCACGAACCTTTTATGTCTTCTGTTTATTGTTCTAAGTTCATTTTTGTATAGAAGGATTTACATAGTTAGTGTATACTTATAGTTTCCAACTTTCAGTTCTATTGTATAAAAAATAAAGAAAATTTTCAAATAAGAAGATGAATTTGTATCTGGGTTTATATGAGAGGTACCCCTCCTAGTAGTCTGAGGGTCTTGAAATGGTGCGATTCGTCTGATTGCGACAAATTAGAGACCAGTTTGAATACATACAGACAAACATTGCTAAATCAACTCGTTTCGTCGCGCTAATCAATAATATATATATATCATTCATGTTCTGAGGAACAGGTTCGTCTACGACTAGTTTACCAAAAGGCTTCCTTCTCCAAATGGGTCGACGAGTAGGATTCTGTAACAGAGTTTACTTAGTCCTGCACTGAGTCCACTTCTTCATCATCGGCGCTAAAATCATCCACGTCCGACTTTTCTAGTTCTACTAAAATGTCACTATCCGCAAGAGATTCTAAGTAGACAAATTTAAGAAAAAAAGAAATTTTTTTTGACTTAAAACCCAACACGCACAATTAATGCATTCGCTACAAATATTAGCTAAAACACATTTTTATTGCACCAAATGCCCTCAATTAATTTAAAATATTAAAATTTAGTATTTTATTAGTTAAAAAATGACCACTTCACTAATTTTTCACTATTTATATTTTTATATTATATGTATACACGTATAAAATACAACTTACTTCTGCGGCTCATTAGTACAAGTGATAAACTTCGCGCCAAAATTTCGCATTTTTTTTTTTAAATAACAGAAAACAAAAGTCATAGATAAGAGAGAAGTAAACATAAACAACAACCCGCATAATCGATGCATGCCGGTCTGATTGATATTTGTGAAATAAAAGAAAATGGAAATATTAACACTCAAACTAACCAGCACAAAGACTATAATAAACAATGACTAACTCTCATTGTGTATGGGTTATCATAGTCAGGTCTAGCATTATAGACTCCAGAGACCCCACATACACTCCGTCAAGCTACAAAACAAAAAAATGTCAACACTCAATCTATTTATAGCAAGTTATCCTCTCTGAGGTGATACTACGTAAGATTAAGTTGAGCACAACCACAAATCTTGCATTAATCAAAAACAAACTGAAAGCTGTTTAGACGTTCTCGTAACCATTCCTGCTAAGGCTTAGAAAATACTGTCTTATATATTTTTTTGATTACACTTTCCATTTGTTATTACTTTGTTGTACAAAACATATTGACTGGACTAGACATAAATGGATACAATTTCGTGATCGAGATGTCCAATCTACATGTTTAATAGAAGCCTATGTCCAGGCTGAGCCACAGCAAAGCGTGAGATCGCAGCTAGTTATTATTAAAATTAAGAGTTTAAACCAATAATTTATGTAATAATGAAACTCTATATATATAAAATATATACCATAACATATTTATACAACACTTTAATTTCCGTACCCATAGGGAGCTAATGGGACCCAATTACTAAGCTTACGCCGTCTGTCCGTCCGTCCGTCCGTCCGTCCGTCCTCATGAACCGTAATAGGTAGAGAGTTGAAATTTTCACAGAGTGTGTAATTCACTTGTGTGTAGAACGACAAAAACTAAAAATACATATTTTTAGAAGCATTGTTCTTTAATTTAACCTTTTGTTTAACAAGTTTTTGTTTTTGTAGTATACTTTTAAGCTGCAATTATAGTATACTTTTAGGCTGTTAAATATACACATAATTCTAAATTTTAAGCACAAAATCTTGTACGATGGTACGGAACTCTTCGTATGCGAGTCCGACTCACACTTGACTGATTTTTTAAATTATATTTTACTCAGTTAACTTTAAGAAATTGTTTTTTTTTTTTTTTAATTTGTTCATTTGAAGTAACATTGTTTTATTTTTAATATTAAATGAGACCACCATGTGCTTTTCCTAATTCAAACAATCTCTTTCTCATTGAGTTTACTAAACAAGCTTGATAATCACTTTTCGAAAAAGCGCCTTAAACCATTATGGAACCTCCATCAAAATTTCTCTTGGAAAATATGAGGCGTTCTTTTCTTAAGTCCATCCAAATTGAATTTCTTTTCATTGGAAAAGATCACCTGTTTGCAAAAAAAAAACAATGCATATTACGCATTCAAACTTAACTGTTAAAAATAGTTATGGAGTCCCAGGAAGTGTTTAAATTATTCAAAGCAAATTGGAGTCGCGCTGATTGATGACGAGGTAGCAAAGTTGGTGATTTCTTCATCACACCTCTGACTATTGTTCAGACTCTTTTAAGATAAGCTACACGGTCATATGGGATATTGAGGTACTGCTTAGTGCAGAAAGTTGGCTATAAGACACAGTTGAATTGCTTTGCTTTATTCAAAATTCACCGCTTTGGTTTTCGACCAGAACTTCGTACATAAGGACAAAACAGATATATCAATATTATACATATATTCAATTCATAATTAACAAACAGTTCTTATAAAAAGCTGAATTCTTCCTTTTTTGAATTGACTATGTTGCTTCGTTGGATAAGTATGATTTTAGTATGACACAAACCCATAGCTGAAGACTATTTAAGGAGAAATAGTGTTTATATTTTTTCATACAAAATTTCTCCTTAGAAATTCAAGGCTATGAAATAATATTATATTCCTCAAAAATACTGTTAATAATTAATAGCAATTTTTCTCAGATGTGATGATGCTCATTAAAACTATTATACTACTATTAGTAAAACTCGTCGTTTTCCAATAAAGGATATGAAAATTATTTCTTTCTCATTTTCAAAGTTGCGTTGTTATTTGTTGTATGTAGCAGTGGTTTACGTCAGAGTTGATATAATGTTAATTTTCATAGACTCTTTCTTTCACTGCTTAGTTTATTCCGTATAAAGTCACGATTGAGTGTTAAACTATAATGGTTCAACACTTTTGTAAACAACTGTAGGAATAAATTTTTATTTTTATATTTCATTGTTCGATTGATTTCAATGGAATTCCAAGAAATGCAATATGAAATTGTCTTTTTACATTAAATAGAACTTGTGATTTAATATTCTTAATATTTGATATAAGTGAATAAGTTCTGGTCCTTCTTATATTGTGAACCACATTTTTTCCACTTATTACAATCCCTTATTGACAGTCAGTCGGTCGGTTTGTCGTTTGGTCGATCTATCAACATTTAATAAGAATATTGAGTTGTATCTTTTTATAAAAATGGAACTAAACAATACCTTCATCAATCAATTAGATCATCAGTCAACCACAATACAATCAATAAATGTATACATATATGTTTGTACATATTACATAAAAAAAGAAAGAAAATGGAAAAACCAAATCATGAACTTCGATTACAAGTATAAATTTTATTTAGTTTATTTTTTCAAATAACTTTTCATAACAGTTTGAAAATTGGATTTATGAAAAAATCATAGGTGTACGAATTATTAGTCGTCAGGGTAGTTATACATATATATAACTATAACTCTAAGCCATATTTTTAGAAAATTCTTAAGTCAACATATCGCATATGTTTAGGAGCAACAAACTGTTTCTGTACACATTAAAGCTCTATTATAAGAAAGATGAACAATGGTGTTTTTATATTATATATCAAATATTTAGAGGGATTCGAGATGATCATTGTATGTTGTTTTTTAACAAATAATTAATATTTAAAAATTTTGAGTTGTGGCCCTTTAGATAAACATGTGCGATATGTAAGCTACTTTGACTTGTTGACACAGATTTCAATTCAATTCAAGTTTAACATCCATTTCAATTCAATTTGAGCTTCCTTTTCAATTCAATTTCAGCTTCCTTTTCAATTCAAGTTCAGCTTTCATTTCAGTTAACATTTCAATTCAATTTCAGCTTCCTTTTTAATTCAAGTTCAATTTCCATTTCAATTTAATGCAATTTTAATTTCAAAATCCATTTCAATACACTTTGCATTTTTATACTCTTCACGCAGTGTATAGTATTATAAGTTTGTCATGAAATTTATAACAAACAGAAGGAGACATCGCAGATCCCATAAACTATGTATGCATATTCTTGATCAGCGCGACGAGACGAGTTTGTATAGCCATGTCTGACTGTCTGTCCGTCTGTATGTTTATCTAATAAGTATCTGACCAATATCTACCAAATTTTAAGACCTTCGGATCACTAGAAAGGGTACCTCCAATACAAATATGAACAATAATCAGACGATGCGTGAAAAGTGTAACAAATTCGGCATAGTCAAAGTTAATCTTATTTTTACTGGTTTTATTTTATTTCAAAATTTAGATCAAATTTTAGTTTACCTTCCAATTTCCAATTAATTTTCCATTCCAATTCAGACAAAATATTCAATTCTATCGTTATTTACTGTTTACTATAAATGCTGATCTCTTATATAATTTAGCAAGGCTCCAACCATTCTTTGCGCATAAATTATATCTGAAAATTAGTAGAAAAATGTTTAAACAATAAGAAAAGAATCTGGTAAAAATCCAAAATTTTAAACATCAAATACCAAGAAGTCCTTTATCAAAAGATTTTTATGTACTCGTATGTATGTAGTAGTACTGTGGCCACCGCATTGCTGAGGCTCAAACTGGGCAAATATTATTAAATATAATACTCTGGACTGGCTCACGAAATTGTGTCCTTTCATGTTTAATCCTGTCTATATGTTTATATTGATTTAGTGTTGACAAAATCATTTAATTATTTAGATTTAATGTAAAATATTACACCTAAAATTTACAAAATAGTACTAGCTACCAGGGCCTACAACTCTATTAATAGAATTAGAATTTTTTCCTTTAATGTAAACATATAGGAAATTATTTGCCAAAGCACAAGTATTTTTCTCACACCACGGAAAATATTTTTCGTTCAAATATTTGCCTAGTGTGAACGTGACTAAAGTTTACATAATGCATTTTATAAGTGTAAGGTTACATACTATGACTAAAAGCAATTTGATTAAAAAATTCTTTATATATAGGAGAATTTAAAAGATTTTGAACAAAATTTCAACATAACATCTCTAAAAATAAGGCACTAAGAGTACATAGCTCAATTCATATATGTATGTAATATATTACTTTATGTATCGCATGCCGAAGAAGAAAGCTACTCGTATTAAAAACTAAGTATGAATATTAAATATCCCATCCCAGTAAAACTCCTCTGCTTCAAAATATATTCAAAATTTAATGCATGAAATTATCTATTTTTATATAAAAATTATTATTATTTACTATTTGTAATAAAATTGGATCTATGGATAAATTGGATTATTTTCAGGTCGTACAAAACCGAAATCGCTGAAATGGAGACAGTACTTTGAAGTGTTTCCTACTTTATGATTATTAATTAATTTTAATTAATTAATTAACTATGTAATTCTAATTTAATATTGCATACACTCAATCATCATTCAACATACATATACATAAATTACTAATGTACTTACTACTTACTTACTACCAAAAGAAATGACTATGATGAAAAATAAGTATTATATAATTGTAATTGTAATTAACAAAAATTAAACTTGAGTATTTTCTCAGATTTGGGTTTCCAAAAAATAACAAAAACAAAACATACAAAATAAAATAAAACAAAACAAAACAAAACAACAACAAAACAAACAAACAAAGATATTAACTAGAATTTTAAAGAAAGAAATATAAAAATATTGAAAAAAAAAATTTAATAAATTATACACAAAATAGTAAAAGAAATATAAATAGTTAAAATTAATGGAAATGTCTAAAGAAATCTTAAAGAAAATTTATTGTAAAATGTAAGCAAAAAGCACGATAAGTTAACAACAACAACAACAAAAATATGAAGTAGCTAAATTAAAAATAATTAATTAATTAATTAAAATTAAAAATTAATAACAAAAAAAAAAATAAAAAACGAAAATTTATACAAAATAAAAAGAAAAATAAAAACAACACTCACCACCACCAACACCACCACCTCCACCTTCAACACCATTAAACCCAACAAATCAAAATAGTTTTTAATGGAATATAAAAAACAAAAAATAAAATAATATGAAATAAAATAAAATAAAATATACTTAGAAATTTACAAAAAATTATAAATAGAAAATTTGAAAAAGAAACGGAAAAGGAAAAGGAAGGCTTTTTTATTAAATTCCTGTCCCCTGAAGTGTGAATTCTATCTACTTCTCAACATACCAACTCATTTACTCTAAACTATAACTATAAATTTATTATAATTATGATCTATAAACTATTGTTATTCTATGTAGAAAGTATCTTCTAACTTCTCCTTAAAAAAAGGCATTTATACTATTGTAGATTTTATTTTTTTTTATTTTTTATTTTTTTTTTTTTTTTTTTTTTGTAATTTAAATTTTCATGAAAGAAACAACAAAACGGAAATAAACAAACAAGCAAACCATGTTTGTTTATAAAAAAAATAAAATCACCTCAAACAAATCTATCGATCCACAGTTCATACAATATAAAAAACTAAATATTGAAAACTATAAAAATCTTTGATGAAGAACAAGATATTTTTTAAAAATAAAATAATATAATTAAAAATAATTTTTAATGAAATCTTGTGCTGAATTACAATACTTTTGAAATACGTATGTATCTTAAAAAATCAAAAACAAATAAAAAACTAGAAGAAAAATGAAATCTATTCTATGATCAAATTAAATACAATGATGTATCCAAAGTTATCACATGCCCCTTACCCAATTATTAAACAGAGGAGAATGTGTCTTTTTAACATCAAAATCAATGTTCAATTTAAAAAAATTTAAAATTTAAGTACAGTGATGTACTATCAATAGATTCATTATACTTAGTATACTCTGTATCCTATATGTATACATATTTCCTTACATGAAGATAAGGAAGTGTGGAAGATAAGGAAATTTTATAGAACTTCCGAGCCATGCCATAATCCTGTTTTCCTTCCTACATTTATTTATTCAATACAATCATAAAAACTTGGACACACAGTAATTTTTTTTTATTTAACTGAAAAGTTCTGACACTTCTTATGAAATTATTCTGTAATCTATATTTTTTATGGGGATTCTTTTTAAATGATGAAAGATTGGGTTTCAGATTTTGATATGCCCAATGCGATGCTCCACCCCAGTAACTTGACTGAAATACTTAGTTGGCATACTTATCGAAATATTCCCACATCTATAATGATAATGAATGTAATGAGCAAATTTAGTGAATTCCCCATTCTTAAATTATACATGTGAATTAAGTATAGAATAAGAGTCCGGGAAATATAAATATTAAACCAGACATCTCACATATTCAGACACTAATTAACGTTTAAGTAGTAGTAGTAGTAGTAGTAGATCTTACCTCTTATAAAAATCAACTGCAAAACAACACCAGTAAAAAGAAGATTAACTTTGGCTATACCGAAGTTGTAATACTCTTCACGCATCTTTTATATCTTCCGAGTATTGTTCTATGTTCATGTTTTGTATGGAAGGTACCCCTCCTTGTAATCCCAGGGTCTTGAATTTTATATTGTTGATGGATATGGGTCAGATGCAACGTCGAAATTTCAGTTTCATAGTAGAAAAAACAAAAAAGTTTTTTTTTTTTTAAAGATTAATTTGAATCTGGGTTTGTATGGGAGGTGGTCATATTCGGTTGATTCTGACAAATATATTGCTTACGGTGAAGAGGAAGCTTCGTGCAAACTTTCAGCTCTATAACTTAAAAAGGGAGGGACTAGTTTTCATACATACAGACAGACAGGCGGACAAACATACATACGGACAGACAGACAGACGGACTGACGGACATAGCTAAAACAACTCGTCTCATCGCTCTGATCAAATTAATATATAGTTTATGGGGTCTCCGATGTCTCCTTCTGTATGGTACAAAATTCATAACAAACTTTAAATACTATTCACTGCGTGAAGAGTATAAGAATTACACCATGAGTTGCTAAGAGGTTTTTGATCTGCTACAACTTCTTGGACTTTGTGGGTTCCACTGAAATCTGTTCCATATACTCGTATATCAATAGCATCTTTCCCTAAAACATGATTTCTTCAATCAAATTGTCTGCATTTGTGGAGAAGTTTAATTGTTTGCTCATAATTGGTTATGATTGGAAATAGTGGAAGAGGCCAACTAATTCTCAAAGTTTTCATATAAATAGATACCAATTTTGTGTGCTTATAAATTATTACAGTTCTCTGAAATCAGCCAATAAACTATACCTAATAGCCAAATTTGTCTAGCAATGTTAAATTGTATTTGATTAACAACTTAATCTCAGCAGGATTCTCTGAATTAACATTATTCCGTCTAAAATCTTCCATCTTTCCAATCACAAGCATGTAGCTTTTGGGGTCTTATAAATAGTAATTAGAACTACTGTTTCATATTACCAATTTTTGAATAAATCATCGAGAGAACTTGGGCTCTTGGATATATCACTGGAGGAAAAAGAAATATATGTAAATTTATTCTTGATTTCTACTTAATAGTAAAAGCTTTACATTCATTTATAACAATTTCATTTTATTATAACAAATTATTTTGGAAAATGCATGAAATAAGCAATACTACTTTGTTTTCGGCTTTTGATCAAATCCTTATTTTAATTACTTATGTGTTTTATAATAAGTAAAAGTTCCAAGTTCCAAAAATTAATATAAAATTGATAAGAACATAAAAATATTGTTTGTTTTTTTATTCAAATGAATAATTAATGAAATGGAAATTGAAGATGAAGAAGATTTGTTAAGAAAATTGTCTAAATTAAAAACTTGAATAAAGAATATAAAATTGTTATTAATTAAAATGAAAAATACTAAAAAAAAAAAAATAAATAAATAAATAATAAATATAAAATTAATATTAAATAAAGGAGAAAATAAATTGATGGCTCTGTGCTTCTCTAATGCACATTAATAAACAAAATTAATTAAAGGAAAAAAAATTATAATAATAAGAGATTAAAAATAATTGTTAAATCAAAAAAGAAAAAGATGATAAAAATCTAAACAAAAAAAAATTATACATGTAATTGTGTCAAAATTTGTTTCAATGTCTATTCCAAAATTTTAGAAACAACACAACACAAAATAATCTTTTAACCTTAAATACTTATGTAATTATTATTACTATATTAAGCTTCTTATGCTTGGTTTTTTACAACACTGCAACACTTATAATATAGTAAAAAGTTTCTCGATCCTTTTTCACTTTGAATAACAAAAACACAAAAAAAATACATAAATAGAAAATTTGCTCGATATGTTTAGATTCTTAATCTTTTACATTCAAGCTGACAAGATTGTTATTGTCTTTGTATGGGGAACTACTACATCCAGTAACTTGAGTACTCTACTTTTGACATTCTGATTATCTGTGTACGAGACATTACTATGTATAGAGTAATAGCACCTATCCACTTCTGATGAGTTTGTTATTGTTTTTGTATGAGAAACTACTTCATCCACTAATCTGAGATCTCAGTACGAGATATTTTAAAGGCACAACATTACTTGTTCGCTCGCTTTTGTCAAGGTAGATGCTACATTCCGTAAAAAATTTATGAAATGTAAACTTATGAC
The DNA here is from genome assembly GCA_035041805.1 of Amiota mariae. Taxonomy (NCBI): domain Eukaryota; kingdom Metazoa; phylum Arthropoda; class Insecta; order Diptera; family Drosophilidae; genus Amiota; species Amiota mariae. The sequence goes on from JAWNKV010000676.1 coordinate 215,031, forward strand.
ATTGGAAACCAATTTTTCATATTTAATGTATTTGTTTTTTTTTTTTTTTATTAATATTTGAATTTTCTACCTCAAATTAGTTAATCGTGGCTTGCGAGCAAAAAGGAGAACTATATTCTTCAATGGATTGCACATCGAGCAAATAGCATTTACAAACATACACATACATACTTATATGATTTATTAAGATTTTCATTTTTAAATCTAATCTAACTCGCTACATTTCTGCACTCTCAACTTATAGCTTTTCCAACAAATCCTTTTACAGAACTTTAACTTCGGAACTTCACCGAAGTTTACATACCTTTCATACAAATGCAATAGTACGAACAGAATTTTCCATTCAGAAATCTGAAAATCGTTGATTTAAGGTAAAGAAATTATCAGTAAAATTTAGTATTCCTTATATGGCACATCTATCAAATATTGGTTCAGTCGGTGGAATTTTAGATATTTTATCTTATAACATTTCAGATTGTTTTCTCGATTTATTATATTGGTTGATATCAAAAAAGTATCCGCAGTTATTTGGACAAATATTTTCTTTATTGAAAATCAATTTTAATCAATTACGTACAAACATATTGGCCATTTTTATCGAATACGAGTATAACCCTTTACCAAGTAATTTTCAGAGATTTTTACAAAGACCGAAACAAATAGTAGTCAGACGGTGCAAGATCTGAGCTATAAGGTGAATGTATTTTTCGATTTTTTTCACCAAATCTAATATTATGCCATGTCAAATTGTTTCCCCGAAAGCTCACCCCATAACTTGATATTACCTACATACATACTCGTATATGTATATGATAGTATAGTTGTCCGATTGATGAAAATGGCATCATTTTACATATATGGATATATAAAGTTTTGAAGCTGTAATACAAAAATATAGAAGATAAAGTCAAACATCACATTGTCCATGGAAAGTATCTGTTTCAATAATCAGGAAACTTTGATTAAAAGCTAATAAGCCAATATCTATTACATACATATCTACTTGTATGTAACTAATCAATTTCTCTGCATATAATTGGACATCAATACCATGACATAATCGTTCACTCTAAAAAGGGTCTCTGATCCTGATCTTAAACCACATTATTCACACTATGTTTGTATAAGGTATGTTTACTGTACTATTTAACTGTAGAACTAACACACACACTCTCTTTTTCATTTATCTAATAAATAACATAGCCTACATAAGGACATGTAAATAAATACATTTATAAATACAGTCGTCAGCAGAAAACGCTTAAAGAGAGCACAAAGACAGAAAAACATAATTGAAAAAAATACAAACATACAACTACTATGGCAACCATATTCGAAATGCGCTTAAGAATAAATATTCAATAAAACATACATAATAAATCCATTTTTTCATACCAAAAAAAAAAAAAAAAGAAACGATAAGAAAAAATTTTAAATTAAATTGTAAAATACAATAAAATTTGTACATTGAAACAAATCAAACGAAGGATGATGATGATAAAGTGAAATTATAGAAATTGGTCATACTAGATAAATATTCATATGCATATGCATATGGTATGTATTTTATGATTATGATTATTTTATCTCTTTAATCTCAATATTTTTATTTATATTTTCAGTTTTGTATACTAGTACAATATTTATTGTTTAAGGATAATCCAAGAAAAGATTTTTCATTTTCTTTTCTTCAAACAAATGTTCCAAAAATTTTTCAATTGAAATTATATTAAACTAAGCATCCCTCAGTAATTTTAAGGAACTTGGAGAGAGATGCCGGTGCTAACCTCATTTTGGTAATGTTGAAGACGTACCAGGCTAATCATCTCCAAATAAAAAAGTCCTCTCCTATCAAAACTATTTCTAAAATCGAAATGAATTTCCCAGATTTAATCCCTTTGATACCAATTCTTATTTTCTAAACATATATAAAAAGTCGGCGAAAAAGCATTTAATATCAGATTCGTAGAGAACTTAACAAATTTCTTCCAATTAGGTAGTGATCAAGAATAAACTTAGTCTACATACTCGTATTTTTATACTTTTCATGCAGTGAATAGTATTATAAGTTTGTCATGAAGCTTGTAACACACATCGGAAACCCCATAAAGTATATATATAGTATATATTCTTGATCAGCACGACGAGACGCGTTGATCTTGCCATGTCCGTCTGTCTGTATGTATGCAAACTCAGTTTTTGAGCTAGAGAGCTGAAATTTTTCTTGAAGCTTTCTTTTCAATACATTTGTTGGAATCAGACTAATTGGACCACTAGGGATGTACCCCCCATACAAACTTGAATCCAAATTAAAGTTCTTATTGTACAACACTATCCACTTGAAATTTGGACACTCTAAGTTTCTGAACCATATCCACCAACCATGTAAGATTTCGGGCCACTAGGAGGGCCATGAAGAGTTTTACAACTTCGGCATAGCCAAAGTTAATCTTCTTTTTACTGATTTCTCATAATATACTTGTTGATAAGAAAAGATCTTTTGGAAATATAAGTTTATTCTGATCATATCACTCACTAAAGTCAAGTAGGCCTATGTTACTTTGATACTTATTAATCAACCCTCGTATTTAGACATATTAGAACTTATTTTCCTCATAATGTAGGGACTTGTGAATAAGAAAAGATCTTTTGGAAATGTAAATATGTTCTGATCCTGCTAGACTCGAGCAGGTTTGATAAGTGTTCTTATATAGATCTACTACTAAGGACCTTTTGCATGTTCAGAATCAATTTTAGTCCAAGTGTCTGATAACGCTTTAGATCGATTAATCCAATTTTTTTTTTTTACATTAATAATATTACAATAAATAAATAAATTCCAAAATAAAATCGTGTTTGTTCCACGTATCTACATCCATTTTTTCAACTCAACCACGCTTATTGTAACTGTTTACAATTTTATATTATCGATTTTTCATCGAAATGGCCATTTCTCTGTCATCGTTATCGGTTCAGATTTTAAGTCTATAACGGACTGAAACTGATCTGATCGTGTAAAAAACCCTTTAGTATTAGTCATTTGAATAATTCGTACTAAATGATTCTAGATAAATTATCCATATTCATGATTTATGATTGGGATCTGTAAATCTGAATCTTGGTGAAGTTTATACCGTCTGTCATAGAATTGACTAAGAAATATCATTCAGGAATATCTTTAACAAAGAAAAATGTCCTTATGAATAAGCGAATTTGACATATAATAATTATATTTATTTTTACTTATTATTTTTTTTTAATTTTTTTCTATATTTATTTATTTTATCATAAACTTTTTTTTTTTTTTTTTTTGTTTTGTTAAAGAGAGAAACAGGTTTTAAAACAAAATAACGATAATAGAAAAAATTAAGGAAAAATACACTCAAAAAAAGGAAATAATGTGCAAAAGAATTTATTTTGTTGTTATTTATTGTTATTGTTTGTATACAAAAAAAAAAAAAGAGCCAAATACATAATTAATGTAATTAATTATTTAAGATACAAAAAGTTTCATTTTGCTTAAACAAAATAAATTTAAAATAAAAAGGAAAAATAATAAAATAAAATTATTAATAACAACACTAAAAAAAAAAAGCCGGAAATGTGAACAAAAAATTATAAGGAAAATATACTCATATTGTATTTTATTTGCGAAGAGTGATTTTTTTGTAGAAATATAAAAAAGAAAAACATTTTTATATACACAAAATATATGAAATAATTAAATTAAAAAAAAATTAACAAAAAATTATGAAAAAAATTTAAGTAATTTAAAAAAAAAATTATATATGTATATGTTAATTATTTATATATATTTTTGGGAAATTGTTCAAATTTTGAATTAATTACAAAATAAAAAGAAAGTGAAAATGGAAATGGAAAAATGAAAATGATGATGATGAATTAAAATTTAAAATTAAATTAAAACAAAATAGTATTTAATGAACATTATGGACAAATTAAAAAGCAAAACAAGTTAACATTACATTATATAAGTAGTTAGTAATTTAAACGTAAACTTAAACCAACAAAAACAACAACAACAACAAAACAACAACAAGAACAACAAACCAAAAAAAAAAACAAAAAAAAAATAAAAAAAAATTAAACAAAACAAAATAATAAAAAAAAACAACAGAAATAAACAAAATTATATTAATATTAATATTAAAATTAATTGTATGTACGATTAAATGAAAAAAAATAAATATATGAATGTATATTTTTTTTTTTTGTCTTTTTTGTGTATTCAAACAAAAAGAAATAAAAATGAAAAATAAATATTAATAAATATATTTAAAAAAAAAAAACAAATAAAAGGAAAACTTAATAAATGTTTTAAGAAAATAAGATAAAATAAATTTAAAAAAATTATTAAATGTGTTCGAAACAAATTCATATACAAACAAAGCAACATACTTAGTTATATGTATGTATAAACCAACACCACCATCACCACCAAATATACACACACACATGCTAATACAAAATTTAAAACAAAAAAAAAAAGTATATTGTTGAAATTAAATGGAAAAAAATGTATGAAACAAAAAATCAAACAGAATTGTACATGTTGAATTATAAAAAAAAGAAGTTTTTTTTTAAATTATAAATGTATTTAAACACACTATATATTGTTTTTTTTTTTTACATAACAGGATATACATACATACTTAATACAAAGCAGTTTTCAAAAAGATTTACAATAGTTTTTTTTGCTGGCGATAAAACTTCAGAAATAGATCAGATATAAGTAAATATGTAAGTACTAAAGAGCTGCGCAAATGGTTCTATTCACCACACTTCACTACTGCACAGTAGTTTTAAGCACTAGCATTGACAGCGAATTAGAAAGTTCTATTTAAAGCATTTCCATCAAAACAAACACTGCTCTATTTGAAAAGCTTTCGCAATAGTGCCTTGGCAGTGCTTGAGTTCTGTTATGAAGCAAAATTTCAAAACAGAACAAGTATTGAAGTAAAGTAACGAGAAATTATACCAAGCACAACGTGTACAGTAGAACACTTCCTTAATCTTATAAGTATGTATTTGCAAATGTATTCAATTCATCTATCAATTGATTGCACAATATTTATGAAAATCGATAATTTTTCACAACAAAATTTTCCGACATGGAAAATGAACCATTATGATCATGTATTTCCTTTTTGCATAGTTTTCATTATATTTCAAATTTTCCGCAAGAAATCAACAAATCGAAAGATTATCTATTTACAGAGCGATTTATGTGCACACAAATTAAAATTTTATTATGCTAACAAATTGACACCTCCTAGGCAGCAGATAACAAGAAAACAAAAAGTTGTCATCAGAAGAGCTTTTCTTGTCATCGCAAACACCCATTAACAGTTATTTGTTACAGACAAACAATTTCAATTTCTTTGTCATCGCTGTGAGAATATGTCGGTACAGTGCTGTAGACACACACGAGAATTTTAATCAAAAGATAGTCATATTTGACTCTCCTAGATGATTAAAACAATCAAATATGCACTCATTTTCTAGTCATAAATGACTCTGTCGTCGGTAGAAAATGGTACCCTGCATATGACTATTCTTGAAGAATCATTTATGATCTCTGCTTTAAAGCAGTTTTCATGCATATTTGCTATCATTTGTGATCATTTTTTGCAGTCATTTGCTTACTTAAATTTGGCATCATTTTTGACACAACATCTGATTGCAATTTGCAATCATTTTATGATCATATTTGGCATCATTTTTGACCAACATCTGAATGCGATTTGAAATTATTTTAAAATCTTAATTTCTACAATTTTGTAATTTCTTTTTATTTATAATTATTGCATTCATTTTAAATTCGGTTGACAAAGTATAAACTAAACTATGTACATTATTATTAAAAATTTTCTATTATGTATTACATTAAGTACGTTTTCGTTTGGTAAGACATTCCTTGGAATGGACAAAATGCTTTTGTAAAATAATGCTTATCTCTTTGTCCTCGGCCTTATACTTCACATGGCACATATCTATAAGGAAAAAATTGTTATTATCATGTTTTAAATTGAAATCATTACATTCTTACTATTAATTACTGTTGTGACAAAGAAGCGCTTGGTGTCTCATTGGTCCCCTTTCAACTGAACAAAGAGGCCAATTCATCGGTAAATACTTTTTGGATGGCACTTCTTAAAAACTGCGACTCCAATTTTTGCAATAACATTTTTCTAAAATAAAAATAATTAATTGGGACAAATAATAAAAAATATGCAAATATACGTACAAACTCATCCCGAAATTCCTCGTCCTTCTCCAATTCATCATTAAAATTTATCAACTCCTCCTCAAAAGGAATGGCAGTTTGTCAAATCTCGAATTATGTTCCAATGTAATGGAGTTGTGCTGCGATTACCTCCTCCGTTAATTTTCCAATGGTCTTCCTGGACTGCTGCACTTCTTCTGTTAAGACATCCAATGCTCAATAAGTATATTTGCTGGACAAGTGATTTCGGGAACATAGACCGGTTGTACTGCAATAAATGAAGTTTATCATTATGCATATCAACCATTTTAATCAAATACCTCGAAACTATTATCACCTTCTGAATAAGTTTCAATATGCTATTCCATATTTTCGCGAACTGCAAGATTACTTGACATAATCTTTTCAGCTTCTCTTTTCGCTATGCGCCTTATTTGTTTAGCAGACATTATTTACATACCCTGTTGAAATAATTCACTTCAAAATGTTTGTTTTGTTAAAATAAATCACTTTTAATTTATTTTTTTCTTTAAAGCACAACTTCTCACTTTAACAATCGAAACTTGAAAGAATGATGCCGTTCTCAATTTTCTCTTTCGAATAGTTTGTACGTATTTCCAACAACAAGAACGCAAGAAAAAACCAAATTTGAGTTCGAAACACAATTTCGAAGTTCGAATTGTCCAGTCTTAGTCCAGAATTGTCTTTGACGACGACGAAATTTAGTAATCTTAAAACTGTCCCGTTATAACAGTAAACGCGCAAAATACAAAAATCAGTTTTGAATCATCCAGACCAAAAAAGGATTGCAGCTGCACGAAGAAACATATTTCGAACATGTGCTGACTAAAAAATGATTTCTCTTTTTTTCTTCCACCGTAAATGATCAAGAACAACTCATGCAAATAACGGGAAAAAATATCATCACTTTTTTATCATAAAGAATAGTCATATTTGACTCTTCCTTTTGACTAACTAAGTACAGTGAAATTCCTCATTACGGACAGTCCTTATAACCGGACAGCTCCAATAGCCGGACAAATTTCGTGGACACAGCTATTTCATTAATTTTTCCATAGAAATATCATTCTAATAACCGGACGCTTTAATAATCGGACGCTCCAATAATCGGACGCTTCACTAACCGGACGCGGACACTACATTTCAAACCATTTTGATCAAAAAATCTCTCATAAACGGACAAAAATCAAAATATCCCAAACAAGTTTTTTAAAAATCCCATTCGTATTTGTGTTATTAAAAACGAATTTGGTGATTCCCCTTTTAGCATGTATGCCGTATGTTCAGCATCAAAGCTGTCAAAATCTATTAATGTGCTTGAAGCTGTTTATTTCATCAGAGCAGCTTGGAATAAAGTATAAGCTACAACAAAACTGCTTCCGTTAAGCACGATTTTCGGAAATTAATGAGAGTCTTCCCGAATTTGATCCCGAAGATGACATTCCGCTGGCAATCTATGCTATATTTCACGAAGGACTCGATTTAGCAAATGATTTCGATGGGTTTCTTCAAATAGATACAAATGTCTGCGCTGAAGACAACAATGTAGAAATTCAATTTGAAGAAGAAAGCGATATTATGGACATAAGTGATTCAGAAGAAGAATCGAATGAACAAAAAACCATAACATCATACGATGAGGCGTTAAAACTTCTTGTGCGTTTGAAACAATTTGCCAAAAATATTTTTGTAACTTTTCAAAGCACAAAAAATATCTAAAGTCATTTTGAAAATGAACATTTCAAATCAAGACAAGCTACGTATATTTAAGCAACCAACCATTACAAAATCGTATCAACCAAAGTGACTAAAATTAAAGACTTCATAAATTCGTTATTCATAATTTAAATAAAATTTTTGTGGCCCCTCCCCCATAAGTGGACACCTCCTATAACCGAACAAAAACATTGCGACGGTATGTGTCCAGTTATGAGGAATTTCACCGTATATGAAAACTCATTTTTAGGGTTCCGTACCCATAGGGAGCTAACGGGACCCTATTACTAAGCTTACGATGTCCATCCGTCCGCCCGTCCGTCTCCTACTCTATATCATGAACCGTAATAGGTAGAGAGTTGAAATTTTCACAGAGTGTGTAATTCACTTGTGTGTAGAACGACAAATACTAAAAATACACATTTTTAAAAGCATTTAACCTTTTGTTTAACAATTTTTTTTTTTAGCATACTTTTCAGCTGTTAATTGTAGTATACATTTAGGCAGTTAAATATGCACATAATTTTATATTTTAAGCAAAAAATCTTGTACGATGGTACGGAACCCTCCGAGTGCGAGTCTGACTCACACTTGGCTGATTTTTTAATCATCTAAAGTAGTCAAAAATGAGTCAGATTGTCGAAAAAATAATCATCCAAATGGTAGCTAGGAACTGATGTATGAAATTTTATCATAGTGTTAGTGAAATATTTATGTGCGCATCTCATACACAATGTTTGTTGTTGTTTTCATGAATTTCTCTTTAACCGTTTCGTTCTATTTCAGTTTTGTTCTACACATAGTTCAATGATTGAAAGTTCTATTGCTTGTTTATAGTACAGCATTCGCTCTCACATCAAAATTTTTTCCCCATTGCACTATGTATTTGTTTTGTTGAGAAAGAGAACATGAGAGACAGTACAAAGTATTTGAAAACACAAGCGATGGCTTACAGAATAATTTTATAGTGCTTGCGCAGCTCTTTAATAAGTAAATAAGTCCATAATTACTTTAACTTAGACATATTTGAAAGGCATAAGCATTTGTCAACAAACAATCATCAATTTCTTGAAATCACTTTTAGTTTAATTTTTTAAATCACAAAGAAATAATAAACTGTATGACTATTAAATCAAAATACTTTTATTTATACCATATGTTTATGATTTTATTTTTTTTTTTTTTTATGCCATTTTCTTTATTTGCCAGTGATAGTCAAAAAAAAAAACAAAACATTTTTTGATTAAAGAGAAAGTCAACTATTTCTGAGATCCAACATACTTATGTAGCTTCAATCAAAATTTTGGATGGTATCAGGTCATACACGCACACACTAACTATTCAAATTAAACAAAATTATGTACTTATGTCATTGTTCAAAACTATTAAGAAAACATCAAACAAAATAAAATTAAATAAGAAAAAATAAAAGTAAAAAAAACATAAAAATAAAATAAAACACAAAAAACTCAAGTAAAATTCTTTATGGTAATCATCAACACAAGAACGAACATGTAATTTTTAAATTAAAAAAAAAAAACTGAAGAAAGAGAACAAACAAATGAAATACAAATCGTGCATGCATCTGTGCATGCATACTGAATTATTGTGGTAGAATTATTGGAAGGAAGTCAAATGCAATAAATGTGTATACAAAAAAAAAAAAAAACATTCCAATTTGTTTTATTATCTTTTCATTTATTTTTTGATCTGTTTTGTTTCTTGGATGTGATTAACGAATTCAAATAAAATTGAAATCAATAGAAAAGGTTAACATTTGAAATGGTTTTTCAATGGTGTGTGTTTTTACTCCTGGCTGCACTTTTTTGCAACCTGTCAGCACTTAACAATTGAATATGTATGTATTAACTAAACAACAATCTTATTAATAATTATCTTTGATATTTACTTTCAATTCATAAAATTTTATACACTTCAAATATAATTACTCTTAACAAAATACAAACAAATACTTTTTGCTTGTTCTGTGAATAAATTACATATTTAATTAAAACCATTCACAGACTACCTAAAGCTGGAACTACATAACACGCTTTGGCGTTAGATGATTTGGCTTTAACCGCTTTGGCCTTAGACGCTTTGGCTATAGACGCTATTCTATAGCTTTCTACGCTTTTAAAACTTCAAACTACATACACAGCTCAAAATAACATCATTTAGAGAAAATCGTGTTTAAAGATTTAACTTGAAAACGTTTTTAAAATGGGGTTACGACATGTCAGAATCTGCCGTTTTTCAGATATGTAACATTAAATATATATGTATTTAATATTTTAATAAACATAACTATGACTCATGAAAAACGTTTTTACGCAAAAACAATTACGGTAGTGTAGCGATAGTACCTACCCCGATTTTTTAATCTACTTTAATATTTTTAAAGTTATCTTTTCTCGAATGGTGCCACAAAATAAAATATGCCGACGTTTGGGAAACATAAACGATCTTCACACGTCATTGAAAAAATAAAATTTGTGTAGTTCGCTTTATACAATTTCATACATTTCAACTTTTTCTCACAAAGCGTCAAAAGCGCGCTAAGCCACAAAGCGTGCAATGTATATTCATCTTCTATAATAACAGTATGTAGTTCATAGTCTACCTTGACAGTCAATTAAATCGTTCATGAGCTACGTAAACTCGTTTGCCGACTACCTAGGGGTAAACTTTCTTGCTTGCGCCAAAATTTTTTAATAATAAATTCACATAATAAATTCTTTCAGAAAAAAAAACTACAAAAATAATCATCATAAAAACAGTGTCCATTATTCTTTTATAAAATATCGCTTATTATTTTTTTATTTTTATTTTTTTTTTATTTGTGTTTTTTTTTTCGTTTGTGTATCCATGAATTATTAGTTTTTCATTTGGAAGATGCAAAACATTTAGAAGCGATAAAATCATTCTAGAATCTCGAAAGATAGATATTTAGTGCGCAAAATGCAAGTGAGTGATTACGTTCAGTTATTAAGTGTATTTTGTTATTAACATTATGGCATCGCCGTTGTTCCAGCAAATTGACGATCCACCGTTCCTACCTGTTGGCACTGAAGTAAGTGCCAAATACAAAGGCGCATTTTGTGAAGCGAAAGTTAGCAAAGTTGTGCGAAATATTAAAATAAAAGTTGCTTACAAGCATGGACTGGGTACGGGTATTGTTCCCGTCGATGCCGTTAAGGCAACTCCGGGCCAAATGCGTGTTGGTGCTACCGTAGATGTTCGCCATCCGGACCGCAAGGAAACTGTGGAGGCAACTATTATCAAAGTACAAGATTGTTCACAATATACCGTCGTCTTTGATGACGGTGATATAACAACTTTGCGCCGGACAGCCCTGTGCCTGAAAAGTGGCAGACATTTCAATGAGAGCGAAACATTGGATCAGTTGCCGCTAACACATCCTGAGCACTTTGGTAACCCAGTAGTGGGCGGTCGTCGTGGTCGGCGACGTGGCCATACAAATGAGGGTAGCTCCGACGACGAAGAAGAAAGCGATGCAAAAGAAGTGGTCAATGAAAAGGAAGAACACATTGGAAAAGTTGTTTGGGTTGAAGCCGAGTCAAAGAAGAAAGATAAAGATAAGTGGTTTCCAGCTCTGGTTGTGGCACCCAAAGCGCAGGTTTGTACCCAATAACAATTTAGTTTAAACTGTCCATATAATACTCTCTGCTCTTTCAGGTAACCGTGAAAATGCGAGTTAAAGATGAATATCTTGTGCGTTCATTTAAGGATGGGCGCTACTACACGGTACCAAAAAAAGAAGCCCCTGAATTAACACGTGAAGCTGCTGCAAAACAAGATGGCCCAGCTGTACAGACCGCTCTAGAGTATCTGGATGCCGATGTACTGCCACCGTATTGGGATCGAGATGAGTTATTTGGTCTAAGCAACTCATCCAGTGAAGAAGATGCTGAAGTTGAGACAGAATCATCTGATGATGATCATGAAGAAAAAGATCGATTTGTTGCACAGCTCTATAAGTATATGGACGATCGTGGAACACCTCTTAATAAAGTGCCTTCTATACAGAGCCGTGAAGTTGACCTGTACCGTCTATTTCGTGCAGTACAGAAACGCGGCGGATACAATCGTGTTACCACGCAAAATCAATGGAAAACTATTGCCGTACGATTAGGATACACGCCATGCACGGTAAGCGTTATGAATTTAGTGAAGCAGGCATACAAGAAATTTCTACAACCATATGGAGACTTCAATCGTAAATTGGGTTGTTCTATGATAATGACATCACGAAATACAAGTCGTAGCAAGGGGCGGAGTTTGGTGCGTGCAATATCTGCAGCATCTCCAAAGCCAGCGGAAAGCACATCAACGTCTACAGCAACAGCAGCTAAAACTGCAGTTGCAATACAAGAAAGCATATCGAACACTGCTAGTGCAACGCCTAGTAACACATCCGCTACGAGCAATGTTTCAACAACTGGTGTGGGAACAGTAGCACAATCAGGAGCAGAAGTTTCTGCAAACACAAACGAACCTAGTGCAGAACCAACAAAGAAACGCAAGAGCTCTGCCGTGAGTGCTGGGAAAGTAAAAAGTCTAGTTGAAAAGTATGAAGAGAAGTCGGTGAAAGATGAATGCGATTTGCCAATTGCAAAAATAAAAGCTGCTGCAGCTGCGGCAGCGAGTGCACAGAATAATGATGACAAGGAATCGAATGATGCACAGACAACAAAGTCTATCGATGTGCAAGCAACATTTAGTCGCGATATTTCTCCATGCAACACCAATGCTGGTAAGTTCACAATCGACAATACTACTATATTAATTTCAATTTCAGTCGTTTGTCTTTATTATTTGTACTTTAAGTCAATTTTACTTTAACACGATGATAGGCATTTGACAGAACTCCACGTAGATTCCAAATATTCTCAAATGATTCTGGCTGCACATTATATGCAGAGTCAACAGCTTTTGACCATATTTCGATTTCTTGTTTTCCCTTCTTATCAACTGGCAAACGTGCAGTCCACAATGACCATCCGTAATGCCGACCATCCGGCAAGTCTTCTTGCTCTAAATCGGCCACATGCCAAGTTTTGCCACCATCAGCGGTCAGATCAACACGAACAATGCGTCGACCACCTCCAGACCAAGCATAGCCACGCACTGATATAAAGCCATCATCCGACACTTTCATTTTCTCATTTTCTACTGGTGTGCATATAGCTGAAGTTACGGGCATCGCTTGTATGGCATGCGCTTTACTAAAATCCACTGTGTCCCAATCTGTGCTTGGACTAAATCCTTTGTAGTCATTTTGTTGCCAATGCGAATTTGATTCATGTTCAGCGACCGCAATACGATTTAACCATTTGACATTACGTGCACCCACAGTACCCGGCACAATTACACGTATTGGATAGCCATGATCTGCATCTAATGGTTTCCCATTCATTTCATAAGCCAAAATCACATCACCACGTTCATCGAGTGCTTTTGACAATGGAATCGAAGCACCGTATGGATGTGATGTTGGATCCAAATCTGCACCTTCAAGTATTACATGTAATTTCTCATTAGGTTGTACACCCATGGCCATAAGGATATCACGTAAACGTGCACCTGACCATTTGGCATTTCCAACGGCACCAGCACCCCAAGATAAGCCTTTAATAAAATACAAAGCAAATGGATTGCAACATTACATTTTCGTCATTCCAAGTCTACAAATTTAATAGTTTAAACGAATACCTTTTACTCCCTTAACTTGTGTCATCTCAGACCGTCTATTGCCACCGCACATAACAGCCGCTGTCACTGTGAATTTGGGCAAAGCCATAATATCTTTTAAACTCATTGTACGTGATGTCTGTTTGGCACCAGCTGCTTGTGTTTCTACATCAATATCTAGTTCATATGTCTTCTCATCTAAGATGGGGACGGGCAAATGATTTCGAACATAAAAGATTTCATTGGGTGTATAGAACTGTTCAACAAGTAATGATATCGGTGGTTCAGCATTAAATGGACGTTCAGAAGCTGGTTTAAGTATAGGATGACGTTTAGGTTCATGGGCCCATGGTGATTCCATATCTTCAGTGCTTAAGTCATCCATTTTAGAAATGTTTCCAATACGATATGTTTCCAGTAATTCTAGTATTTCAATGGTATTGTGTTGCTGATAAATGTCCCAAAACGGATCAATTGCATTGCCAGCTGCAAGCATAATCTTATCGCTGCCCGGATGCTTTGGTACGAAATCAGTAATATCATAGACACCAATACCATATGTCACCCATATGCCATTTATTAATGTACGGTGTTGCTGAACTTCACATAATTTAAAAAATGGTAAATCCGGACGTTCTGTTTTATGCAATAAGTGTACTGCAGTCAAATCAGATTGAGATACATTGTCACCAATACTCAGTAAGTCATTAAGTATTTTTCTTTCGTTATCATTCAATTGTGTATATAAATAATAACCACCACCTGCTATGGTACTCAGGGCCAAGGCTACATAAAGTCGGGATCGTTGATTCTTCTGCTTCTTCGTCGTCGTCGTCTTCGTTCCACCATTTTTATCATTTGCCACGTTGTTGCTTAAGCTTCGAAGGTGAAGAACACCAACACTAGTGGATGTTGTTAACTGATGATGTTGATGATATAGAGTAGCTAAGACAAATCTGCTTTGTCGTAATGCTTGTGTTCGTTTTAAAAGAATACCGCTCATTATAGACCTAAAAAAAATATAATAAAATTATGTTCAAATAATTTGAAATTTAATGCAAAGCCTTGCCTAAAATTTAAGAACTACAATAAATATGATTATGTTTGTACATAGTACGATTCAATCCTCTTGTCCGTAAGCAATTGCAAAAATTGTGTCATGTGTTAATTTTTGTATAAACAATAGTATTCTTAAGTATCAATATCTTGATTTTTGATTGTGTGTTATCACTCTAGTTCTTGAATGTTGTGGACACACGAACGAGTATGTTGGTCGTCATGAAAGTTCTTTTTCTTTTTTATTTAATTTTTTTTTTTTTTTTTTTTTCTTGAAACAACAAACCATTAAAAGAGACCGACCAGCCGGTTTTGAAGTCATTACATATGTTTCATGTTTCTGCTTGTTGTAAACTTATTGATTATTCATTCTACTTCTTATCTTCATTCACTGTACTTATGTATATTCATTGTTGTCTTATGTTCTTTTTCTTATTTACCTGTTTAACATATTATTGTGTTCTGTGTTCTATCAATAAGCATGAAAAGACAAACCAACATTTATATTAAATATATATTCTTCTTTCTAACCAATGCTCACAAACTGAACTCTCTAACAACACTAAAAATGAAAGAATAAAACAGAAAAGCAAAAGAAAATAAAATAGAATAGAATGAATGTGTAACGAAGTAAAAACATCATTTCTCAATAAAATTGTAAAGCTCACCGACTTTGCTTAGCTCTATCATAATAAAAGATCAACAAAACATATGCACGAATCACTAAAGCATGCCAGCCTAAGTAAATAGAAGCGTATCTCAAAGAGAGTAACGAAAGTTTTGCTTTGAACAAAACTTTCAATAAACATCAACAAAAAGCGGTTTGACACCCAGCAACAGTCGCAGCAGCAGCAGTGTGAAATCGAGAGAGCAACTCTCTCACAACTATTGTACTTGATTGAGCTTTTCCGTTTGTTTTGTTTGCTTATATTTTAAGTTCTGTTGTTCTATTGTTTCCCTTTAGTTTAGAGTGCAAAGAAGAGAAACAAAAGCTTTTTTTTCTTGAAACTGATTTTTTTTTTCTTGTTTTATTTTTTAACCCACTTTCAGAATCATCGTCAATATCTACTAATAAAAAAGAGAAACAGACGCGCAAGCAAAATCAAACTGGAGAAGAAAAACGAGGCAAACGTAAGAAGGATGAGGTTATCGTTGAGAAGATCGACACTGGCGATTTTGTTGTCGAAACCGGTGACAAACTTAAAGTGTATTATCACGAGAAGAAATCACCGACCGCCCATGGCAGCACCTATGAGGCGAAAGTTATTGAGATAACGGTGACACGCGGAACACCCATGTATTTGGTACATTACACCGGTTGGAATAATCGTTATGATGAGTGGATATCACGAGAACGCATTGCTGAAAATATAACAAAGGGCTCTAAACAAAACGGTCGCTCTATGAGTAGTGGTGGTAATGCTTCTGCAGGATCTTTAAATGCTCCGAATTCTGGTACCAACAGCGGTGACAATCCAACTGTAATCAATGCTGGAATCGGTCTTAGCTCAAATGCTACATCACTTGAAAAGTCATCTAAAGGTACAGCACCATCAGCACCGTCTTCGACAACAGCAATTGTAGCTGCTGTAGGAACTGGTTCCACCACAATAGGAGTTAGTACTACAGTCGTTAGCAGTGTGTCCACAGTCAAAACCCCCGCAGTTGGAAAGCGTGGTCGTGGACGTAGTGATTCAAATCCGCCTCGTTCAACGACACCCTCGTCGGTTGCATCCAATTCAAGCCGCACTAAATCACCAGCGGCAGCTGGTATAAAGAAACGTCCGACACGTAAAATTATTAACAACAGCAAGACAACACAACGCACATCAGCCAATGTATCTGATGCATCAAAATCAACAGAATCTGAAACTGATTCTGATGACGAACCCGTACAAAGACCCAAGCGTATGACAAGAGATAGGCCAACGCCACCATATAAAGGAACTAGCATTATTAAACCTGTTCCTAAGAAAAGAGTTAGAGCTTCGGTGGGTAATAGTCAGAGCGGAACTGAGGAAGATGATGAGGATTCACCACGTGAGAGTACAAGCGCACTTCGAGGGGGAGGCAGTAGTATCAGCAGGGGAATTAAGGCAAATAGTAGTATAGTTGGCGGTAAGGGTAGAGACTATGATTTGAGTCTGATCCGTTCAGAATTAAAAGGATTTCAACGTTTGAAAAGTCCACTACCAATCGGAACAACCAGTGAGGATACTAAGAAAGATCTTATTGTTGTTAAAACGGAATATAAATTTAAAACAGTTTCTAAAACTGATAGTTTAGCCAGTGGTCCTTTGGATGACATTAAGAAAGAAACACAGTTGTCTACAAAACAAGAATCAACTAAACATTCATTAGCTGATATTTCTTCAGAATGTGAATCATTAAATGAGGATGACTCTCATTGCTCAATGAAAGGTGTTCATAGTTTCGCTAAAAAACTTCAACAAAAGATGGGAGTGGGCAAGCAACGTAGCTTGGTGAAACCAACAACCCAAACCCAACCTACTCAACAAAGCCACCCTCAGACAGGAGCAGCAGTAAGTTCCAACACAGTGTCACGCATTGTAGAACACATAGGAATAAGGGACAGTATTGTTGAGAAGCGTCAAGATATCATCAAACCATCAGTCATTAAAGAAGAAGCATCGGAACCTGAATTGTCAATTCGTTCGGTTATCATAGCTGCAGTCTCCTCGACAAGTAAACACTTGAAGGATGAAATTAAGGTTGAAGAGAAACCAAAATTATCGCAAATAAGCGATATGAAACCTACATCAATTATTGCTCCAGCACGTTTTAGTTCCAACACCCCAACCACCCCAACAACAGGCACTGTTAGTAAATATGCATCCGTGATTGTGGAAAAACCACTGATGATTGTAAAGAAAAATCCCGAAATGCCCAAACTTAAAAATCCAGAAATTTTTAAGAAAACTCATGGAGTTGGGGTTGTTCCTGTTCTCTCAAGTGAATACCCCAAAAAAATCATTGAACCCATACACAGAGACATTGATATACTTAAGGTGGACCCGTCTAATCTATCCTTGCCAAATTCAAATACAATGATAACACCAACTACAACTGCATCCACTGTTTCCATTGATTCCTCATCGATAGTATCCACGGTGTCGAACACATCTGAGCCAGTAACGCGACCCATTCCTAACATAAGTAAACATGAACCTAGCAGTAACACCAGCAGCTTGAATACGACTCCAAATTCATCGACTACCACCAGTAAGGATGTGGACGTTAGCAGTGCACCAATGCTTCATAAAAAACCTTTGTCACCAGATGTTTATGAATTTAAGGACACCGAACCATTCGAATTCGAAATAAGAAAATCACCGATGGTCTCCGCAAGTACACCTTCAGGGACTACCCCAACTGCATCTGCGGAACCAATACCAATTGAAACTAGTGCAGTTGCTACTATTGTAGGAGCAGCACGCAAACAGGCATCAAAAGCAAATGCCGAACAACAGCAGTTGCCAAATTTGACTGGAGCAACTTCGTCTACTGTAAGCGTCATTGGACAACCCGCAAACCGAAAGAAACGTGGATCACCAATTAAAGAAGCACCTGGTGCCAAAATTCTCAAAGAAGATGACGTTAAAATAGGACAAACAAGCAATTTGGTTCCCGATGTAAAACTAAGTCATCAGCCCGCTGTCATAGCCAACTCATCGACAGTCATTACTGCAGCAACCGCAACGATCAGTACTCCTTCGAATATAGTGAAGCATACGTCATCATCGTCAGTGCAGCAGAAAGTCATTACAAGTACAAATCTACTGCCACCGCCACCACTTCACAAATTGATCAGCACAAGTCAGTCAGCGAAGGTATTAGAAATCGCGCCATTCGATACGATGACCAAGTCGGCTAGTGTGAATTTAAATATCAATGCCTTAAATGAGGAGCTAGCTCAGACAGTACAAGAGACCACAAGAGCATTAACTGATGTTGTTCATACCTCGCCACCTGCATCGGTTCCACCACCCACACCACCACTGGTAATGTTGACAAACACAAATGCACAAATGTTGTCAACGAGCCGAGGCGTCCCAAAAGAGTCAACGCCTATTAAAACAGTAGAATCCGAAGGCTCCTCTCTTAACACCATTAAATCTCCAAAGCCATTGCAAAATAACATAGTCTCACCCAAGATAGTTACACCTCCGCATAGTACGGCTAAAGCTCCAGTTACCGTCGGCAGTCCTTTCATCGAAACTCGGAGAGATCTCAGTAATGTATTCGGACTCTCATCTAATAACGAATGTTCTGGCTACAGTTCAGGCGAATCCAAAGACAACAAATTTGAACTGGAAAATGTGAAAATCTTATTGTCAGCTTCCTCTGGGTGCTTTGATTTAGACCCTGTGAAGTATGAGCAGAAGCCATCGTCTATTGCGGATAAGGTACTCAAAGCGATAAGTCAGAAAAAGGAAGAAGTCGAAAACAATAAAACGAAAGACCCAAACAAACAACAGGATTCTTCGGATAAAGCAAAGCCCACAACCAATGAAATCATAAGCGAAGAGAAAGCAGATTCTAATATTGCGAAAGGAAGCAGTAGCATTAGTGACATTTGCAATCGCAGCAAACTTCTCTCTGAACCTCTAAAAATTCAAACTGAATTGCCAACAATATCGGGTGGATTGATTTTTGGTGATACATATGGACCCAACAGCTTGGATAAATCAATTGGTCCCTTATCGAACTCAGCGATTAGCGCGAAGCGCGTCAACATTGGCAGCAGCCTAACCTCTCTGAACAGTCCTGAGCCAAAGACCATTTTGGAGACAATTTCACAAACGGTAAAAAATAATGAACTCAGTGAAACCATACAGAAACTTGAATGTGCCATTCAGCGCAAGACACCAGTCGGTGGACTCTTGATGACATCCTCTAGCACACCATCACATACTCCCACTTCAACAGCGGCACCAACATGTTACTTTGATGAATCTATGGACAGCACAGATTCGGAACAGCGTCTGGTGATCGAAGACATTGTTACTGAAGAACAGAACACCACAGATCTACAAAAGAGTCCAACGTCAGAAGCATCGGATAGTATAAATGGACCCGTAGATCTTGAGTTGAGCGATGAAATTCTGTCAGGTTCAACAACTCCTGTTTTACAAATACCAATACCTGTGAAACTGGCGACTCAAGGGAGCGGAGAAAGTGGCGCCACCATAACTCGCAGTCAGACATTACTGAGTAGCCAAAATGTTATAGGTGCCATTAATTTTTCTGGAAGGTTGCCATCATCTACCAACACTCAGTTGTCAATAAACACTGATACATTGGCATCTGACCACAAACATGATGGTCTGGTCATCCCTGTGGTCTCAGCACAAAATCCTATGTGCAATACACCTGTAAAGATTGCATCTATCGCACCTTACAGGAGTCAACTGCAATCAATTACGACACCTTCCAACACCATATCTATTGAATCTAATGTTGTACCAATAGTCGTGCCCGAAATCCCCGTTTCAGTTGTGGTCGCTTCCAATGCGGTGCCAGCTGTAATGGCAGCTGCAGTTGCACATTTGCATGGTTCGAAATCAATAGGATCATCGGATCCAGTCATACACCATTTCTCTAATGCACCAACATCCGTCATTCAAGAGCCTCCTACAGCTATTCCCTTGAACATGAAAAGCTACAGAAGTAAATCAAAATTGTTGCCATCTGGCAACTCAATGGGTGCCATTGCGAGCAACTCAACAAACTATGGTTACATAGAATCAAGACACAATGAGGGTGGACAAATACAACGTCATAGCTCCTATTTGATTTCCATTGAGAAACCCCAACAAAATGCCCAGACACAAGCTGCGTCACAAATGCTTGCATTCAACCAAGGCTCATCGACGACGGCGAATGAATTAAGAGAAGGGGCACCACTCATAGTATCTGCTGCAGATACACATAACGAATCCATCAATTTACTATGTGAGGAAACTATACCAGGTAGTCCAGCGCCAGCATTTGGTGGAAAAGAAGACATGCCAACATCTGGCTCAGTAGACATATTACCCAATCCGAATAGTGTTAGTAAATCAGTCAGTATCAGTGGTAGTAATCTAGGGCATCTTCACAATGCTGCAACCTTGGTTTCAGCGCCCAATAGCTCGCCAAGTGATTCTGCAAGCCACGACGAGAGTAGTGAGGATCTCAAGAAATCTATGGATGTGGATGTTGAGAATGAGTTAGCTCCACTGACACGCAAGCGGACGCGTAGGCAAACAGAGTTGAGTTATGGATTGAACATCGAAATTCAAAGTCCACAACAGCAGCACCTCCAAAGTAAGCGTCGTCGTGGACAGGGTTCGGTCCGCAAGATTAGTCGTAAGTACACCAAAACCAGAAATATAATATTTGTGCCTAGTTCATTCATTAAATGATTTTCTACTGTTCTTCATCCACAGCTGGCTCTGATACAGATGATAATTCTGATCCGGTGCCAATGCGAATTAATGCACGCCAACAGCAGATGCTTCTACAACAACAACAAACCATACAGCAACAACAACAACAAACAATCACTGGTAATGGAGTGCGACCATGTCCATATAATTTCCTAGTGGAATTGGGTAAATTATATAATAATATGTATATCGCTGGATATATGATTTAACTCTCTCTTTTTCTTATTTCTCTCTTAGATCAATCGCTTTCCTCAGAACAGTGCGTGTCAATATTACTGAAACAGATTCAGGATCTACGCAAGACATACAACACTATCAAAGGTGATTTGGCATCAATCGATCGACGACGCAAGAAATTACGGCGTCGTGAACGCGAAAAGAAACAATTTCAATTTCAGAATTAGTAGAATCGGAAGACTAATCTGATCTTAAAACTTTGTGAGGTTTTCATTATTTAAATTGTATCATTTTTTTTATTTTTTATTATTATTATTATAATAAAATAGATTAGTAGTTACATTGTTAAATGTAGTTCATAAAAATTACAATGGAAGTATAATTATTTTCACAGAATATGTTGATTTGTTTTTATTTATTAGAGAAGGAAACGTCACCAGAACATCATTGACTTGATTTGTTTTGTCCTCTAGGCATATAGAATATATGTAATGTAGGAAGCCAATTTATCCTGATTACTTCTTTAAAATACATAGGAGCAAAATTTATTTTATCATGGAGCAGATCAGTGATGTTAAAAGTTATTTATACATAAATATAGTTACTAACGAAATAAGTATTAGCTACATATGTACAAATAACTATACAGAGTGAGAGCTCCTCCATGGGCTGGCTTTACAAATCAATCATACTACCATATGTACATACAGTATAATTGAAAATGAATGAATTTAAATACTAAAACTTTTTACTACTGGACCACTAATTTGCTTGCTGGTTGACTTTGTCCAGTCCATGAAGGCAGAAAAATGTCTCTCGGTAAGAACATTTTCAATAACTTTGAGAAGGTTTATTTTTTCTATAATGAAAAATTTTATTTATATTTTTGGTCGGCAAACTCTCTTGGTTACACCCTCCACGTGGGTGCCGACCGGGCAATGGACAACTTACTCTTCTTAATCTGTCCGTAACGCATTATAGCAACGGCAGATTAAGGAAATGTGATGTCTAGCTAAGACTGGTGTAACGCTGCACTCTTTCTTAGGAGGAAGTGAAGCGATACTACCAGTCATGCTAAGAGGGCCTGGCGGGTAGGCATAAAACGCTAGGGGTAGGATCCCTGAATCAAAAAAAACACAAAATGGAGTTAAAAAAGAAAGAAAGTCGGGCTAGGATATTAGCCCAAACGTCGGTGGGAGTAAAAGCCGCGACCACCGGCGGGCACGGTTTGAGTACAAACCGTGTCGCCAGCGGTTTTACTTTTGCAGAGGCTGTGGCTGGTTCAACCGCAGACCTCAAAAAAATTACTGATGCGACGCGCGGATGCTGAAGTCCATGGAGACTCGGATCCAGAAAGCGTAACAAGCATCACACACGCGCGAGGAAAATCAGCTTTTGCTCTCTCCGGTGGAATCCGTGGGTGCCAGTTCTGCTCCCAAGAAAAGGCTTCGAATCAAGCCAAGTAAGGAGGGGCTTAAAGCGAAATCGCAATACAAAGCTGCGGTGAAGATCTGTGGTCGTCTCGAAGGCATGACCAATCTGTCGAAGGAGGAGAAAGAGAGGTTGGCTTGGGCTAGAGACGCCGTGGAGAGAGGCCGGGCGCACTTTGCCGTGAAGGCTGGATGTTCAGCTTCGGACCCGAAGTTTGCGAACCGGGTCGAAGAAAACATCGCAAATAAAAGGCAACGCTGCAACGGAGAGTGATGGTCCTTCGGGGAAAAGAAGGAAACACAAAGAGGAGGTTGCCAACTCTGAAAAACCATCGACATCAAGAGCGGCGACAGGGGTCAGTGAAGTTTCTAAACGACGTCTGATCGTAGCACTTATTGACCGTAGCAATCCGCTAGGTCAAATTACTCAGGAACGGTGGAAGTGCAGTGGAGATGAAACTGCTAGAAGCCATGTTTGAAAAAATGGACGCTGAACCAAATGCGCCAATGCCATCATTTGACGGGGCAGGTTGGTTCCAGGGCGTAAAAATCCTCAAGTGTAATGACAATCCTACATTAGCATGGGTTAAGGGAGCAGTTAAAACGCTCCAAGGCCTATGGAATGGAGCATTGCTGGATGCTAGTTGACCGCGGTGATATTCCGTATTTGCCCAAAGCGAAGGTCGTAATACCTCAACTGGTGAAGCCGGAAGGATGCACTGCGTCTTCTCCAAAGGCAAAATCCCGACGTACCGACCAGTGATTGGAAGGTGTTGAACATGTGACCAAGCATGCAGATATCAGCGGAGGCCAGAGCTACATCCTCCAAATCAATGAAGCAGCCGAGGATATCCTATATGCAAGGTTTGGGAAGATGGCGTGGGGCGTAGGAAGTGTGTACCTACGTCTCAAAAAACGCAATCCCAAAGACGATAATCAAAACACACTAAGGATAGGAGAGGTTGAAGAGGAACTGGGCATCGAACCCATTCTAGAGACCTCACAAAATGAAGTTTTGGGTGAGCTGGTTGAGAAATCCAACCCCATGAAGATACCAGAAGCGAATGCCGAAGGTTCTTCAAATAAATCTAGACTGCAGTAAAATGGCCTCAGCCGAGCTTCTCCTTAATATGGAGGGCAACGGCTACGATGTGGCTTTAGCCCAAGAACCATGGATCGCTTCGGGTAACATGGTCTCTGGACTAAAGTCAAATCGTTTAACACATACATCCCGAGCACCATTAGCAGGGTAAGAACACCTATAATGGTAAGGAAAACTCTAAAATCTTACTTGTTAACATCTCTCTCCACAGATGACTTGACGGTAGTAGCAGTAGAGGGCGGCAAGGATGAGCTTCTGCTCCTTGCGTCCTACTATATGCCGCATGACACAGACGCACCACCAGCAGAGCTTAAGGGATTGGTGGATACAGCCAGCGGTAGGAAGCAGCCCGTTGTCATAGGGGTAGACGCAAATGGTCACCACACGGTTTGAAGTAGCGCTGACATCAATGACAGAGGTGAGTCACTACTTATGTTTATTTTGCAATGCAATTTTAATATCTCAAATCGAGGGAAGAACCAACTTATATTGGACATACCTCGAAAAATTTTCTCGATATAACTCTCTCTACTTGCAATACTTTGGTCGAAAATTAGTCGGTGCTTGGTACACCATCTTTTTCAGGCCATAAGTATCTACAATTCAACATTGCTTGTGCTCCCAATCACTTTAAGAAAGTTTTAAGAAATCCTAGATTTACAAACTGGGACCATTACCTGCCTTGTCAGGAAGAAAGTGGCGAATAGACGACTAGTTGTCAAGAATCGGTAGAGGATCTCACCAGTGTCCACTTCCCAGGCTGTAGAGCTAACGATCACATTGAGCAAATAGTTTGGGCAGTTGAATCAGTACCGAACGATATAATCACCAATAGCAGAATAGAGTGGGCAGGAAATTCATTCGCACCATTTAAATCTGCTGGATTCGATCAAGTATTCCCAGCCATGTTGCAAAAGGCGTTGGACCTAACAGCATCAAGGCTAATGAAGAAGGATGTCTGACATTAAACTATGTTCCTGTATCATGGAGAATAGCAAGGATTGTTTTTATTCCTACAGCGGGGAAAACCAATCACATCTACTCGATGCTATTTTTTTAACTTCGTTTCTTCTCAAAACGTTCGAGAAAATATTGAATAAGAATATACCTTTTGGGTGTTTCTGGATATTGCAGGCGCATTCAATAATGTATCAAAAGGGGCTATCTTAGATAGTCTTGAAGCTCTGGAAATAGAAAACGCTATATATCGATGGGTGCAAACCCTTTTGAGCTGCAAGGAAAATAAATGCGGAATGGAATGAGACAACAGTAATGCAGGAGACTTGTAGATGAACTCCTCAGTGTGGAGTCCTATTCCCGCTCCTATGATTACTATTGGTAAACAAAATCTTAAAACTCTTTCATGGTAAAGCTCCAAAATTAGTTGCATATGCAGATGGCATTGCAACAATTATAAGGGGGAAATGCCTATCAACCATAAGTTCAATTATGACGAACACTCTTAGAACTATTCACAATGTTTATATGGTACTTTTTACGAGTAAGTACAAGATCCCTGTATGGACGCAGCCAAGCTTAAATTTTAGCACGCTAGCACTAAACACATACATTAAATATATAGGATTAATTCTGAATAACAAGCTGCTGTGGCAACCAATGCTCTGTACGCATGTAAAAAGAGGTTTGGGAGCACTTGGGACCTTTGATTAATCATTGCTTGATTTTGTCGTCATCAACATCCAATGGCCGGCCAGTACGTGCTGCAGCTAGCACTTCAAAATCTCCAGAACGGAATTTCGCAAAACAACGCTGACATTGGCGTTCAATTATTTCATCTTTTCCGTATACGTCACACACTCTTTATTGAGATTGGTAGCGTTCTTGCCTTTTCGGAATTAAAAAAGGAAAATATGCCGAAAAATCTCAATTTTACTAACCATTTTTAACCAGATATCACTTCTACAAATATAATCGAATATCAATCAATTTCTTATTAATAGTAGTTTAGACTTTAACTTTTCAAATGACACCTATACCGCCACATGTTCCACCATCACTCATTTAAAAGTGAGACTAAAGCCATCTCTAGATCGGTTTTATCTGTTTTTATATTAGACTGACTTTTGCACACACCCAATATTAAAGAGTGATTCGTTGAACAAATGATCGATTTGAGTCAAGTAATAACCGGAAAATAAATGGAACTTGAGAATAGAAAATAAAAGTTAATTTTGCTCCAAGACAATGCCATCCATAAAACACTGGAAGAATTTTACTGGAACGTCCACCCCCAAACTTAAAGGCTTACTATTGCCATTTGTTTCGTTAGTTGGTCCATTCACTTTCCAAACAAGATATCAAAATATTTTGATTAGATAAGTATATTATTATTCATATTTTCACAATAAAGATTTCCATTTATAAAAATATTTTTTTCACATAATATAAAACTATGTGACTTACAAACACATTTTACATCTGTTTTGCTCGCGTGAGCAATTATATTCACAGGGTGTTTCAAAACATATACATACATACATATGTACGTACATATGTTTTTGTAGTTAGACTGCAATAATTTTGAATCACCCAACAAAACTGTTGACCGATTATTTTTGCTGATAAAACTGTGCAAGCATATGTACAAATATTCTATACCCGCTAGCGGATTTACTTAGCTTGAGTAGATGTAAAACTAAATAAAGGTCCCTATCTGCTCACAAATTTAGGAACTTTGTTCTTATTGAACATTTTTATTTTATTTTATTTTATTTTATTTTATTATTTAGATCAGACTTTTAGGCTCCCCCGATCTGCTTAGAAATGTGTGAGCTTTGTTCCTATTAAATTTTTTTTTTTTTATTTTGATCAGACTTTAAGGCTGAGGTTTGAAGGCCTAGACCCTGCCTTCCACCTCACGAAATGTCGTCTGTGTATACTTATATGTAAGAATGTACTTGATCTATTATATTTTATTGTTAAAAATACTACTTACACATATGTATATACATATGAATGTTTAGATGTTGTAAATTGATAAGAACGAAAGTTAGAACGACCTCTAATGAATTATCTGGATCAGTTACACAGCATATATGAATATATGTATGTACGTATAAGCACAGCTGATATATGGATCACATTACAAAAATAAAAATAAAATAAGATCATAAAAACATATTTTCTATGTTTATAGGTATTTTATAAACAGATGTCGATAGTGTGCGAAAGTCAGAAGCGCTGCAAAGCGAAATACTGCAAGCTTAAATTGCTTTTCGCAATTGAAGATTGAGATTAGTCTTATTTGTAAAATTCAATAGTGAAGAACACGTCCGAGAGAATAAAGTGAGAGATTTAAAAAAAAAAAATTAAAAATGTGGACAGATCTCAAAAATAAAGTCATATTGGTAACTGGTGCTGGTGGAGGTAAATTTCATCATAGATTCTGCTACAATAATTTCAGATGAGCAATACAATTTCATATGTCTATTACAAATCGCTTTCTTCCGTATACTTGTAGGCATTGGTTATGCGCTTTGTGAGCAATTGGCAACTGTTGGTGCTCAAGTTATAGCCGTGGCGAGAACTCTGGATCAGATTAAATCCTTAGCAAATGCTTATCCAAACGTTAAACCTCTTTTGATTGATCTCAAGAATTGGGAAGAGGTTCGTAATGCTTTGGCAACTGTGCCCGATTTAGATGGATTGGTGAATAATGCCGGCGTAGCCACAATTAAGCCATTTGCTGAGCTTACTGAGCGGGATTTTGATGAGTAAGTGAGAGAATAAAGTGTGTGTATTGTTTCTGAATTTTAACTTACTTTATTAATTTTGTATTCTTACTTTAGTACCTTCGACGTAAACATTAAAGCCGTTTTTAATGTTACACAGGCTCTGCTTCCTAAGTTGAAGACAGGCTCATCTAGTATTGTTATGGTTTCATCTATTGCTGCTTCGCGTTCCTTTGAAGGGCATTCGGCATATAGCGCAACAAAGGCCGCCGTGGATTCGTTGACACGTTCGTTAGCACTGGAATTGGGTCCAAGAAAGATACGTGTCAATTCGGTTAATCCAACCGTAGTGTTGACAAGAATGGGTCGTGCCAATTGGAGTGATCCAGCCGTTTCTGGGCCATTGTTGGCCCACATACCGTTAAACCGGTTCTGCGAAGTACATGAAGTTGTTGATACTATTGGTTTTTTGTTGAGTAACAAGTCTAGCTTCGTAAACGGTCATCACATCAATCTAGAAGGTGGTTATTCTGTGTCATAATTCTGTTTCTGATTTTATCTTTTCCAAAAATATAAAATCTCCTCAATAAACATACGTATTTCTTCATAAAAACAAAACAAAACATGTTTATGTTATTCCAATCAAGATTTGCTTAAGTAGTTTAATAAGCCCCCAATAAACTACCACACCTTACGGAAAACTCCCAACGAAACCAGCAAAATAACTCTGCATTGGAACTCTCAAAGTTTGAGAAACTTCGTCTAACCGAAAAGCTCTTGATACCGTGTAATAGAAGCCAGCAAAAAGAATGCAGTCACCAATTGCAATAACTTAAAACAACTCATTAATAATCGGAACGAGTTTAATTCTTTAATATGAGCCGCCCTATGGTCTAACCGTAATTAAACGAAAATTGATAACCAATTCAATTTTTGTGTTTTTTTTCATATAACGGCTTTAAAAAATTGAAGTGACAAAGGCTTTTAGGTTTAAAGCCTAAAAACAATAGGTACAGGGTTTGAGTACTTTAGAAATGGAGCCTACGTCCTCTTTTTCTGGAGGTGTTTTTGACAAGAGCGGATGCTAATTTGTTGACGTGTGTTTTTAGTTGGTCATTATAATGGTTTGTCTGAAGGTTGATCTGCTTACGTACTGAGAGGATCCTCAGCTCCCTGAATATGACATCATTACGCACGAACCAAGGAGCGTTTACTATCTGACGGAGGGCAGAGTTCTGCATCTTCTGGACGAAATAGATGTTTGATTCAGCAGCTTTCCCCCATAGGCAAATGCCATATGTCCAGGACGGAACCACTATAGCCTTATATATGGTAACTTTGTTACTTATGCTAAGTTGACTACTGGGCCGAATGAGCCAGTTCAGTTTCTTCAGTTGTAACGACAAGTTGCAGCAGTTTTGCCAATGTGTTTGCGCCAGGTAAATCTCCTGTCCAAGATCATGTCTAGGTAGTGTGCTGAGACCACCTGTTATGATGTTTGTAATGCCTTGAACTGTGCATCGGAGACCCCATAAAGAACTCCAGTTCATATAAAGATAGTCAATAATCAACATGACAAGGCCATTAAGCCATGTTTGTCTCTTAGTTTTTGAGATTTCTTTTTAAAATACTCTTCTTATCTTTGTAAAAGGTTTTTTTAATTATTAGAAATGATAATCTCTCTCCATACAAAATTTGCCAACTACTTATATTATTTGGATGAACTACTTTAAATATAAATCCCTTTCCACATCTTCAAAATTTAATATGTCCCGTCAAATTTCGAATTGTAATCAGCAGCTTACATAAACCCTAGAGTGAATTCATTCTACTTATCTTGAGAATGAGAAAATTCAAAAATATTATCATTTATCCCATGATACCTTTCAAAATGTTAACGTAAAAATTGTTCCTCCTATCCACTGTCAATCATATTCTGTGCAAATATGTGATTACATTTACTTTTATTTTAATTTATATGAGCTACATTTTATAATGTAAATAGAATAGTCTTACAATAATAAAAAAAAAAAAAAAAAAATAACACAGATTAAATAATGAAAACACCACAAAGTGTTAAGATCAGATTAGCTTAATTAATATGTCTTTCGAATCTTTTAATTCTGAAATTGAAATTGTTTCTTTTCGCGTTCACGACGCCGTAATTTCTTGCGTCGTCGATCGATTGATGCCAAATCACCTTTGATAGTGTTGTATGTCTTGCGTAGATCCTGAATCTGTTTCAGTAATATTGACACGCACTGTTCTGAGGAAAGCGATTGATCTAAGAGAGAAATAAGAAAAAGAGAGAGTTAAATCATATATCCAGCGATATACATATTATTATATAATTTACCCAATTCCACTAGGAAATTATATGGACATGGTCGCACTCCATTACCAGTGATTGTTTGTTGTTGTTGTTGCTGTATGGTTTGTTGTTGTTGTAGAAGCATCTGCTGTTGGCGTGCATTAATTCGCATTGGCACCGGATCAGAATTATCATCTGTATCAGAGCCAGCTGTGGATGAAGAACAGTAGAAAATCATTTAATGAATGAACTAGGCACAAATATTATATTTCTGGTTTTGGTGTACTTACGACTAATCTTGCGGACCGAACCCTGTCCACGACGACGCTTACTTTGGAGGTGCTGCTGTTGTGGACTTTGAATTTCGATGTTCAATCCATAACTCAACTCTGTTTGCCTACGCGTCCGCTTGCGTGTCAGTGGCGCTAACTCATTCTCAACATCCACATCCATCATTTTCTTGAGATCCTCACTACTCTCGTCGTGACTTGCAGAATCATTTGGCGAGCTATTGGGCGCTGAAACCAAGGTTGCAGCATTGTGAAGATGCCCTAGATTACTACCACTGATACTGACTGATTTACTAACACTATTCGGATTGGGTAATATGTCTACTGAGCCAGATGTTGGCATGTCTTCTTTTCCACCAAATGCTGGCGCTGGACTACCTGGTATAGTTTCCTCACATAGTAAATTGATAGATTCGTTATGTGCATCTGCAGCAGATAATATGAGTGGTGCCCCTTCTCTTAATTCAATCGCCGTCGTCGATGAGCCTTGATTTAATGCAAGCATTTGGGACGCAGCTTGTGTCTGGGCATTTTGTTGGGGTTTCTCAATGGTAATCAAATAGGAGCCATGACGTTGTATTTGTCCACCTTCATTGTGTCGTGATTCTATGTAACTGTAGTGTGTTGAGTTGCCAGATGGCAACAGTTTTGATTTGTTGCTGTAGCTTTTCATGTTCAAGGGAATAGCTTTCGGAGGCTCATGAATGATGGATGTTGGTGTATTAGAGAAATGGTGTATGACTGAATCGGATGATCTCATTGATTTGGAACCATGCAAATGTGCAACTGCAGCTGCCATTACAGCTGGCATCGCATTGGAAGCGACCACAACTGAAACGGGGATTTCGGGCACGACTATTGGTACAACATTAGATTCAATAGATATGGTGTTGGAAGGTGTCGTAATTGATTGCAGTTGACTCCTGTAAGGTGCGACGGATGCAATCTTTAAAGGTGTATTGCACATAGGATTTTGTGCTGAGACCACAGGGATGACCAGACCATCATGTTTGTGGTCAGATGCCAATGTATCAGTGTTTATTGACAACTGAGTGTTGGTAGATGATGGCAACCTTCCAGAAAAATTAATGGCACCTATAACATTTTGGCTACTCAGTAATGTCTGACTGCGAGTTGTGGTGGCGCCACTTTCTCCGCTCCCTTGAGTCGCCAGTTTCACAGGTATTGGTATTTCTAAAACAGGAGTTGTTGAACCTGACAGAATTTCATCGCTCGACTCAAGATCTACGGGGCCATTTATACTATCCGATGCTTCTGACGTCAGACTCTTTTGTAGATCTGTGGTGTTCTGTTCTTCAGTAACAATGTCTTCGATCACCAGACGCTGTTCCGAATCTGTGCTGTCCATAGATTCATCAAAGTAACATGTTGGTGCCGCTGTTGAAGTGGGAGTATGTGATGGTGTGCTAGAGGATGTCATCAAGAGTCCACCGACTGGTGTCTTGCGCTGAATGGCACATTCAAGTTTCTGTATGGTTTCACTGAGTTCATTATTTTTTACCGTTTGTGAAATTGTCTCCAAAATGGTCTTTGGCTCAGGACTGTTCAGAGAGGTTAGGCTGCTGCCAATGTTGACGCGCTTCGCGCTAATCGCTGAGTTCGATAAGGGACCAATTGATTTATCCAAGCTGTTGGGTCCATATGTATCACCAAAAATCAATCCACCCAATATTGTTGGCAATTCAGTTTGAATTTTTAGAGGTTCAGAGAGAAGTTTGCTGCGATTGCAAATGTCACTAATGCTACTGCTTCCTTTCGCAATATTAGAATCTGCTTTCTCTTCGCTTATGATTTCATTGGTTGTGGGCTTTGCTTTATCCGAAGAATCCTGTTGTTTGTTTGGGTCTTTCGTTTTATTGTTTTCGACTTCTTCCTTTTTCTGACTTATCGCTTTGAGTACCTTATCCGCAATAGACGATGGCTTCTGCTCATACTTCACAGGGTCTAAATCAAAGCACCCAGAGGAAGCTGACAATAAGATTTTCACATTTTCCAGTTCAAATTTGTTGTCTTTGGATTCGCCTGAACTGTATCCAGAACATTCATTATTAGATGAGAGTCCGAATACATTACTGAGATCTCTCCGAGTTTCGATGAAAGGACTGCCGACGGTAACTGGAGCTTTAGCCGTACTATGCGGAGGTGTAACTGTCTTGGGTGAGACTATGTTATTTTGCAATGGCTTTGGAGATTTAATGGTGTTAAGAGAAGAGCCTTCGGACTCTACTGTTTTAATAGGCGTGGACTCTTTGGGGACGCTTGGGATCGTTGACAACATTTGTGCATTTGTATTTGTCATCATTACCAATGGTGGTGGAGGTGGTAGAAGCGATGGCTGTGGCGTGGTCTGAATGGCATCACTGAAAGCATCTGTTAATGCTTTTGTGGTCTCTTGCACTGTTTGAGCTAGCTCCTGATTAAGGACATTGATATTGAGATTAAAACTAGGTGACTTGCGTATCTTATCGAATGGCGCGAAGGTGTTACCACTAGATTCTAATGCCTTCGCTGACTGACTAGGACTGGTGAGTGTGTGAAGTGGTGGTGGTGCCAATAGATTTGCACTTTTATTACATGTAATGACTTTCTGCTGCACTGACGATGATGACGTATGCTTCACTATATTCGAAGGAGTACTGATCGTTGCGGTTGCTGCAGTAATGACTGTCGATGAGTTGGCTATGACAGCGGGCTGATGACTAAGTTTTGCATCGGGAACCAAACTGCTTTCTTGTCCTATTATAACATCATCTTCTTTGAGAATTTTGCCAACAGGTGCTTCTTTAATTGGTGATCCACGTTTCTTTCGGTTTGTGGGTTGTCCAATGGCGCTTAGAGTTGAAGAAGTTGCTCCAGTCAGATTTGATACCTGCTGTTGCTCAGCATTTTGTTGTACAATATTTGCTTTTAATACCTGTTTGCGTGCTGTTCCTGGGACTACTGAGGTAGTAACTGTAGTAGTACTAGTTCCACTTGATGTTTGTACCACAGATGTAGTTGCGGTAATCACTGATGATGTACTTGAAGAAACCATCGGTGATTTTCTTATTTCGAATTCGAATGGTTCGGTGTCCTTAAATTCATAAACGTCCAGCGATAAAGGTTTTATGTTGGTCGCTGACGTATTGCTAACGTTCACATCCTTACTGGTGGTAGTCGGTGAATTTGGAGTCGTATTCAAGCTGCTGGTGTTACTGCTAGGTTCATGTTTACTTATGTTAGGAATGGGTTGCGTTACTGCATCAGATGTGTTCGACACCGTGGATACTATCGATGAGGAATCAATGGAAACAGTGGATGCAGTTGTAGTTGGTGTTGTCATTGTATTTGAATTTGGCAAGGATAGAGTAGACGGATCCACTTTAAGTATATCAATGTCTCTGTGTATTGGTTCAAAGATTTTTTTGGGGTATTCAGTTGAGAGAACAGGAACAACCCCAACTCCATGAGTTTTCTTAAAAATTTCTGGATTTTTAAGTTTGGGCATTTCGGGATTTTTCTTTACAATCGTCAGTGGTTTTTCCACAATCACGGATGCATATTTACTAACAGTGCCTGCTGTTGGGGTGGTTGGAGTGTTGGAACTGAAACGTGCTGGAGCAATAATTGTTATTGGTTTTATATCGCTTATAAGCGATAATTTTGGTTTCTCTTCAACCTTAATTTCATCCTTCAACTGTTTACTTGTCGAGGAGACTGTAGCTGTGATAACCGAACGAATTGACAATTCAGGTTCCGATGAGTCTTCTTTAATGACTGATGGTTTGATGATATCTTGACGCTTCTCAACAATACTGTCCCTTATTCCTATGTGTTCTACAATACGTGATATTGTGTTGGAATGGGAATTGGTATTTACTGCTGCTCCTGTCTGCGGGTGGCTTTGTTGAGTAGGTTGGGTTTGAGTTGTTGGTTTCACCAAGCTACGTTGCTTGCCCACTCCCACTGGGATTTTTTGTTGGAATTTTTTAGTCAAACTATCAAGAGTGACACCTTTCATTGAGCGATGCGAGTCATCCTCATTTAATGAATCACATTCTGAAGAAATATCAGCTGTTGAATGTTTAGTTGATTCTTGTTTTGTAGACAACTGTGTTTCTTTCTTAATGTCACCCGAAGGACCACTGGCTAAACTATCAGTTTTAGAAACTGTTTTAAATTTATATTCCGTTTTAACAACAATAAGATCTTTCTTAGTATCCTCACTGGTTGCTCCGATTGGTAGTGGACTTTTCAAACGTTGAAATCCTTTTAATTCTGAACGGATCAGACTCAAATCATAGTCTCTACCCTTACCGCCAGCTACATTACTATTTGCCTTAACTCCCCTCCTGAGACTACTACCTCCGCCTCGAAGTGCGCTTGTACTCTCTCGTTGTGAATCCTCATCATCTTCTTCAGTTCCGGTCTGACTATTACCCACCGAAGCTCTAACTCTTTTCTTAGGAACAGGTTTAATAATGCTAGTTCCTTTATATGGTGGCGTTGGCCTATCTCTTGTCATACGCTTGGGTCTTCGTACGGGTTCATCAGAATCAGTTTCAGATTCTGTTGATTTTGATGCATCAGATACATTGGCTGATGTGCGTTGTGTTGTCTTGTTGTTGTTGATAACTTTACGTGTCGGACGTTTCCTTATACCCGCTGCCGCTGGTGATTTAGTGCGGCTTGAATTGGATGCCGCCGACGAGGGTGTCGTTGAACGAGGCGGATTTGAATCACTACGTCCACGACCACGCTTTCCAACTGCAGAGGTTTTGACTGTGGACACACTGCTAATGACTGTAGTACTAAATGCAGCACCTGATGATGATGTAATTTTAGATGACTTTTCAACTGAAGTAGCATTTGAGCTAGGGCCGATTCCAACATTGATTACAGTTTGATTGCCTCGGCTGTTGGTGCCAGAATTCGGAGCATTTGAAGATCCTGCAGAAGCATTACCACCACTACTCATAGAGCGACCCTTTTGTTTAGAGCCCTTTGTTATATTTTCAGCAATGCGTTCTCGTGATATCCACTCATCATAACGATTATTCCAACCGGTGTAATGTACCAAATACATGGGTGTTCCGCGTGTCACCGTTATCTCAATAACTTTCGCCTCATAGGTGCTACCATGGGCGGTCGGTGATTTCTTCTCGTGATAATACACTTTAAGTTTGTCACCGGTTTCGACAACAAAATCGCCAGTGTCGATCTTCTCAACGATAACCTCATCCTTCTTACGTTTGCCTCTTTTTTCTTCCCCAGTCTGATTTTGTTTGCGCGTCTGTTTCTCTTTTTTATTAGTAGTTATTGATGGCCCTAGAAAGATTACAATAGTAGAGTGTCAATAAAGTATTAATTTGTACAAGATTCGATAGCAAATGCTTTTTTTATATATACTGGCATAGAATAAGATTGTTTGGTAATGTTTGGTATTTTATATAATATATTTAGGGTTAATCGCATTAAGTTAAGAATGCGCCTTTCTGCTCGATGTTTTTATTTCCTTTTTTTTAGGTTCCTTTCAATCCCAACAAACACACAACAAAA
Source organism: Amiota mariae (assembly GCA_035041805.1). NCBI lineage: Eukaryota > Metazoa > Arthropoda > Insecta > Diptera > Drosophilidae > Amiota > Amiota mariae. The sequence continues at coordinate 250,799 of JAWNKV010000676.1, forward strand.
TTTTCCTGGGATTGGTCACCGTTTAGGACGCTCAATGACATGTCGTTTTATAGCCTGTCAAATGATATACAGATTTGCAAAATATTACTTTATTTGCTTGCCCCACAAAACTTCAAATTCCATCTAGTTGAAAAGCGGCAAGCAATTACCAAACAACCTCTAACGATGTTTGCTTCTATGCCAAATACATATCTGTCACACAAAAAATTACCATAAGTGAGTTCTCACCTGTGGAGTTGCCTGGCGAAATATCGCGATTTAATGTTGTTTGCACTTCATTAGACTTTGCCGAGCGTGCTGCTGCATTGGACTCTTTGTTATCGTTGTTGCGTGCACTCGCGGCCGCTGCTGCAGCAGCTTTTATTTTTGCAATTGGTACATCGCACTCATCCTTTACTGATTTCTCTTCATACTTCTCAACTATATTTTTTACTTTCCCAGCACCCGCGGCAGAGCTCTTGCGTTTCTTTGTTGGTTCTGTACTAGGTTCGTTGGTGTTTCCCGACACTTCTGATCTTGATTGTACTACTGAAGCCGACACAGGTGTTGCAACGTTGCTCGAAACAGACGTCTTAGTAGGCGTCACGCTAGCTGTAGCTGAAAGGCTTGCCTGATTTGCTATTGCATTTCTAAGTGCTGATATCGTGGCCGACGTTGTACTTTCCGCTACTTTTGAAGTTGCTGCAGATATTGCACGCACCAAACTCCGCCCCTTGCTACGACTTGTATTTCGTGATGTCATTATCATAGAACAACCCAATTTACGATTGAAGTCTCCATATGGTTGTAGAAATTTCTTGTATGCCTGCTTCACTAAATTCATAACGCTTACCGTGCATGGCGTGTATCCTAATCGTACGGCAATAGTTTTCCATTGATTTTGCGTGGTAACACGATTGTATCCGCCGCGTTTCTGTACTGCACGAAATAGACGGTATAGGTCAACGTCACGGCTCTGTATGGATGGCACTTTATTAAGAGGTGTTCCACGATCGTCCATATACTTATAGAGCTGTGCAACAAATCGATCTTTTTCTTCATGATCATCATCAGATGATTCTGTCTCAACTTCAGCATCTTCTTCACTAGATGAGTTGCTTAGACCAAATAACTCATCTCGTTCCCAATACGGTGGCAGTACATCGGCATCCAGATACTCTAGAGCGGTCTGTACAGCAGGGCAGTCTTCTTTTGCAGCAATTTCACGTGTTAATTCAGGGGCTTCTTGTTTTGGTACGGTGTAGTAGCGCCCATCCTTAATGAACGCACAAGATATTCATCTTTAACTCGTATTTTCACGGTTACCTGAAAGAGCAGAAAATATTATATGGATAGTTTAAACTAAATTGTTATTGGATACATACCTGCGCTTTGGGTGCCACAACCAAAGCTGGAAACCACCTATCTTTATCTTTCTTCTTTGACTCGGCTTCAACCCAAACAACTTTTCCAATGTGTTCTTCCTTTTCATTGACCACTTCTTTTGCATCGCTTTCTTCTTCGTCGTCGGAGCTACCCTCATTTGTATGGCCACGTCGCCGACCACGACGACCGCCCACTACTGGGTTACCAAAGTGCTCGGGATGTGTTAGCGGCAACTGATCCAGTGTTTCGCTCTCATTGAAATGTCTGCCACTTTTCAGGCACAGGGCTGTCCGGCGCAAAGTTGTTATATCGCCGTCATCAAAGACGACGGTATATTGTGAACAATCTTGTACTTTGATAATAGTTGCCTCCACAGTTTCCTTGCGATCTGGATGACGAACTTCTACGGTAGCACCAACACGCATTTGGCCCGAAGTTGCCTTAACATCATCGACGGGAACAATACCCATACCCAGTCCATGTTTGTAAGCAACTTTTAATTTAATACTTCGTACAACTTCGCTAACTTTTGCTTCACAGAATGCGCCTTTGTATTTGGCACTTACTGCAGTGCCTACAGGTAGGGACGGTGGATCGTCAATTTGCTGGAACAACGGCGATGCCATAATGTTAATAACGAAATACACTTAATAACTGAACGTAATCACTCACTTGCATTTTGCGCACTAAATATCTATCTTTCGAGATTCAAGAATGATTTTATCGCTTGTAAATGTTTTGCATCTTCCAAATGATAATGAAAAACTAACAATTCATAGATACACAAACGAAAAAAAAAAAAAAAAAACAATCACACAAATAAAAAAAAATAATAAGCGATATTTTATAAAAGAATGAATGGACACTGTTTTTATGATGATTATTTATGTTGTTTTTTCTTCTCAACGATTTTACTGTGTTTTCATTAAAATATTTTTGGCGCAAGCAAAAAAGTTTACCCCTACGGTAGTCGACGAATCGACGAACGAGAGAACGAGTTAAGTAGGTCATGAACGATTTAATTGATTGTTAAGGTAGACTATGAACTACATAATGTTATTGTTTAGGTAGTCTGTGAATGGTTTAATTGAATAATTTATTCACAAAATAAGCAAAAAGTTTTTGTTTGTATTTTGTTAAGAGTAATTATATTATAAATGTATAACATTAGATAAATTGAAAACAAATACGAGTATCAATAAAACACACATACAATCGAGCATATAACGTCCTTTTTTTTGAAGTCGGTTAAAAATAATTATTAATAAGATTATTGTTTAAAGACTGGGTGTCGCATAAAATAGAAACAGACACAGATTTTAGTACATTTGACACAGAACCCAGATCAGAAGAGAATTAGAAAACAGTGCTGCCAGGTTGCATTAACAACTAAATCAGAATTCAGTGCATTTCAGCAGAAACAAGTACACCCAGTCATTTTTTACACGGTGCCTTAAAAACCGTGCAAAAAAGAAAAGATCGTGTAAAAAAATACCTGCAACATAATGTAAATTTGAGGATATGTTTCACATCTTCAAAAAACGTGCAAGATGGAAATCTATATAATTATCCAATAATATAAAGTATATATTTATATTCTTGATCAGGGCGAGTTGATCTAGCCATGTCCGTCTGTCTGCATACAAACTAGTCTACGCAGTACGTTTGTCAGAATCAGCCGAATCGATTCACTAGGGGGGTTTCTCCCATACAAGCCGTAATCTAAATGAAAGTTCTTATTTGAAAAACTTTTTTGTTTTTCGTACCATCAATTTGGACGTTATAAGTGATTAATATCCACCAACCATAAAAATTTCAAGACCCTCGGACCACTATGAGGGGTACCCCCCATACAAACCAAAATCCAAATTCATTTTTTTTTTTTTTTTGTATTTACTATCGACTTGAAATTTGGACACGATAAGTGTCTGACCCATATCCAACAACCTTATGAATTTCAAGACCCGTGGGCTGCTAGTAGGGGTTTGAAGAATATTACAACTTCGGCATAGCCAAAGTTAGTCTTTTTAGGGTTTCGCACCCATAGGGAGCTAACGGGACCCTATTACTGAGCTTACACTGTCCTTTCGTCCGTGCATCTCCTGCTCTATCTCATGAACCGTAATAGTTAGAGAGTTAAAATTTTCACAGTGTGTAATTCACTTGTGTGTATAATTAGAATACTAAAAATACACATTTTTAGAAGCATTGTTCTTTAATTTAACTTTTTGTTTAACAATTTTTTTTTTTGTAGTATACTTTTAAGCTGTTAACTGTAGTATACTTTTAGGCTGTTAAATATGCACATAATTAAATATTTTAAGCAAAAACTCTTGTACGATGGTACGGAACCCTTCGTGTGCGAGTCCGACCCACACTTGGCTAATATTTGTATATTTTTTTGTTGGTTTTGTAATAAAGTCTGTTATTAATTGCTGTTTTTTTTTGGTTCTTAAGTTTGCTTTGCCTATGAAGAATTGCTTTGAAACGATTCGCTTAGCTTGTGATTGCAGCGAAGGGAATATTCAGGTATTGCTTGACTGTTCGCATACGTCGGTCTCTTGCATATTGCTATTCTTCATAAACTTATCGTTCGTCGTGCTTGCTTAGAGCGAGACACAAATGTGCTTTGTTTCGCTCTGCGTGCATGCTCGACTTGCTCCGGGGTCATGTTCATAAGCATGTTCTCTGGTCCAGATATGTAGCAAGCAAATATAATGTTCGGAAGGTCTCAAAATCTTGAATTGATGTCTTCAATTAGTTTTTTGTTATGAAGGTTGTAAGAAATGTTACGTCAAACGCAATGACAAAATGTAAATATACTTCCGTCGAAAATATGCAGATACGGATGCGAAGTTCCGTTACAACATTAATTGTGACCTGGTGCACAGGGTGGAATGGTGAAGTCCTCTGAGAATGCGGATTATGCCCTTATCGGTAGATTTTTTGACATATGAGAAAGTGTCGGTAACTTGCGGTAATTGCAATATGAATATAGTAACTGGATTATCTACGAACGGGGGGCGGTCACTTGACGGGAGAGGGTTTCTAATCGTTGAATCTTGCTGGTTTTTAAATAATTGCATCAACTCGTCCGCGGTATCCGTCTCATCGTCAGAGTGTAAGGACACGTCCAAATAGAGGATGTCCTGGAACCGAGTCTTCTGTGACATCACTATCATTGAGAGCCTTCCGGAATTTCGATGGCTATTTATTGTTTCTGAAAAATCCACTGTAATCATAAAACCATCATCAATGTTCATTCTTGAACACCCACCAACCAATCAATCAATCCCAATCATCCCAAAAATGAAAAGATATATTCGTATTTTTTTTTTTTGGTTTCCTCTAAGAAAAACCTTTTTTTTTTTTAATTTTATTTTTCTTATAAATTTGTTTATAATTATTAAAATTTAATGTAAGTGAAGTGTAAAAAAGAGCTCGGTGTGTTATTATTGGCTGTTTTTAATTGAATGGATTTTGTTTGTATGTAGGGATTAAACTGCATTCTATTCTAAAATCTCGTTTTAAATTATCTCAAAGTTATAGATTTTCTTCAAATCATTTGAGCATCAATTTATTTATTATTATGGATGATGATACTTGCTCATCATCTATCTCTCTTCATTTGCCTTTTCTTTTTGATTTTGCGAAGCATGAGAGGTTTTTGCAATGATGGTTTCATCTTATAAATAATAATAATCCATAGGGATAGATAGATAGCAGATTCTAACTTACATGCAAACAAAATAAAACCATTCAAAATTTTGAAATTTTTTTTGTTTAAAATAAAGAATATCCCAATTCTACTTCTTCCTTTGCCTGCCTACTCCTTGTGAATATTTCTGTATAGGCGACTGTTACAGGATAAGAAGATTTCATATGAAATACACACACATATATGCAGTAATTGTAATTACTTTTGCTGTTGTTGTTGTATGCATGAAATATGTTTTATGTTGTTTGTATTCTTAATTTTAAACATTAAATATTTAATTTAAGTTTCTTTTGTTTTGTTTGTTTATATTATTAATATTCATATGATAGATAGAAATAGAATTTTATGCTTTTATAATAATTATTATGTATGTATATATGATGATATATGTAATTTTAATACTCGCTGGCACATCTGCATCTACTACTACTACATCTACCAATATTTTTAGTCTATGTAATTGTATGTAAGCATCTACTGGAAGAGTTGAACGAGTCAGATGATGACACGAGAGAGTGCCCTACTACAATATCACCTTTTATTTTATTGTTTTGTTTTCTTTTCTTTATAAACTCCATAATCATCATCATGATGACAATATTATATAAAAAGAAAAGAAAATTTTAAAACAAATGAATAATACAAAATATTTATCAAAAAATTCATTTTCTTCAACTTTTTCTAAGTATTGACGACTTAATATATATATATATATTTGTTGTTGTTGTATTTTATATTCTTTTAATGTTTTTATTTTTTATCATTGTTTTTTTTTTTTTTTTTTTTTTTTGAGAACAAAGAAAAATAACTAAATACTAAATTATATTTTGTTTTTCATTAATTAAAATTAAATGTCGAAAAAAAGAAAAATGGTAAGTAAACGCGAAATGCAAAAGTGACAAGATTCAAAAAAACAAATATTAAATCATTGGAACACACATGCATCACATCACATCATCTTCATTATTATCATGGTAGAAAAATAGTTAGTGATATTTTGAATGGAGAAAGAAAGAAATATTAATGTCTGTCTCTTTCTCCACCATCATTCGTGTGATGATGTGATTCAATGATCCAATACTTGTTTCGAGAGCAGCATCATTCATTGTCACTTTTTTGTACACTTTTGTTTTTATTGGTTGTCTACTACTAAACACAAGTGTCGCGTCTTTCCATTGGTTTATCTCCTTCGTCCACGGCCTATTTTGTTTTTTGTCTTTTCTTATAATATAATATATAATTAACTTCTTGTATATATTTATGTTGTTATATGTTATGTTTAATGAAATGTTGAAAAAAGAGAAGTATTTCTTCATTACTTTAAAAAAAAAGAAACAAAAAAGAATATTTAAAAATGTAGTAAAATGAAGCAAGCACATCCTCATCCCACATTTGCCTTCATCCTACTCCTCTTCACGCCCTGGTTGGCTCTTCTCTTCCTTCTCTTTCTTATGTGATGCGATGCTTCTTTTTCTAATGTTATGTTATTCGTTCTTATTCATGATGATGGGGCTTGTTTTCTGGTTATTAATATTTGATATTTTGTTGTTTTGTTTTTTGTGTTTGTTGTTAATAAATTGTTTGATATAAGTACAACGTGATGTTGTTGCAGTAAATACTTCTTCTTTCTCCTTTCCCTCCCTTTTATCGTCTTCTTCTTATTTAGTAGTGTTGATTAATTATAAAAAAAATTATGATAAGAAGGGAAACTCCTTAAGCACGTTCTCCTCGAATACGACGAGCCAATTGGATATCCTTTGGCATAATGGTGACGCGCTTGGCATGGATAGCGCACAAGTTGGTGTCTTCAAACAAACCAACCAAATAAGCCTCAGATGCTTCCTATAATGATGAAATAGATGAATACATAAATTAATTGAGTTTGAGTTAGTTTTAATAATTAATTTTGATTTAAAATTATGTTTTTTTTTTTTTTTTTTATTGATGATGTCGTTCCTTCTAATCTTTTATTTTATCTTACCTGCAAAGCACCAATGGCAGCCGACTGGAAGCGCAAATCGGTCTTGAAATCCTGTGCAATTTCACGCACTAAACGTTGGAATGGCAATTTGCGGATAAGCAATTCAGTCGATTTCTGGTAACGACGAATCTCACGCAAGGCAACGGTACCGGGACGATAACGATGGGGTTTCTTGACACCTCCGGTTGATGGTGCCGATTTACGAGCGGCCTTGGTAGCCAATTGTTTGCGTGGAGCCTTTCCACCAGTGGATTTACGAGCGGTTTGCTTGGTACGAGCCATTTTACTTCAAACGATGAGTAGTTTAAGCTAAAACAAAAAATATTAAAATATATATAAATATTTATATACATAAAAAAACGCATCATTTAGAAGAAAATAAAAAGTTAAACAAACATCTGGACTTTAATTTAAAATATAATCTGTGTATCCATCATCATTATAAATCAGCCAAAAACAAATAATTTTTAATATTGATTTTACTAGCCCAATTGACAAGTCATAACACCATTATACTTCTTCGAGGGTTGCATTGCTTCGCCGAACTGTTTTGCGATATATTGCAATTATGTATTTACATCCACAAAGTCAAATCAGTTAGTTGAACTCCTATATAACAAAGTCAATGGAATTGGTCGGTCAAAAATGTTGGCTATAGGAAATTTCGTTATTGCCCTCTAATTATAATCATTCAACCTTTGGTATAAATATTTTTTGATATGAATAGCCTATTTTCAATGAAGTAAGATCCACCAGCACACGAGCCACTCGTACAAACTATTACTTTTTCAGTCTTTAATTCTTACGTCCAATCAAAATCTTCTTGTAGAATGTTGCTCTATATGTAGTGAGTGGGTGGCCATAAGAAAGTAGAACAGCGACATCTTGTGGTATGATCAATCAAATTTAAGCATTATAGCACTAATAGCATATATTCGTAAATACTCATAGTTCTTTTTCAACTTTGGATGGTTACTGCCATCTCTATTCTTGTTTAAACATTCTTCTTCTATCGTATTCTGTTCATTCAGAGAATCTTAAAAACATTTTGTGTTTTATCCAAACAAATGAAATACGGCTAACATTTATTTAAGGGCAGTAATAAAGTTGGATTAATCTTAGAAGACGAACCACATAAAAATAATTCCAAAATTGTATTTTTGTGCTTGCGCAGATGTTTTACACCAAGATCGTTTTTTCCCCCCATTTCTTTTTGTTGTTCAAAAGAAACCACAAGAGAAGCAAGCAGCTGAAAAAGTGAGGGAAACGAGATAATCAAAGCGGCACCATACAAATCCAAAATTAAAGCGGGAAAAAACTTGGGACAAAATTATTTCCGATAACATTTAAGCGGGAAAACAACATACGACAGTAGTCAGAAAATGAAATTAGAAAAATAGAAAAAATGTACATATTACGAAGAAAAAAAAAAAAATCTGAGCACAAACGCAGGCTTATTAAAAAGAGAGAGAACAAGATCATCTCACCAAGTGCAAGCGAGATAACAACACTAGGAAAAGGTGTATGAAGCAACAAGAAAAATAACAAACAAGCACACAAGAAATTGCGTCGTTAGAAATTAAATGATGCGCTACTTTTAAAAACAAGAGTAGTATCAGAAGAAGATTATAAATTAAGCGCAATTTTGGGTTTCGATTGATTTTGGTGAATTGAAGTTGCTGCGTGTGACGTAATTTCTCTCCTTTGGGATATAAATATATCAAAAGTACAAGTACGAAAAACTGCAAATAAATGCAGATGAAGAAATTCAGATACACAAAACATACAATCATCAATGCTTGTAAGAAGAGGTGAATAGTAAATGAAAAAGAAAGTGAATAGTTTTTTTTTTTGTGACGAGGTGAGTAGTAGTAAGAAATACAGTAAGGATATGAATAGTCAATGGAAGGAGAACAGTTGAATAGAAAATAATGAAGAGATGAATGATAAATGCTAAAGAAGATGAGATGAAACTATACTAGTAGATTGCAAGCATTTCTAATACAAAAAAAGAGATAGACTGACATAGCGAGAGAGCGAAAGAGAGAGATGTTAAATAAAAATTAAAAAGCGCGCGCGCATCATAGGTACTCATGGGAGCGAGTGGGTGCACAAAAAATACCAAATGCAGCCGCAGTGCCTAAAGCTACTGCCGCCACTGATACATAATTATTCACCATATGCGTGTGTGTGTGTGTGTGTGTGCGATGAATCTAAAAAAACACGTATACACACAAATGCATTTACGTGTAGTGAAGCGCCGCAAAAAAAGGCGCAAGAAAAACACAAGATGTAGAAAAAAAAAATCATTGAAAAAATTTACAATAGATTTTTTTTTTTCACCGAAAATTGTTTGAACACAAAACCAATTAACAAATATGTTCAAAGAAAGTTTTATTAATCAATAATAAATTTTTTCTACTTTGATTTATAAAATTTCGTTTAAGATGCAAATAAGATAATTTCATCACAAAAACATTCGAAAAAAAAAAAAGTCTGCGATACTATGCTTTGGACGCCGCCATTTTGAAAATTATTAAACAAAAAAAAAAAATCACTCGCCGCCGGAGATGTCTCAATTCAATGAGGAGCACCTCACAAAAAAAAAAAAAAAACCAATTCACAAAAATTCATATTTCTAACATTCATAAAATCGAATCAGACAAAAATATCTTAATAATTTATAGTTTTATATTTTCACTTAATTTTGTTTGTAAAACTTCTCCAATTACTTCAAATAAAAAAAAAACATCACTTGCAAACTTACCTTTTTTTTTTAATAGTTGATAGTTCTCGAACTAGATTTCCGAAACACGACTGTTCGCACCAACGATAGATAAACTTTTAATTTATTCTCCGCCGAACACGAGAACGACAAACAAACGAGTGCTAGCAGGGATGTATTTGTGATGAACATACAGAACTCAGGGCTGGTTGTTATAAAAGTGCTGCCAGGTGCAGCATAAAATGGTTATGCGTTTTCAGTAAAAAGCAAGATTGCAGTTGTTTTTTGAATTTTCATAATTTGAGGTAGTAGAACGCTGCAATAATTGATAAAATTTGATACAATTTTGACTGAAATTATTTTTCGGTTAATTCGCAACAAAACTGCAAATGGTACTGGACAAAAAAATGGTATAATTTATTTCGCAAAACCTTATTGAACAAAAAACTCCTCATTGCGTTATTTTGTGACATTTAAATTATGCATTGATTAATATTGTTCAGCACTTTGTAGCTCCACCCTTTGTTTTAATGTACACATTTCGCCCTATCGGGCGTGGATAATAATCCACACAAATATTCTGCCGAAATGTCTTAATGCCACACTTTAACTCAACCATAGTTTACGGTATCTTCTTTCAAATATTGGCTGTCATGAGATCCCTAACATTTTTAACTGGATTGAAATCTGGACTGTTGTCTGGTCAATCCAAATTACTGTCTTTAATTTTGCAATCTAATGATAAAAATAGTTTATTAAATTCAAAAAATGTGCTGAGTTAGTAAGTATTTACAGTGTGTTACTTACAGAGCGAGGCCGACCGATGAAAAGGTGCGGAATAGTCTTGAAAAATTGAACATGTCATGAATTTGCTGCCACAACATACGTATGATCATACTTACATAAGTATGTAAATACGGATAATTAAAGATTTGTTTTTTCTTTCTTTTCTAATAACATTGAAAAACGTGAAACATGTTAAGTGAACAACCAAGATCAAGTGGAACCCCGGAACAGTGAGTGAAGTGGAAGGAACCAACAAGACATTTGGCTAAATTGTGATGTGATGTGATGCACTTAGAGGATTAATGGCTGGGTGTCACATAAAACAGAAACAGGCAGAACATTTGACACAGAAACCAAGATCAGAACAGAAACAAGTACATACTTTTGACAAAGACCATTAACTATCACAATATATTTGTTTTGGTAAATTAACTGGAAAAATGGGAATTAATGAATCGAATTATGTATATGAATATTGGACACATATTTTAAAGTTGTTTGTTTGGAAGCGTTTGTATCAATATAGAATTGTTTAATTTATGGGAAAACTTATTTTTAAGTAAATGACTCTTTAAATTTGTTCAATAGATTTGATTTGAGGAAAAAACAAATCTCTGTAACTATTACTTTGAGTAAACCGTTCTTTCACCTGAGGCTTAAATTTTTCAAAAAAAAAAACCGTTAATACTGTTTTTTTGTATTTCATTTCATTTCCTTTACAAAATTCAATATTTATGATTATCTTTAATACTTTTAATAATTTGCTGCTTTTCACCTTACTTTATTCATTTCTACTCAAGCAACCTAATTCTAGTCACGCCAATGCCATGCAAATTTCCTAAAACAACGTCTCTAACTATTTATTTGAGTGAATAACGAAAAATGGTCATGCATTCTTGAGTTTTAAGCAATGTTCGATCAGGTTCGATGGACCAATTCATCTCCCTTCATCGAACTCGCATGCTTTCGAGTTCGAAATGTAATGTCTATGGTATATCTGGTATATCTGGTCTTTGACTGGATTTATACTCATTTTTGTGCGACGAGGTAAATTTTAGCTCACGTACCAGAGTCTCTGCTAACATTTTTCTTTATTCTCTTTCGCGTCTTTTGTTGTTTGTTCATTTCGTTTGGCTTGCGTAGAGTGAGTGTTATTGTGTTTGTTTTGACTCTCAAAAGCGACACTCTGAAATATAAACGCAAGCAAGAGTTACCAAAGAAGAATTGACGATAATTGACTCAACAAAAACTCTAGGCATAAATCTAGTCTCTGCTTTCTGTTTCTGAATTTGTTTTTGTTTTATGGGACACCCAGCCTTAAGTGATCGCTTATGGTGAAACTCCTTACCACGCGTTTCAGGCATTGTGGCGTTATGCGCGGCTTCGTTAAGCATTCACTCATTTATTTCGTAAGCAACTTATTTTTCTTCTTATTCACACAGTGAATAGTATTAAGTTTGTGGAAGAAGGGGACATCGGACATCATGGCTCTAGGCTGCAATGTCCTGTTCTGTTCTGCAAGTTTTGGACTATATTCAGTTGGGATGTTGGGATTTTACAGAGCAGTTCCCAATAACTATACATACATCTGAAGCCATATCCCCATACAGGAGCAGAGTAATCAACATTTCAAATCAGTGTTGGTAAATGCCAATTTCATTGTTTAATTTGAAGTGATTTTTGAAAAGAAAGCGAAGTTAACTTTGAACTTTACGTATAGAAAATAATTTAATTGCTTCTACGATATTTTACTGACATTAAACGGTCTTATACAGTTAAAAAAATATATCCTGTACTGAATAACACAACAGAAGTCAGAAGGCAAGCTGAAAAAATGGGTAAGATTTATTACAAGTAGAAATTACAGCATTTTGTGATGCAATTTTAAAGATATTTTTTTTAAGTATTCTGAATTCATTATTTTGAAAGTGGTGTCTGCCAATAAGGTAGTGCGTGGCCATTACAGACGAAGCGTCTTCTCCTTTTATTGTAAGCAGCGATTACGATAACCATAAGAGCTTAGCCATTTTCCATAAAGATAGTTGGGCTCATCGTGTTTGGGATCTCTTTTATGTTTTTCTTTTGCCTAGATATTGTAATTCTTCTTTGATTCGTAGGCCTGTGCTTGTGCCACTGCAAGCTTATCTGCTATGTCATGGCTGCCCAACATTTTTGTTTTGCAGGGCCACATTGGAAGAATCCGGGGTGAGGTGGAAAGAAAAAGGCAGTGCCACAAAGTGATGAGAAAAAAAAAATTAATAATAACTCGCTGTGTTGCAGGCCAAAGAAAGAAATTTCAGTTTCTCCTCTGTTGATACTTCGAGCGCGTCTGGGCCGCATTGGACTACTTTCCGGGATTCTAGAGTTCTCTGGCACCCAAACGGGATGAACATCATTGAAAAATGTTGAAATCTCACTTAAGCTTCTTTCTTAATTTCCTATCCAAACAAATATTCAGCGTATTTAGGGATATTTCTGACTATCGGAATTCTAATATCAAAAGTTCCGATCATTTTCATTTCTACAAGTATAATCTCTATGGAATGGTAACTTCTCGCATTAAAGAATTTTTCTTAATTTTTCAGAGCGTTTTAATAATGTGCGTATTTCAAATCTTCGCTTAAATTCAAGGAAAAAACTTGTTGAGAAGAAGAGGGAGGCTTTCGCAAAACGTGAGGCTATAGTAAAACGTGAGGCTTCAGCAAAACTTTTTCAAGTTCCGCCACCATTAAACATGAAATGTATCAACAAAACTCAAAAACATTTTGATTCTATCAATCGTGGAAAGCGTAAATGTTAAGGAAGAGAAGCATCATTTTTAACCAGTTGGACAGAATTTACATTAATTTACAAGAAATGGAACACTTATAATATTTAATTAACAAATAACACAATAACTTTTATTCTTTTAGTATTAAGTACACATACACTTATACTTATGAACAACATACATTCAATGAAATCAATGTTTTACTACTACTCGCCATACAATAATTCTTGCAATAATGTACAAAATCTATGTAGTACTTATGTTAATTCTGATATGTATATCTGTTAAAAACATTAAATGAAATAGTAATCAAAAAGACTGAGATTTTTATCCAACCAGGACTTTACACGGGTTGCATTCAACCGAATCTATGAGCTATAAGTTTACTTTTAGGGGCTGTCTGAATATCCTTGATCTCGGGAACAGCATATAGAGCTATTAGTAGTACTAACTTTTCAAAGATACATAAATCGTTAAGGAAACTGAATAAACCGGCCGAACTGCCTTTTTCTTCTTACTACCTAATAAGTTTCCTGTTTTCAATTAGCAAAATTCTTGAAAAAATTGTCAAAAACAAATTAATAAATTTTAATTGAAGTAAACGATCGCAGTAATTCGGCTTTCGTCGAGAACACAGCACTCTATACCCATTAGTGGGAATTAAAAAAATTGTCAAATTAAATTACGCAGACTCCAAGTCTACTGGTATGGTTATTTTAGATATTAAAGCAGCATTCGATTCCGTATGATATGATGCGTAAGTATACAAAATGAGCCTCTGGAATTTATCCAATTAGTTCAGAGCTTTGTTAAATACCGTTCCTTCAGAGTCCATATTGATAATGAAAATTCCCAAGCTGTAGGTATTGAAGCTGGTTGCCCCCAAGGTTCATGTATCTCGCCTATATTTTACAACATATTCACATCAGATATTCCTTCCCTAAGTGGCTGTACTATATCAAAACTTCGCGGATGATACCGGAATCATCTGCTCTGGAACGCTATCTGCTTAGATTGTAGACTCACTTCAGGTTTTTCCACTCTCATTCAACTTAACTCTGACAAAACTCGGGCTATATTTTTCTCTAGGAAGTGTAAAAATGTCTATCTACCTTCCACCCATAAACACTTAAATCATGTAGACGTGAGATGGAAAAGTCAGGTTAAATATCTTGGTGTGATTTTAGATAAAAAACGGTTTGTATGGGGTTACCCTCACCCTAGTGGTCTGATTCGGCTGATTCCGGCAAATGTACTGCGTATGGGAAAATGAAAGCTCAGCTCTTTAGTTCAAAAACTGATTGACTATTTTGCATACATACAGACAGACGAACAAGGCTTGGTCAACTCGTCGCGCTGGTCAAGAATATAAGAATATACTTTATGGGGTCTCCAACTGTGTGTTACAAACTTATAATACTATTCATTGCGTGAAGAGTATAAAAAGTAAATATCTTGATAAGGACATTGTATCCCTTAATAAATAGAAACTCTCGTCTTATTATAGAGAACAATTAGTATCTATTTAGATTAATTTTTCAAGCTGTTATGTTTTACAGAGCCCCAGTATGTTTTGACATTGCTAAATGGCGCATCAAAAAAACTTCAAGTCACGCAAAATAAGCTGTTAAAAATGATTTTCAATTTACCTTGGCATCATTCTACCGTTGACTTACTTTACATTAACAATTAGGGCTAAAATCGAATTAATGTCGGACAGACTTGATTGACTTTATGCTAACATTAGGAACAGATGTACATAAGTATGTATTCTACCTACTCTCACATTAACAACACATACGAGTATATGAAGTTTAAGTACTTTAGCATTAAGTTTAGATTTAAGTTGCAATATAATAAACATTTTTGTAAAAGGGGGAAAACCTTTCCTTTGTTAGTAACAAACTGTTTAATGTTCTACTTAAATTCTTTATGTACACCTAAATAGATAAGACACATAATTAAGAAATTTTAGACTCACAAACATGAATATACCATACTATTATAAAAAAATACTGTGAACACATAAATTGAATTGAATTATATATATTAGAAGATTTAGTTAAAAATATTAAAACAAGGAAGACTAGTCGTAGCTTTGTCCGGAACACTCCACATTAATATATTGGAATCTGTAACTAAAAATTGTTTGTATGAATATTGTTTATATTTGGCTCCTAGTGAAAACATACCGATAATCAACAAGTGCAAAGACCACAAAAGAGTACCACTCTTTATAAATGTACATAATAGTCAAAAGCTTCTTTTGCTGGAGGCTTACCTTGAATATGGCATCCATCTGAAAGAAGTGAATACATTACATTTGTTTTCCGTTATTAATAAGATTTTTTTACATAGCACTGAGTGCATCCTTCCACATACTCTTCGATCTTTGCTTGTGTTATAATGTCCGGTGACAAGTATTCCGGTGTCAGTTTTTTTATTACTTCCAGTGCACCCATTGCCCGGTATTCGGTAGACGAGCCCAGAGTGTACAATGCAATAGCAACTCTTTTAATCACTGGAATAGTCCTTCTGAAATTGATTGATGCCTTCCCTTTAACTTGCAACCGCTCCACTTACATATTAAACATGGCTCTGTCTATTCGAAGGTTCTCTTTGAAGAAATTCGCGGACATTCTTTAATGTCCTTGCTCCAAAATGTTCCATGTCGTTGCTACATTTTCACACACACTTTTTGTATTGTACAAAGCCTTTTTTAAAATAAAAACCACAAAAACAACATACAACAGCATCCAGTAATTCTTGCTTACAATTCTCTTTTTGATCCATTAGCAGCGGAATATATTGTACGTGTGTATAACATTAATAATGTTACTACTTGTGAATTATCAATTTTTCACAAATTTGCAATTTTAATTTCTCACAACAGTTTGCCACAATGTTCCTTTTATGTGTATAAAAAAAACAGCTGTGCAAAATGCAAATGTCGCACTGCAAACCTTTTGCTTTACTTCCATTGGTATTTGCCTATAACTTTCTGTTGGTAATTCTAAACGCATATAAAGCGCGAAAGGCGCGTAACGCAACAAAGCCTTAATCGCCTGGTGGGGGTTTTGGTTTTGCTTTTTGTAACGGAGAGAGAGAGAAAGCGAATTGAACAATTTGAGTTTATGGAAAGTGAGAGAGACTCAAGTCAATGGAGGGAGATCTGCTCAGCATATATGTGCGTGCATGTATTCAAATGGTGCATGTGTGTGTGTGCACGTGTATTTGACTGTTTTTGTGTGTGTGGCGCGACCAGCTGCTTGTTGGATTCAGCGTTTCAGCGAGTTCACTGCGTTCGTTCGTTCTATCGTTCGTACGTACATTCATTCATTCATTCGCTTTTCTTTTGTTTTCTTCCCTTAGTTTTTGTTATTTTTTTTTTGTTTTTAAATCTTATTTGATTCGTTTGTTTGTGTATGTGAATATTTTTCTAAAAAATCTAGTTGGAAGAAACAAAAATGTATATAAAATAAATAAGAAAACAAATAAAATAAATGATGATTATGGTAATGGTGTTTATTCTACTTGTTGATTGATATGTTCGGTCGATCGTCTTAAGTTACAACAATTCCAACTGACTTTAGTCAGTCAGTCAGTCAATCAGTCGGTACTTGGTGGTGCCACTGTTTGCCGCCGCCTGAAATCGGAAATCTTTTACTTATGTACATAGGTATGTATGTATGTACATACATATTTATATTGTATTTTTTATTTATTTTTTTTTTTTCTTAGTCTACAACGCTTCCATTCTAATTTGTTAGATTCACAAAGGGGAAAATTGCTAATTATCATCATCGGAGCATGCATGGTTTTACTGCCAATAAAATTGCTTACTTCTGCAATACATATCAAAATCAACAAACCAACAAAACAATATTCAATTCAATATTTTTATGTGATCGAATTATTGTTTGTTTATTTACTTAAAAAAAAAGAACGCTGATTGATACCCTGTTACCCATCATCGTCGTCATCATCATCAACATTGCTGTCATCCGTCATCATTGCAAACGACGATTTGTGTTTTGTGTTTCTGGATAAAATTTCAATTCTCATCAATGCAGAAATAATAATAATAATTGTTTAATGTGTGCAAACAAAAGCAGCAAATCAACATAGTCATCATTATATAGAAAGTTCAGTGCATATGTCGATCACTATTTCATATTTGTATCTAGGTGAGTGTAAATTTTATTTGTTTCATTCATTTCTTCATGAAAAAGAGAAAATCATTTGCATAAGATGATCTTCATTCGAACTTTTACTATACATAGTACAATAACAAAATCTTTGTCCACATTTTGTTGAAAAGTAAAGTAAACACAGTTGTTAAGAGGAAGCGAATAAATTGAGAGTAGTAATTGCATAACTCAGAGAGATTAGAAATCTTAACAAACGGTTGCCAATTATTAAATCTTTATCTTAACTTCAATTGAAACAAGGTAAAACAAAAAGAAGCAAGGTTAAAGTCTCTTAGGGTCAAACCAACAAACAAACAAATGTTGTCACGTGTTGTAAATAAATAAAAGAGAGAGAGAGAGAGGGAGACGAGAGCGCCATCGATCAACTTCAAAGAGAATAATTACTAAAATAATCAAGCGAACTATTTATTGTATGAATACATTGCAGTATAAATCACAGGTCTAAAGATGGTTCCTGGCTATTCCCTTTGGCATTAGTACTAGTGTCAACTCTGTACCCTTTTACATGTATTCAACTGGGTAATTTAACATGGCGATGCCATTGGAAGGAGACAATTATTGCCACCGAATGGTCAGTTTGTTTTTGAATAAGTGAATCAATCTCACTTACACAGCTTATCCTTTATTATACTCTTCACATAGTGAATAGTATGAAAAGTTTATTATGAAGTTTGGAACACACAGAAGTTTGTATAACAACTTTTCTGTTGTGACTCTTAATGCATTTTCATATGACCACCGACGACTCCTATAGTGATCACTGTCAAGAGTGTCATCTATTAAAAAAGATATGATGGATGTCATCCTAAAGTCACTTAATGTTATTTCGGGTATGCCTCTTAATAGTGCTGCAGTTGGGGTGTGCCCCTCTTAAGTATGTGATTTCAGCATATAATGCTTAGAAAATAGCTCATTATGCTGGTGATCTGATAATATACTAGATTTTTTGGCGCCAAAGCGTTACAACTTTTTTGTTTAGAATGAAACAAATATTAAAAGTTATGGGAATTTTGCTACAATACATCAGTTAAAACTGCAAACAAATTAGTTAAGCCGTTTCTGAGATTATCGTCCACGAGCATACAAAAAGACACGGCTCGTTTACGATTTTATTATACTAATTATGATGATTTACTATGTTTTGACGTGATTGCTTGTCACCGAGCGAAGGAGTACAAACAAAAGTAAGCGTTCATTTGCTTATAGTGTGGTAACTAATGTGTCCTCCTTCTCTTTTCCCTAGGAAATTACTGTTAGGAACTATATGATAGTGAATTGGGCTTATATTTTTTTGTTTGGGTCACATTTGGTTTGATTACTTTTGCTTGATCAAGTTGCCCAATAATAAATTAATGATACACTAACACAAGCCTGGCTTCATGGTATCAATATCAACGAATTGCTTTCCCATCCAGAACTCATGTAGATTCCTGTGAATTATTTCCATTTCCGTTTCGAAACTTGCAAAATTGGCGGCATAAAATGACAATCTTACTGATAGCGTCAAACAGTTGTCACCAGACTTGTTTGTTTGTTTAATCATTTTGAAATTCGATTGTTTGATAAAAATTATTCCCCCCTTTGTTTATAGTAAGTAGTAGTAAAAATAAAAAATATATTTTCTTAACTCGTATTACTGCTGCTGCTGCTGCTGCTGCTGCTGACCAAAGCCAATGAATACGAAGAAATGAAACTACAGGCAGATAAACAGAAACAAACATAGTACTTGGGAAAATATTGTTTATATTAAAAATTATGGATATGTATATCGTATATAAACATATTCGATGTATTATTCGATTTCAAATTGTGGCTGAAACTTAAAGTCGTTAGTACAAAGTACAAAAATAAGTAAATATAAATAATAATAGTAAATCAGTAAAAGATGTCCAAAATCAGGCAAGTTCCATATTTTTCTAAGCTTTTTGAGATGACAAATGTTGGACAATCATCAAATACCTGATCTTGTTCATCCTTATTGTTCTCGGAATTCCACTTCTGATACTAATATTGTAGTTGACAGAGCAGAGAGTATGCATAAGAAAGAAAATAAGAATATTTTTACCCAATAGGAAGGCGTAAAGGCACAACAATGCGGTAAACAACAACCCTGATCCAAATTCATGTTCTTATTAGATTTTTTTGTTTTTGTTTTTTCTACTATCGATTTGAAATTTGTACACTATAAGTATGTGATCCATATCCACCAGCCATGTTAATTTTAAGACCCTCAGACCACCAGGATGGGCTTGAAGAGAATTACAACTTCGGTATAGCCAAATCTTAATCTTCTTTTTACTGGTTTTTAATAAGAGTGAATGAATTATATAGAAACCCCTTATATGTATACATATGATTAGAGATCACTCACCCTTTCTTTTTTTTTTGTGTGGAGAGCAACATTAGCAACAGACGACACGAGCAAAACGCACGCCATCAATTTAAAATATTAAATCATCAAATTGTTATGGTGATGATGGGGTTACTTAGTTATTATTATTATGATAAAAATTATTTATATTTAATTTTCTTTCTCCCTGTTTTTTAGATGCAAATGATTTGAACCGGCATCAACAACAACAACAACAACAATCATCTCATAATAGATAAGCATAGACCGAAAGCCAGATAGTAGATAGAAACTCCATAAAAAATGATATCGAAACACAGTATGACAAAGCGTAAGACGCTAATCTTTGCCTGCTTTGGCATTGCCATAGGTTTGTGCATTGGAACCGTGCTGAAAAATTATCGTGCATTGGAAATTGTGAAACGTTGCAGCCTAAAGCCAATAAATCTTAAGACACCCAATGAAATTATTGGATTGAACGACGACGATACCATACAAAATTCCCAACGTAATCTTGTGTTTGTTGGTGTAATGACGGCTAAGAATTTCATACAGGTACGAGCACGTGCTGTTTACGATACCTGGGGCAAAGAGGTGCCTGGTCGCATAGCGTTCTTTAGTTCGGAGGGTTCGTATTCGGATGATTTGCCTGTGGTGGGTTTAAAGAATGTCGACGATCGTTATCCACCACAAAAGAAATCGTTTATGATGCTTTATTATATGTATGAGCATTTTATCGATAAGTTTGAATGGTTTATAAGGGCGGATGATGACGTCTATATTGAACCAACGAAATTGGAGAGATTCTTACGTTCCATTGATAGTTCAAAGCCACAGTTTATTGGGCAAGCGGGCAAAGGTAATAGCGAAGAATTTGGTCTACTTTCACTGGAGTTTGATGAGAACTTTTGCATGGGTGGACCCGGTGTCATACTCAGCAGCGAGACTTTACGCCGTGTAGCGCCCCACATACCGACATGCATTAAAAATCTTTATAGCACTCACGAGGATGTTGAAGTGGGACGCTGTGTACAAAAGTTTGCAGGCATACCATGCACTTGGAACTATGAGGTATAACATACTATAATTTTATTGAATTCAAATTTTAAGATCTTTCATAATCACTATCATCATCATCAATTTTAGATGCAATATATCCTACGTCATAATTCCAGTGGACGTCATGCCTATACGGGAAAGCTTAAACGTAAAGAGATACACAATGCCATTTCCCTGCATCCAATCAAGCAGGGACCATTAATGTATCGCCTACATTCATATATACAAGGCCTTAAAGCGGAAGAAATGCGTCAGGAGTCATTACTTTTGCATCGTGACATCAAGCGAATGTCCCAATATCTAGAGGTGCCGGACGACAGTACATATATGGTGAATGGTGTGTCACCTGGTCTACCAATTGAAAATAATGGCAAGAGACATTTTGAGGATCATAATATATTGGGTAAGTGTATCCATACCCATATTCTGAGCGGAATATTGATTTGCATTATATCACAATGGATATTTTGTTTATGTTGCTTGTAGGTATCAGTCCAGAGTTGAATAAGTTCGTACCAAATACAACATCAGATCTTTTGGAATGGTCTTTCATTGCGCGCAGTTTATATTCTGTGGATCATGGAAATCCAAAACAGAAAATCGATTCAGCTATACGTGAGGGTCTCGAAGATGTCATTACCGAAGTCATGGAGAACATTAATAACTATTCAAGGCAACGTGGTCGTGTCATTGAGTTCCGTGAACTGCTCTATGGATATCAACGATTAAATGCTTTGCATGGTCAAGATTTGATACTCGATTTGTTGTTGATCTATAAGAAATATCGCGGCAAGAAGATGACTGTACCAGTGCGTCGGCATTTGTATGTGCAACGTGCATTCACTGGCATCTTTGTAAAAGAATTTGCCGAAGATTTTTACAATTCAACACTTCAACAAAGTGAGTTAGTTGGGTCATGAATAATGATAATGAATTTTAAATTGTTCTAATCTAATCGAATCTAATATTTTTTGCCGTTGGCTTAGGCATTTTGCATAATTTGATAAAGAATGGCATGGAGAAGCTATCGAATCATTTCACCATACCCAGTTATTTGACTGGAGGCAAGACTTCACAAAATTATAAATTAGCGAAAATTGTTTTTGTGCTTCCGATTGCTGGTCGTTTGGCTACGTTTGAACGTTTCTTAGAGATTTATGAACGTGTTGCCCTTCATAAGGATACGAATTGTGATCTTTTGGTGGTCATGTTTGGAGATCATGATGCTGTTGCAGATCATATGCGTCTATTGCATGAACTGCGTCAACGCAATGTCTATGAGCAGATTAATTATATACAACGCAATGACGATTTCTCACGTGGTGTAGCCTTGGATACGGCAGCAAGATCATCGTATATTCGTGATGAGGATATTATACTTTTCATCGATGTGGATATGGTTTTTAATTTGGAATCATTGCAACGCATTCGCATGAATACGTTGCGTGGTCGTCAAGTGTATTTACCTATTGTGTTCAGTCAATATGATCCGAAGAGACGAGGAGATCCATTGGCATATGGCGATAAAAAAACAAATGCATTGCCTGAAGAAACCGTTGAGATCAATGATGAGAGTGGCTATTTCCGGCAATTTGGATTTGGTATTTGTGCCATCTACAAATCGGATATATTAGATGAGGACATAAATGGCTTTGATAAGGATATTACTGGCTGGGGTCTGGAAGATGTCAAATTCCTTGAAAAGATTGTCAAAGTGGGTTCTCGTCAAAGTAGTCCACTTGTGAACACCGCTGATTCTTCTTTGGGCTACAATGAGGCAGTCGAACAAATGCGTCGCTTGAGCATATTTCGGGCACCGGATCCAACGCTAGTACATATCTATCATGAGATCAGTTGTGACATCAATTTGGAAGCGCCCCAATATAATATGTGTCTTGGCACCAAGGCAAATTCCTTGGGAAGCACGCGACTCATGGAGAAATTATTCTATTATAATCGTGATAATTTGAATTTTATTGCAGATTTTAATCGGCAAAAGCAGGAAAGATGATGATGATTAGAATTTAGAAAGTATCTAATACTTTAAATCTAAAGAGAAGTATTAGATACACACACTCAACTCACTATGAGACAATAATGATATGAAATATGCCAATTTGTGAAGTTTTTGGTGTGGTTTCTTCGGTGATTCCCTCGAATATAAAAGTGGTGAATCACACATATGTACATGGGCCAAGACAGAGATAGAAAAAAGAGAGAGAGACAGACAGAGAAGAATACACTGAAGAAAGAGGGAACAATATAAAAATGCCAAATAATATTAATTTACAATAAAGAAAGAAAAATTGTAAATATATAATTCGAAATATATAAGATTTCTTGTATTTATGTTTAGATTTATAAATTTTTATAAAAATTATTTTTTTGTATAGTAAATATGTATGTATGTATTAATTAATAATTAAAATAACTTTTTAAATGTAATTTTCTTCTTTTCTTTTTTTTTTTGTTTGTTTTATCAAATCATGATGGAATGCCCTTTAGTTGATTTTGTTCTCGTTGGTAAGTCAATTAAGATGATGAAAATGATGTTGATGGCATCTCACATAGAATTTGGTTGAAAAATAAAGAATGCATTCGCTCTGCATCCTACATAACTGGCATGGGTTCAATGCCAAGCAGATAGAGAGCATTATTGAGTATATGGCGTACAGCCTTGATGAGATAAATACGAGCATGGACAGTGGCCATTAAATTGTCACGAGTCTGCAAAAAAAAAAGAAAGAATTTTTGTTGAATTGTTTCTATTTAAACTACCAACTACCTAGATAATAATTGATACTGACAATGAGGATTCTTGAGCGACGATAATAGCCACTGAATGTGGCAACCAAGTTGTTTATGAAGCGCACAAGCAAATGAATACCAAATTCACCTTGAGCGATTTGCTCAACGCATGCTTCAATTAGATTTGGATATCGTAGCAAATATCCAAAAACTAAATTCCATTCATCGTCCTCCTTAAGTAAACTCATATCGATATCCTCGTAGTCTGGCAAAGGTGCCATTTTATTGGCTTTAACAAGCTCATCAAATGAACGTAGCAAAGTTTCCAAGCGCGACGAATTGTAAAGTATAAAAGAAGCGCCTGAAAAACAAACAAACAAAGAACATAACATAGATAAGAATCCCTCACATTACTCTTGTGCAACGAACCTTTAGAACAGCCAACGCCATTGCGAATCAACACGACGGCGCCCTTTTGACGCACTTCAAACATATCGACAATGACAGCGGCTTCGCCCAAACGCTTTACCATTTCCATAGGACACATGCTCTTGGTTGGGCGAAGTCCATACTTATGCAAGGCTAAAAGATGCATATCATTGGCACGTATTCCCTCATAGGTAGAGGTTGATATGGTGCTGATCTTCTTGGTACCGGGTTCTAGAACTGGGCCAACTGAAATGCAAGTGCCTATATCGCTACTGTCCTCCTTTCTTCCTGGTCTAAAATTAAAACTGCGCACATTTATTATAAGAAAATCTTTTACATCCTTTTCTTTGTCCTTATTCTCATTCTCCTGATCAGCATCAGTATCGGTATTATTTGAATTCATATTGAAATCTTCATTGTCATTAAGGACATTCCAAGACGATTGAATCAAGACACGCTTCAGAATGGCGGCCAAAGTTTTAGCACGAAAATCGGCAAGAGACTCATCCCTATTTACATAGCCCAATTGCAATGAATTAAGGCGTATGAACTTATTACGGTTCTTCTTCAAGAAGCCATACGGTAAGTTCTCCTCGGAACCATAAAGAGCCAAACGAATAATATTTTGCTTCAAGATAGTACGTTGGAAATACAAAGAACACCTTCCATTTAGATGCGGTTCAATACGTCTGAGCGGCAGAGCCCAAGTGCGGGCGACTTTCATAAATACTTCCATCGCTTCATCGTCACCAATTGGATTCATGTCATCGTATTGCAAGAGTTTGCATGCATCATCACGCAACTCCAGATCGTTTTTTTTACAAAAATAAATCCAAAATTTCAAATTCGAAATCATGGTCACTTCACCGTTTCGCGATAGCTTCTCCGAATGGAATTTAAACACATCTACCCCAAATGGATTAATTTTCATAAGGACACCGTCGTCGGCAAAATTACTTTTTTGAACAAAGTAAGAAAGAATTTGCGAAGATATAAATTCAATAGGATTATCCATCATAAGAGTTTATTATTTTATTTTTTTTAGTTTATTTCAGTTTTCACTCTACTTGATGTAAATTTAAATGTTTCACTATCTTAAAAACTGAAGCAAATTCTATTTGCTTTTTCAACAAACTATCAACACAAAGTAGCCGATCAATGCCGATTTAAACTTAAATATTTTTAGTTACCGTCTCGAAATCACTACCGGATTTTTTCCACACAGCTTTGCTCAACCTACTCACGACTCACTCAACTTCTCGACTTCAATTCAAAATTCGTCTGAAATTCTGTCTGCTTGCCAACGGACTTGCTCGCTATCATTTTCGATCAGCTGTTTTTTTTTCAGAGTTGCTTACTATCGTCAAAACACAGGGTAACCAATCGTTTCCATTCATTCGTTCATTCATTAATTTTGTTTCATTCCAATTGAGTCAAATTAGGTTGAGTTGCTGTGCAAAATCTTTAATTCATCGTTCCAATATTTTCACTTGTGTGTTTGTTGGTAATAATAACAAAAATAAAAAAAAGAAAAAATAACTTTAATTTTATAATCAGAGTATAATATATGTATATTGTATTTAATTATTTGTAGAGCGCGTGCTCTTGATATGGACGAGCCTCTATTGGATTTTGGTATTGTTTGTTTCGTGTGTTTATGCACTAAGGAGAAGTTCAATTCGATATTCAGTAATGATCCAGAAACTCCAGAAATACAAATCTATGAGAAAATAGTAAGCTGTTCCAATATGAACTTGTCGGAGAAACTGCTGCAAAAGGTGCCACATAAGATCTGCACGATCTGCTTACGGGAACTTGGCACAACTTGGCACTTTCGGAAAAAGTGCGAATCAGCAAATAAAATATTCCAATCAATGCTTAAGCCAGAGTTGGAGCCAGAGGAGATGGTAAAATTGACTCTGGAAGAGCACAAACTTAAATTACCGCCAGGCATCAAAGTGAAATGTGTCAACTCACATTCATTGACAACACCAAATATGCTCACGCAAAAGATGGAGCAAGAAAAACCATTCATTAACCAAGAAAATCTAAATCATCTACCATTGTCAACATCATCAACATTGCAAGGAGAGGAATCTGTCTTAAATCTACATACGCATAATCTAAGCCCATTACATAATGATTGTGAGGAGGAGGATGGTAGCAATCACGATGACGATGACAATGGTGATGGTGATGCTGATAGCCTTGATTTTGGAAATATATCGAATGTAGGCGAATATATGACAATTGATGGTATGGAAGCAACTGAGGATTCTGCTACAAACCAACACATCGAATATGTCTATGATGCAGAATATTTTGATGATTCCAATGATAATGCATTATCCATACAAATGTCGCCATCAAGACATCATGGAAGAGAAGATACTAAGGACAATATATTATTAATGGAGGATCACTCTACGCTACCAATGAAACCCGAACCAGTATTGGCAACTGAAATGAAAGCATTTGATGATGGTAGCCAAGCAGAGCAGAACAAAACTAAAAATAAGTGTTCAAATGAAACTACAAACATCACAAATAATATTACGACACGCTCAAAAACTTTAGCAACGTTCCAGTCAGTCCAGCCAGTCCCCCAAGGGGAGACAAAACTTCAAAAACAAAACAAAAAAACAGATAATGACGATAATATAAAAAACTCGCCCTCATCACCTCTTAAAATGACGACGAATGATGATGAAAACAAAAAAGAAATATCAACACCAAAACGCAAAACGCATACGCGGGCCAAGTCGCGTAGCAAGCCAACACCGAAAATTTGTGATCTGTGTGGCAATACATATAAATACCAGCATGCACTCAAGGCCCACATGCGACGTCATAGTAATGAAAGACCCTTTCCATGCGAAGTCTGTGATAAGGCCTTTGTATCCAATGTAGAACTCCGTCGCCATATGCGCGTGCATACTGGCCAAAAGCCATATGGCTGTCAGTTTTGTACTCGTCGTTTTTCCGATTTTGGCTCAAGTAAAAAACATGAACGCATCCATACCGGCGAGCGGCCATATATTTGTGAGGTTTGCTTTAAGGGATTTGCCTATGCCCATGTGCTGACAGAGCATAGACGCACACACACTGGCGAGAAGAAATATCCATGTCCACATTGTGGAATTGGCTTTACCAAAAAAATATATTTGCAAGCGCATGAGAAATACAAATGCAAGATAAGGTTTCCCAACAACCGAGCAAACAAAGAACATGGTCATCATCATAATATTGGTGACAACATTGAGATTATTGGTGGATTAATTGGATTGAATACTACTAATATGAATGTTTTGCATGAAAATTCAATTGAAGATGCTGATGGAGATGGAGATGACATGAGAAGTGTCTTCGAAGAGAATAAAGTGCTGGAAGAGTGCATTGTTGGGAGTGAGTTCATATGCGACAGTTTTGATGATGATTGCTTACCACATGCTGACCATGGTAATAATGAAAGTGATGAGTGTGTATCAAGGTCAAGAGTGTACCCGCTTGTAATAAATACCGAATTCCCAGAAAGTGGCAATACCGAGTAGACCCAGAAACTCACAAGACCCTGTAGACCGTCAAATGTTTACCTAGTCTACGAGTATATAATAGTTAGTGTACCTTAGAACAACAGGGCTGTCCAAGCCGGAATGCGATCCAGACGCCCTGGAAGTGACAACAGAGGAGAAAGAGAATATTCTTTCTTTGTCCAAAGATATTTTTTTTAATGTTTTTGGTCGTCACTTTATGGCACTGCCTTCATTTCGGATTCTTCTAATGTGGCGCTGAAAACCATAAAGGTTGGATAGCCCTGCCTTAGAAGTTTAGAAATCGATTACTAATACATATTGTATATTATACTATTTTATAAATTAAATTTAATTCTAGAATTTTTGATACTCGTATAGACACAGTCAGCATATCCTCTCCGAACATGCATGCAGCAGTTGGACTGTTTTCTGTTTTCAATTGTAATTGCATTTAAATATTGGATCAACCGAGAATACCCCGAGATTATCTTTTTTTTTTTTTGTTTTTACCTTTTAAATTGTTATGAAATGAAATTTTTATGGAGATTTTTTTTTTTAACTAAATAACGATTAATGTGTAGATATATGTATGTATGTACTTATAAATATAGTACATATAGTATACATAAGTATATAGTTTAAGTTAAGAAAGAAATGCAGAATTATTGCCCAAAATAAATATACAATTAATGTTGTAGTAGTTAAATGTAAATTATGTATTTATCTTCTTTAAAAGGATTTAAACAAATATACCATACCATATGTCATATACTGATTTGAAAGGAAGAAAGGAAGGCTCTTAAAACTGATTTTTCTCAGATTTATCTTAAGATGTTAAATTAAAAAAAAAAAAAAGAACCACATTTTAATTAATGGAATTCCACAAAATATAATACATAATTATAAATAGAGGATATATACTTTTATTATTATTATTTTAAAAAAAAAACTAACCTAGTAATGATAAAATTACAAGCTAAGTAGCTTAAGATACAGACAATGGCAGCGAATGCCTTCAGTGCCAGATAGTGTAATATATTGTACTCATTAATTAACAATTTATAATATAAATACATATTGTATTGTTTACGTTAACAAGTACTTACATCTGGTGTTAGCTATTTATATTTTACATACTTATATGTACATATGTATATTTATTTATTATTTATTTATTGTAAAATAGAAAACTTAATTCTAAAATGCATTATAAAAGCTGAAGCAACTAATAAGGTCTTGAGCTAGATGAGAACTTAATTTTTTTGTTTTTTTTTTTTTTTTTTGTTATTTATAATATTTTCATACTTAGACCAACTGATTTAGATTTAATTCATTTATTAGTAATATGAAATCTTTTATGCTATTTTGACTGGCTTCTGTAAGTAGATGGCGGAGTGGAGGTAGTTACACAGGGATTGGACTCGACTGCAATTGTCACTGATATGGCAAATTGCAAGTTGGCACTGGTGTCTTGTTGAGAAGATTTTAATGTGAAAAATTTGTGTGTCCCAGTCTGAATCAGGTATACAACACGCATTGCTTCCTGTTTATAGTTGGCTGGATGCTGGATGCTGGATGCTGAATGCTGAATGCTTTTCTTGTCGGGTTTACTTGCTTATAAAAGTGAGATTATTCGTTTCATATTACATTCAATTTCTCTACTGTTGTGCTGTTTACCAGGTTCTTGATGACAACTTTATTGGACGTGTAATGGAGTAGAAGTGGAGCTCGTGTTGCCGATTTCGCCGCTGCGTCAACTTGTTCGTTACCTGTTATTCCATGGCCAGGTATCCACATCAGCCGAATATTGTTGTGATGATTTATTATTATGTCTCTTATAATGCTGACTGTAGATTCGATGTTGTTGATATTTTTGACAGCTAAGAGAGTTGACATCGAGTCAGTGCAAATTATAAATTTGGACTTTTTAGTTATTGCTGCAAATTCCACGGTAGTAAGTATGGCTGCTGCCTCTGCGATGAAGATTAAGGTGTAGTTTGATAATATGGCTGATTTAATAGTATGGTTTTCTTTGGAGATAACGCTGAATGCTGTGTTATATGGTCTGACTTTGAGCTGTCCGTAAAGCTAAATTTCCATCTGGTGAATTTCTATCGGATGCAATTGAAAGCTGCTCTGTCGTCACTTTTTTAAATTTAGCCAGTTGGAGCATTATTGAGTCAGCTGGAGGGAGTTTGTATGTATATTTGCGTTGAAGAGCGATGATTGCATCCAATTCAGTTGCTTTGTCTATGATTAGCTGAAGGCTTGATGATAATCTAGTTATCCTTTTACGTTTTTGATAGTTTATGAATATTGTGTGCAGTCTGGATCCATGTGTGTTGGTGAGTATGTTGATCGCTCGACCCATTGACCAGTCCATTCGGATATCCAAATTAGGTAAGCTAGCTTCAGTAAGAATATTTGCTATCGGGCTAGTGCGGAACGCTCCGAGTGAGATTCTAGTAGCCGCGTGGTATGGAATGGATTTTAGATAAAATGTTTATAAGTGAGAGTGTGTTACTTTTAAGTTTGATACTACTTAAGCATTTGATTATGTTAATTCTATTATTAAGTGATTTTATAAGTGAATGTACGTGTACATGCTCGTTCCATGAGTATTTATTATAAAAAATTAAACCTTATATATTGAGATACTTAGATTTACGTATTAATGTGTTACTAATAGTGATATCAATGTTAGTACAGTTTCTTTTCCTAGAAATGTGTAAGTGAGTAGATTTTTCATTGGAAATTTTGGTACCGCTATAGTCACATCAAGTTACTACATATTTCAGAAAGTATTGAACTTATTTGAATATTGTAATTATTGTTTGGCTTGAAAATAAGGCAGAGATCGTTAGCGTATATAGTATGCGTGAAAAATTTGTTCGAGCTTATCAGATTAACGTTCTGACGTTTGTCAAAGACGATCAAAAAGAGGGCTACCGACAATGGGGATCCATGGGGGATACCATTATGGAGTTTCTCCACACTCGATAAAGATTTATTTGCCTTAACTCAAAACAATCTGTTGGTTAGGTAGCTTCGCACGAAATTTAAAAATGGTTGGCCCTAATTTCCACTCAACTAGTTGCTTATGGATGCATGGATGCAGTGTATACCTACTCTATCAAAGGCCTTTTCCATATCTATTGATAGGATGGAGACATGGTTTCGTGTGGAGAGACTTTCGTCAATAACTAGCAAGGCGTCAGTGGTGCTTCTTTTTGTTTGATAGAGGTACTACATAATACGTCTGGCGATTTGGGATTGTTGTGGTTGAAGACTTTTTTCTTAAACGGGGCATAGGATGGGCAAGTGATCAGGATGTGGTTGTCGATGGAGATTGTTTTTGTGGTGCAAAGAGGGCAGATGTTTGAGCCTTTATCTATAGTAGTGGCGGTGATTAATGTTAGTGTGTCCGAGCATGAGTCGGATAAAATTAACCTGATCTTGTGTATTTATTTGGTGGTGTGCGTGTTGAAAAAATTGAAATCTAGATAGTTCATGTGTATTTATGGATTGATACCAGTTGGATGTGTCTTTTAGGTTCTCTTGAATTTTTCGTTTCATGAAAGTTTTGTATCTGTCTTTTATAACTAAAGGCTAATTTGTGGCACTTTTTTCTGTGGTGTCCGCGTATACATTTCCCTTTATTTCTACGTGGCCAGAAGTCCATAAAAGTTTAAATTTGTGGTGATATTTTGTGATTAAATTGCGAGAGATGAGTAGTGTTCTTTGGTTTATGTTAAATATGATTACGATGATTTCTGCGGCGAAGATTGAGGAATAGTGAGGGAGGAGGCAGGTTCTGATAGAGGGACATATTTTTTGTGGTGAACGCATAGGCATTAACTCCGTTTATTTGAGACCCGTCTATGAAGATGTAATTGAAGTTTTGGTAAGTGTTTTTTATTTCGTTGAATTTAGAGCGGTATGTGTGTGAAGCAGTGTTGGTTTTCGTTAAGGAGCGCATGGATGTGCCTATTGAGCTTTCAATTAGTACCCATGGTGGAAAACTATGTGAGGGGGTATTTTTGGGGTGGTGTGGAGTGTTGTGAGATTGGCAAGAGGCTAATGAAACGGTCTAGTACTGATTGGAACTTGGATCTTTTTGGAGATTTGTATTTTTTAACAATGTTAAAGATGGGAGAATTGCTGGAAGTGATTTAAAGAGTTGAGCTATACGAGAACCCGCCTGATTTCTGTAGAAGTTGCTTTTGCTTCGAACAGAATATTGTTTATTGGTGAAATTTTGAATGCTCCCAATGTAAATCTGAAAGCTGTATTTGCCATTAAGTTAATTGGACGAAGAGTGGTTTTAGGGCAGCAGCCGTTGATGGAGACTTTAGTCTATTTTTGTGATTATTAGAGCTTTCACTTCATTAAATAAACTGGTTGTGTTACAATTAATTTTTTCCCTAGGATGTGTGCTGAGTATTCTGTGTGTGAGTTCCATTTGTATTTGTTGGTGAAGTGTAGACATAGAATTTTAAGTGTGTTGCTCTTTTAAAGAGGGAAAGTTCCCGTTAATAAATAAGTATGTATATTGTGAATACAGTTGTGTTTTCTGCAGACGTGCAGGTGTTTACATTTAAAGGTTGACAGTTGGGCACTTAAGTAGTTGCATCAGTTAGTATTAGTGGAAAAGACGCGTTGACGATAGACTTGGACGTTCTTTTTGTTTTTTATATTGACAATGAGGTTAAAGTCGTCTGCATAGGCACATAGGCTTAGATTTTTATGACTGCTGATTATAGCAGTGAGTTTGTTGTACGCTATTATAAAAAGAATTACTTGAGGGATGCCGTTGTGTAGTGGGAGGAATGTTGAATAGACTGAGTCTGGTTGGTTGGTTACCGTGGCTGACTTGTATAATCCACTAACAAGCCACAAATATCACTTAAGTGCCGTTTTGGAACCACTTCCTCGCCGAACACAATCAGTATAGCTAAACCCATCCCGAAGAGTTTAGGTATTTGAGAAGATCACCCGGACATATGACCGAAGAGTCCGAGAGGTTATCTAAAAAATATTTGCCCAGGAACTTGTTCCTAGCTCTCGCCAGTGCTGTGCATTGACATAGAAAGTGGGTGAGTGATTCAGTTTCCTTCACGTCACCGCAACACCTAGAAAGGCTTCTGTAGGGGATACCCAGTCTCTCCGCGTGTGTTCCAACACACCAGTGACCAGTAAAAACCGCTGTGAGCCTTGCGGTATCTTTACGTTTTCTATTGATTAGTCTAAAAGACCTATTTTCGTCATACCTAGGCCAGGGAGCATGCGCCACCCTGCAAGATTCGAGATCTTTCCACCTGTTATTAGCCTGCTGAAGGAAAATCAGGAAGTTGCTCCTCTTGACAACCGCCAGTGGAATCGGAACTTATTCCGCCAGCGATGTATCAAGAGATGCACCAAAGCGAACTAGTTCGTCAGCCTTCTCATTTCCCTTAATGTTGCTATGGCCGGGAACCCATGAGAGAGTAACATCTGCTCTACGACTTAGCTGCTTATCGCCATCCTACATTCTCTTACGAGCTTGGACTTTACAACGGTGGATTGCACAGCTTTGAGTGCCGCCTGACTATTAACGAAAATAGCTATCTTGCGACCTTCCGGTACGTTATGTTCTGCCAGCCGACATGCCGCTCTAATGACCAAAACCTCTGCCTGAAAGGCCGTGGCCTCATTAGGTAGGCGAAAGGAATGGTCTAAGTTTAATTGTGGTGAGTATACCCCTGCACCTACACCACACTCCATCTTTGAACCATCCGTGAAGATTGGAAAGTCAAAATCACTCCGAAAACTGTTTTCTTTTCACTCCATCTTGGTAGGGAATTTAACCTTGAAGTTGTTCTCAAAGCTATTATATGGCACTAAGTAATCGGTTGTTTTCTTGAACATAGTATTTTGAACCGATCCTAGTATCATACTATGTCCATACGGTCGTTCTGACCAGCAACCCGTTTCTTTCAGCCTTACCGCGCTGTCGCAGACGATGTTTTTAATGTGGAGGTCAATGGGAAGAAAATATAGTAGTACGTTCAGCGCTGCCGTGGGACACGTGCACATGGCTCCTGTGATTCCTACACAGGCCGTCCTCTGCACACTACTTAGTTTGTGCACTATATAGCTCTTTCCTAGAGCTGGCCACCAAACAATTGCACCATAAGTTAGAATCGGACGTACAATTGCAGTACACATCCACGCTGTTATGTTAGGGCGTAGACCCCATCTCTTGCCAAACAATCTTTTGCAAGAGTAAAAGGCCAAACAGGATTTCGTTACCCATTTTCTGTTGCTCATAAAATTTCTAACATAGTTTGTGATCTTCGGGCCAACTTTACATTCGGCGAGTTGGGTTATTATAGTGTGTGATCCTATTCTGTCAAATGCTTTCTCAAAGTCTAATGATATTATGGAGGTGTGAGATCTTTTAGAGATGGATCTAACTATTCTTTGTTTAATATGTAGTAGTGTTTAAGTTTTTTATCATGACATAGTTTACGTTGTCGAAGCCTGTGGTGTTGCCTTTTAAGGAATTTAGTGCCGCTGAAATTTCTAGAAGGGTAATGTCTTTTTCGATCACATAGGCCGTTTTACTTGGAGTGTAAGTGTAGCTGGCAGTGGTCGCTGCCATAAAGATCCGTTTCTGTTTGCCATGAACTGTTAATTTTTAGCTCAGTACTGCAGAAAGTAAGATCTATGTTTGTTAGTGAGTTGTGGGTACTGAGATGGGTGGGAGACTCATCGTTTAGGAGCATGTAATTTGATTGGGATATTAATTTGTTTGACGTCTACGAAGACAGCGACTGTAAATTCCTTTGCGTCAAAACTTTTCAGAATAAAGTTAACCAGCATGTACAACTTCACCGTAGTGTCATGTTTTTGGAATAACGTTACAAATCCCTGGGCTTTGCAAAAATTGACAATCGAAGTTGTCTAATAAAAAGTAAAACCCAACTCAGCTTGAGAAACCCTGTGCTTCATAACATGTGCGCCTTGGTATGTCCGAAACTCCCAGCTACATCGAGAAATAAACATCCCCTTTGCGGAAGATTCCATAAACTTCCACAGCAGCTGATACAATGACTGACTATCGTTTCACCCTAATTTTTTCTTAAATTAAAGATAATTAATAGACTTCTTTTTTTTTTAAATCTTCTTCAGGAGGCTCTCTTTCGTTTGAAGTTGGCCATTTCAGTATTTCGTCATAAAAGTTTGTAAATTCTGCTGGTATATATTGTTTCACTTTTGCAATATCTGCAATTTTCAGATGATTAATAGGTACTTTGATATTATAAGCTCGAACAGCTTGACTTGGTAACCGTGACCGTAAGGACCTTTAACTCTAGAAAGAACGAAAATTTTCATAGAGATGTCATTATCTATATAATTTTTTGCGCTTACTTCACCAAGTTTTTTTTTGGATCAAAAACAAATAATAAGTTAAAATAAGTCAATACTTGAAAATTAACATATTATGATCTTAAAATGACTTAAAAATAAACTATATTTTATTATATGCTTCTTGAAGTATTTACAGAATTAAAAAGGTATTCTTTAGTGGTTAATTTGGTGATGTATAAGAGGTGGATGATACATATGTGCTGTTTTTAGGAAATGGAGAAAATCTAAAATATTTTTTGGGGAGGGATTGAAAAGCAATAAGTTGATGTCCTGGTTAGTGATGAGCTTTAAAAATTTGTTGAGCCCATTGCTTAAAATCGATAATGTCTTCTGTATTTACCTTTTCAACGTTAAATGTCTTAGTGTTACTGGACTGTACTATGAGATCAACATATTGTTGATGGATGAACACACTATCTTCACGTCTAATTTTCCTTTTGACGACTGAAAAATTTCTGTAATAATCATATTGAAAGAGTGGCCGCGTACTGGAAAATATAGATGGATCATCATGTTTCATTGCACAGTTAAAGCATCCTACTGTCCTATGTTTAGGCAATAAATTCGAAAATAGCACATACGCCATGACGTAGACAATGGAACAAATACCAGAGTAGTTCCCTTTTCGAATATAATAGGTACAGGGAAGCATATAGAACACATTGATATTAAAAAATCCTATTTATCAAAATATGTGAGATGTGCCCTTTTCGATATTGCATAGTCATTTGTTATATTAGTAACTGTTAATTAGTATTAATTTTATCCCTTATCAAGGGATAGTTTTGATATATTGACAAATTAAATTAAGTTAACACCTAACCTATGTAGTAGGACCGAAGCTAGAGGATTGGTATGTATACTCAGTTTGACGATTAATTTGCTCATTAACTGTTACAGTTCATAGGTTGTGATGTATTGACATTCTCTTGACATACCAGGGGGCACCCGTTATGTTAAGCAGAGCTTTGTTCTTCATGGCCTGTGGACTTTGCTGCAAGTCCCCAGAGCTGAATGCCATAAGTGTATGATGGTATAACTATGGCCTTATACAGCGTAACCTTCGCAGACACATTCAAAGTACTGCCAGGTCGGATGAGCCACATTAGTTTCTTCAGCTTGTTGCTGCAAGTAGCTGTAATGATATTCACATGCTTAGACCACTTCAAACGGTGATCCAGAAACATGCCTAAGTACTTAACAGAAGCTTTTTGGAGGACTTGAATGTATTTCAGCGTGACAGGTGAACATCTTTTGGATTTCAGCGTAAAGCAACAATCCTGAGATTTAGCACTACATATTAACTCCAATATTCCAAAGCATGGATCAGGCGTCAAATTCATCAAGAGATTTTTGGGAGATGGCAGCAGCTAGATCACATGAAGTATCACAGGCTAAGAATACTGTGTCATCCGCATACGTGGCAGCGAGGGTGTTTTCATCAGTTGGCGTTGGAATATCCCATGTAAATAGAGTGTAGAGGACTGACCCTATGACAATGACCTACGGTACACCAGATCGAATTTTCCGAATAGAAGACCTCTTATCACGAACTTCAACCATAAAGGATCGATTTTGTATGTAGGATGTAGAAAAATTGCGTAGGGAGGAGTGACTAAATTTTCCAGAGCAATCCATCTTGTCAGACACGATTAAAAGCCTGCTCCACGTCAAGAAACACAGCTGAACTGTACATTTTATTTTCATAGACATGTAATATGGCATTGGTCTAAGCACAAACTGGTGATTTAGGATACCACACCTGTCACCCAGGTGTACCATCCATCTACCGAGAAGTATTCTTTCGAATACTTTGGAGAATGTAGGCAACAAACTTATACTCTGTACGACTTGACGTTATTTTCCGATTTGCCAGGTTTTGGCACCATAATAATGACCGCACACATTCATTGCGAAGGGAAATGATGTAGACGAATAATTGCATTAAAAAGCAGAACAGCAAGAGTTAACGGAGAGAAACGGTCTGCTAATTCATCATCAAACGTATCTGCCTTCTCTTTGTTAATAAGTACCTTGAACCATCTGATCGCTAGATAGGCACTTGCTTCAACGGCTGCCTCTTGATGTTTCGCGTCGCCTTCCACAGATTGAAGCCAGACTTTTCGTTGGGATCCGCATTGCGTAGAAGATTGTCAAAATATTCGCTCTTGGCCTCTTTGAGAGCTTTAATTTTCGCGCTTCTCTCCTCCAAGCACGAGCATCAAGAACATTGTGCGTCCAGAGATAGAGTTGCCTTAGAGCCCTCCTACGAAGTATCATATCTCGGATTTCAGGTTTTAAAAGGGGCTGAACCGGTATAGTGGAGCTGGAAGCAGGTAGTTCTGCTTTAGCAAATTAAGCAGCAGAATGAATGTTCCTGGTGAAAAGCTCAACAGTATCATCAATATCATCATTGGTCCAAGTTTCAATACATAATTTGGTGAGTTGTTCTAATTTCTCCTGGAAGAGTTGTACATTCGTGTTTCTTGGTAGCAATTTGGACTTAGTCTCATAGCAGTTGGCACCAACTCCAAATTCTATAAGCAGAGGAAGATGATCCGATGGACAGTAAATTAGATGGAACACCTGCATAAACCGGAAAGTCAATTATGCTAGGAGTACGGTGATTGTATGGGTAGTGTGTTGGAGCTCTAGTTGCAAGAACCTGAGCATTAGAGTTCGTAACAATATTGTACAGCGACGTACCTGTAGGATTGGAGTTACGGACGCTCCAAAGTGGATGATGAGCATTCCAGTCTCTGGCTATAATGTGTTTTGGGAAAAATTGACCCAAAAATTTACTGAAAGCCAGTGTTGGTCATGCATACATTGGAGGGCAGTAAATCTAAGCAATAATAAGACTTCCCACATCACTATAAACCTTTATAGTCACGCATTTGACGTAGGCGTCAGTAGTAGACGCAAAAAAGTGGTGCTTAATGACAGATCGAATGAGGATTGCAGCACCACCTCTGTGCCGATCTAAGAGGTTGTTTGCTAAGTTAAGCGAATGCAGCTTATAATAAGACCTACTGCATATATGCGACTCGCTGATAAAATAAAATATTAAAAAAAAAACAAAAAATTATTAAGGAAAACTTTAATTCATATAAAACATAAGCTAGGACACTTACAACTAATAGGTTGGATCTTTGTCGGACTAACCCAAGTTTAGGTCTCAAAGGCACCAGTACGTCAAATCAAGGGAATATAAGTATTTAATAACGACTGTTAAAATTTTGGTTTTTTATAATATTGATTTTCTCTTTGATAGTTTTAGTATCGGCTAAATCGTGCAAGCAAGTTGTTGAATAGTGAAATAGTAGATTCACGATCATTTTGAGTACATAAGTATGTATTTTATTTTGGGACGTTTGAATTTTCTTTATGTGATTGTATGTTCAATCGGCCCAGACTTCAGTCGCATTCTACATGATTGGCATACAAATAGATTTAAAAATTATCATTTTATTATGAGTAGATAATAACGATTTACAGTTTATAAGGGGGTGGAGGATATAAATAGTTTTATTTATCTTATCAACTGTTTTTGATTGTACCACTATATAAAATTTCATTTAGTTTTGGGTCTAAGTGTAGGCTAAACAGAGATCGCAATTTTTAAAAGACTTTCTTTTTTTCATTTAATTTTTTTTAAAAACATCAAATCAACCAGAAGGTTTTTTAACATTAATATCATCAGTTTTGGGTATAGTCACGTATGCTAAGAAGAAAGTGATATCTATGATTTACTCGAGTAACATTGGCATTGCCATGTCCCGATGTAAGGTAGAATTTCTGAGGAACCATGGTGCGTCCGTAGTATTTATGTCGCAGGGCCTTATTTTGAATTGAATTGATCTGATATTGTAAGGAGCAGTTGCCTCCCAAATTTGGATTTAAAAGACCAAAAGAAAAAGGGAAGAAACAGACCAGTTCAATTATGATTCTAAATTTTTGGTCTTCGCTCAACCAAAGACCTTTTTTCCTTTTTTTTCTACTGGTCAATTCCTTGCAACTTGCATTGCTTTGTACCCTATCTCTCTCTTCGACTCACTCAACTCGCGTCACAAAACAACAAAAAAAAGACCTTTTCGCCTGTGACTTTTTTCGTTTTGATCAATAACACTTATATGGTGAGAGATCGACCAAAAGGTCTATTTTTAATTGTTATCGTTAGACTGACAGTTTTTTTTTTTTTGCTCAACGGGAAATAGTCGACCACTAACAAAATAAAGTGTTCTGCTCAGTGGGAAACCGATTCTGGTTCAATTTTTTCAGTTTTTCCGCATTGAAAATAAAATTTGACTGTTATTTGCGACCTCTGATGCTAAGCTATTTGAGGTGTCTCTTCCATGGAATAATATCATTGTGTATAGAGAGGTTTGAGTTTGATATGAAACAGGTCTTACGCTTTTGGTGGAAGTACTATATTGCCTTTGTTTTATTTCCATTTAATTGGATTTTCCATTTAAATTAAAGTATAAAAATATAAATTTGAAGTATACGAGTATATATGTATTTGTTATATCGTTTAATTTATATGACATTTATCTAAATTATAGAGAGTGGGACAAAGGACCGAAACCTGACAGATCCCATCACAGATTGGAAGTTTATTCGATACGCACCCATTCAGTTGAACATTAAAGTATCTGTCGGATAAAAAGCTATGAATGATTTTAAAGAGGTCTTCTAAGAAGTTTAATAATTTCATTTTGTGGATCAATCCACAAAAGCAACCTGAACATCTAGGGAAATCATGCCTATTGAATTTTTAAGTTTGAGTTCTTGTGTCACATAATCTTTGCATTTGTAAAGAGGATGAATACAGGTCAGGTAGAATTTTTTTTGAAAAACGCACAGTAGAGTGATTGGACGGTACTTTTCGGCAAAAACCCATTGGGTTTCCAGGTGTAGGGATTGGAATAACCTTGGCAATATTCCATTTTTGCACATTGATTGAAAATCAGCGCAAGATACTTAATTGCAGATTTGGGCAGATTGCTAATGCATGAGTTAGTAAAAGAAGCAGATCCTGACAATTTCCTTAATTGTAAAGGAACGAATAATATCGGGGACTTCAGTGAGAGTTAAAGTTGAGTACATTTTCAAGTTGAGTGATATAGGAGTTGACAACAGCAATAGTGTTAGCATCTGATAATACGTCTGTTAAGTAATGTTTTTGCTCAAATATTTCGCTTAACAAGTTTGATTTTTCCTTAGTAAACTTATGTGACTCTCTACCATATGTCATATGCTGATGGAAAGGAATTAGGGAAGGGAGACTTGCATAAAAATGATTTTTCTTTGATTTATTTTATGATGATAAGATGAAAAAAATTCAATAGATAAATGTGATAATTATTACTAGAAGATATTATATTTACCATATGTTAAATCAGAGATTTGAAGATGTACATATTGTATATGTTATAAGGCTGATATTTAAACTCAATTTCTTAAGTTCGAACCTTAAATTATTGATGAAGTTAGACTAGATTGGTAGACAGATCTACAGATCTGGTAGACTGAGATTGCATAAATCGAAACATCATGAAGCTGCTTACCATGATCATGACACTATCTATGTAGATTGAAGAGGTTTAGAAGTATACAAAATAGTGATGATCTAAAATTGAACTAAATGAAACAAAGATAATAACAAGTGGAGCAGCTCAGCTGTTTAAATATTGACAAAACAAAAAATGTGTATATGTGACATACATATGTACTTATTTTCCAAAAATGAATTGAGTACGGAAAGCATAACATAGCATAAAACAACACAGTAGTAACAAAGCAACGTATACAAGATTGTGTAAATATAAAATTGATGATGACTCGTATTCATTTTACACGTGGCTGGTGGCTGAGTGGCAAAGTGACTGGAAACTGACTACCATCAATTGAATAGTTTAACTTGGCAACTTCTAATGAGATTGTGTTAACCGGTTTTCTTCTTTTGAACGACTAGAGGTCAATGCTTTGATAAGAATCATTAGCATTAGAATTAGCATTAGCTAACATCTTGCAAACTTTCGCTTAACCTTTAACTTTACATTTATTAATAGAAGTAGTAATAATGACATTAAATAAACATTTAGCGTGCCTTTGCCTTTGGCTTGTTAACATTTTTTATTCGTTTCCATTGTTTCGTTTATTTAGTAAAAAAAAAAAAAAACAATAATAATAAATAGATCATCATAGCTAAGTAGACTCGCAGAATCGCATCATTCCACGATGACCACACTTGACTTGACTTCATCAGAATCAATAAAACTTGATTGTTGTTATTGTCATTTCTCTGTGGTCATCGTCATCGTCATCATTATCATAATCATTAATTTGAAATTCAGAAGCATGTATACACTTGCATTGTATTAATCTTCGAAGGTCAGACGACCAGGTCCATGATTCTTCATGTAACGACGATAGGATTTGTAACGTGGATTTTCCGCAAGCTTCTTTTTCATTTCCTCTTCTTGCTCCTCTTTCCACGCGGCAAAATTCTCTTTTTGCCACAGCTCAAGTCTTAAGTACTGCTCAATTTGATTGTCTTCTAGGGAGTTGAACTGATGTTCCCCCATCTTCATATTGCGTCTAATTACATAAAGTTTCTCCTCACGTCCATACGGTTGCTTTAATATCGTGAAGCGCCAAATCCATTGGGCATGGAACACAATGAAACGCAATATTGTATATGGACAAATAAGTAATTGTACCCAAAGTACATCCCAGACTGTTGGTTTTGCATAGCCTCCTTTGACATCCATCTTCTCTTCGATCACTTTACGTATGATACGTTCGGTTTCCTCTTTTTGGTCACTTTTGGATAGTTTATTCTTGCCCTTACGATTATGTACTTTCTCTTGAATCTCATCTCTGGCTATGTCTAATGCACGATTGCGATATTTGGGTACTGACGCAAAATACTTTATAGCCGAGTCGTAACGCTGCCAACCGGAATAGTATTGTATCACCGAGATTATAGTCAATGTGGCGACTATAACAATGCGAACATCCACTTTGGGCGCCACACGTCGTCTATAGTAACGATAGTAATGTGCATAGTAAGCATCCGGGTTATCCAGCATATAGTCATAATCATTACGGGATTCCTCATCACGTAGTATTTCATAAGCTGTTGCTACAATTTTGAATTGGATTTCTGCTTCTGCTTTAGCTTCTTCCCCGCGATGCAAATCTGGATGGTATTTACGTGCCAGCAAACGATACGCTTTGCCAATCTCTGACTTGGATGATTCTCGTGTCACGCCGAGCACATCGTAACAATTCTCTTTGCCACAATAAAGGCCGTCAAGCAAACCCAGGCACAGTGTAGGCAGTGTAGCGGCTACCACGAGCCATGTGAAGATAAAAAGTTTAGCCATAAATTAAGTGTCGGTTGCTTCGCGTCCGATACAAACTGCTGACCTTGATTTTCTTCGGTGTCGTTGTTGCTGCTGCTGTAGGCTAACACTACCACAGCTGTTGACTGTTGAGTGCGTCGTGTTGGATGCCACGTTTAAGCTGATGCGGCGGTATCGCTCTTTCTTTGGTTTTGTTGGTTTTTTTCCTTCAATAATCTATTCCGATTTCTTTTTCTCCGACTGAAAGCCTCACCGCGTCTTTTTAATATGATTTCTATTTTGTATTAATTGATTTCAACAAGTTAGAAGAACTCTTAACTAACTCCTAAGCCGCCTTAGGTACAAAATGAACAAGCGCGTGTTGGAAAGTTTCTGTAAACAATTTGAGAGAGTAAAAAGAAATTGATGTTGGAATTTGAGAGAGTAAAATGGAGCTTTGAGAGAGTAAAAATGAAATAAAGATATTTGCAACTCAGCTGATTCGATATTGTTAGAGTTGTTTGATTCAAAGCGAAAACTATCTTATTAATTACGTATGTAAGTATTCAAATACTAATTATTATTAAAAATACTTAAGTTTATACCAAAAGGAAATTATTAAGTGCACTGCACACTTACACATAAATACGTATAAAGTTTGCAAATTCAATTTATCGACTATTGCTTTATAACTTGGTTATCGATAACTTTGATTATCGATAACCTGTCAGCTGAACTAGCAGTCAACCGCTTGTTTTTTTTTTCATTAATATTAAAATTAAGATAGAAATACTTATATTTTTGTGTAGTTTTTACAAATATATTAAAAATGGTAAGTGATAAATTTATCAATAAATTGGATGCGCGTTTGTGCTTATGTTTTTCTTTCTTTTTTTTTTTTTGATCGTTTGCTTGCGCAGCGGTTATTTCAGTTGCTTAGTTTTGTTATTTTGTACTCCTGTGTCCTCTGTGGCTACGAAAAGGAAATGACTGTGTACATTGAAGCCGGCAAAATGGAGTGCTATTATCACAGTGTTAAGGAAGGCGAA
Organism: Amiota mariae; assembly: GCA_035041805.1. NCBI lineage: Eukaryota > Metazoa > Arthropoda > Insecta > Diptera > Drosophilidae > Amiota > Amiota mariae. The sequence goes on from JAWNKV010000676.1 coordinate 294,288, forward strand.
ACAATTGATATAGAATATCAGGTTATTGATGGCGGACACGGTGATCTCGATATTAGTTTCTCAATGCTTGATCCAATTGGTTTGGTTATTGTGACAGACTATAAGAAGCCAGAAAATATACATCGGCATGATGTCAAAACGGAGGGCGATTATCGTTTCTGCTTCGACAATAAGTTTAGCATGTTCAATCAGAAAACTGTATTCTTTGAGTTAATTATTGAGCGTCCTGGTGATCAAATGAACGGTGATAAGCAATGGCTGGACGTACTCGAGGGTCTGACACCGAATGAGTACTATGACATGAAGGTACAAGATATTATGGACTTTGTGGGACGTATACGCATGCAGTTGACGAAAGCGCGTCAACTTCAGGACATGTTGCGTTCTTTCGAAGCGCGAGATCGGAATTTGGCTGAAAGCAACTTTGCCAAAGTAAACACGTGGTCGCTGCTGCAAATGATTGCCATGGTGGCTGTTGGCTTGTTGCAGGTCTTTATGGTCCGTAGTATCTTTGAGACGGATGGTCGGATGCGCAACTTTTGGAGTAAAATTGGCCTTTGATGATGATGAAGGCAGCAAACCACCATTACCACCAAGTTGCCAAATCAACTACAATATTTTTAACCAAAGAATTCAAAAAATTGTTGAGATGAAGATGGCGATGAAGTAATTCATTGATGTTCATTACCGAAAACTCAGTAAATTGCTCGCATTTAAAAAAAAAATATCTTATATTATAGTTATGTATAAGACAAATTGTTTATCAATCTTTTAAATCTCTCTCTCTCTCTCTAACTTTCTCTGTCTTTGTTGTTATAAAGAAAATGAGGAAATTGTAGTAATCCCTCATCTTGCCATATTAGTGTTAAACTGTTTAAGCCTTTACAAGTATCACTAGTACATACTATCAATTTAGTGGTCGCTATTGTACTCGTATTGGCTGCCCAACTAATATAAACATCACAATCAACTTAAATCCTTAATTAAATTAACGAATTTTATCCTTAAATCAAAAAAACGACTATTTATTCCCATCAATAGTTTTATGCTTCACTTCACTTTTGGATGAGTAGGTAAATACATAAAACAAATCCAAAAACAAAAAAAAAAGTTCACAATAATTGTTAATTAACTAGCAGCAGCATATATTTATTTCCCCAATTTGCTTTATGTGTTTTATAAGACTAATGTAGACACTTTGTAGCGTTCAGCCGGTGAATTGGATTGGTGGTTGATGGTCGATGGTTGGTATTATCAACCTTGTGAGAATGAAAGATTGTAAATTGCTGCAAATAAAATTGATCGATCGCAATCACTGTCTCTGATGTTGTTGTTGTTGTTGATGATGATGCGATCAAATCCGATGTTCTTCTATTCTTATTACTTTCTACAAGTACACACACACACTTCTGTCCTATTGAACTTCATTGTTGGACTGTTTGTTTAGGCAGCTTTGCGCGCAAGACGTTTCTCACGTTCCAGCAATCGACGTTCACGCTCGAATTCCTTCATGCGCAGCACATAGTCTTCATATTCGCACGTCAAATATTCGTGCTTCTCATGGTGGCACTTGTATACAAAGGGGAAGGTGTCTGCACGGCAGGAACGATACTTCAACAGTTTGTGGGCACAGTAATCGCGATCTTCTAGTGCAAGTTTGGCTGATTCCATTTCCTCTTTGGTTGCGATCATAACGCGTTCCTTACGCTTAGTGAAACCCAAATTGGGATCAAATGATGGCACTACATCAGGACCAGGAAATACATCCGGCTTCATATAATGTGTGAATCCATTACCCATGTCGCCTTATCTACGACTACAAAACAAAAGAAAAAAAAAACATATATTAAGAATTTATTAAGTTTGTCTATTTTATTAGTACAAAAATTACGTAAATAAAATCCGTGGTGGAGTTAGTTCGTTTGTCGCGACTGTCAGATATCAGATGTTTGTTGGTTGTTCAGTGATGCAAGATGCACGCATATATAGAAATATGGTGGTGTCTTTCAACACTTAATTTTTGACTGTTGAACGTTTGTATGGAATTGTGCAGCACTGGTTAATCAGTATCCCCGCACGTCCTGACCAAGAATGGTCCGGTTGGTTGATATAATAGAGTCGTCGAATCGAATCAAATCGAATCGAATCGAATTCCTTGCCTGTTAATAATTAAAAGAAACGAAACGAACACAAACTTAGCAAAAATCTAGAAAAAGAAAATGTCATTACAATGTACAGTATAAAATTAACGTAACGTAATATGGCGAGTGATGGCGCTCTATATAGTGTGTTTGTTACTAATAATTAAGTGCATAAATTGGTTAAGATTTGAATTTGAAATTGAAATTTTTGTGCAATAAAACAAAGAATCAGAATTAGAGTCGAAGAGTCGGTCGAATCTAGTTGAGTTAAGTTCGAGTTGAGTCTGTCTGTTGTTCGGTGCCGACAGAGTTTGAAGATTGGCCGCCGTTTTCGTAAAAATCGATTTGGGCGATTTGCAATTGAAGTTAAGTTAGTTAAATAAATATATAAACGCTATGGTTGGACTTTTAAATCCAATGAAGTATGGCGATCATTTCTACGAATTATCAACAAGAAGGTAATTTCTTTATTTTTTATTTCGTTCATACAAAAATATGGTCTTTGGAAATGGGTGGAAAGTGGAAAGAAAGTCTGAAAGCGGTTTGTTTTGGGGTTGAAAAATCGATTTTCTTGGTGACACTTTCAACCCCTAACGGTTTCGGGGTTGAAAACCTCAGATTGTGATGAACAGCTGATGCAAGATGAGAGCGCTAAGCAGCTGATTTCTCTTGTTATCATCATGTTTTGGTCTTTTGTTGTTGTCACTGCAAATAAGTATGCAATGACACTGCTTTGCCAAAATATGAGATATGAGAAACAAAATGAAATGAGAATGGGAATGGGAATGGGAAGAGAATGGAAAAAGTCCGCTCAAGGCCAAAACTGCAATATATTACAGTAAAACTTAGTTAGCTCCTCTCTCTGTCTATTTCATTAACTAACTAACTAACGGTGCTGACCTGCATTAATTTTTGGTATTATTGTTGTTTTTGCTGATTGATGGATAATATTTGGATTTGGAATGCATTTATATTTGTTATTTGCTATTAAAATTTAATCAATAAAAAATTAAAAAAAAAAAATACTGTCGAATTGATAACCTCCTCCTTTTTTGAAGTCGGTTAATAAAATGTATCTAGTATAAGTATTTATAAATTTCTGTAATTTAATATAATTTCGTTTTGGTGGTTTTTAGGAAATTACAAAATGATAGAAAATCGATAGCGAAACGTAAAAACAAGGATAAAAAATCGGCTGCAATAGCAGCTGGAGCTGTCGTACTGGAAGGTGGAGGAAATCCTGGGGGCATTGTTAATCCCCTTGATCCACCGTTAATGAAGGACCAGATGTTCTTATTCCCAGCATTTCCTGTATCTCACATAGAAATGGAGCCAAATGCATCCAAATTTGCCGTTTTCTCAGCAATACGTGCAACGGTATTGGAGGCTGAAACACGATTTGCCCTCTTCCACGAAGGTGGAGCTTTTGCTGCTGGAGTAGTCAAAAAATGGAGCAACAGCAGCTCTTCATGTTGTCTGATTTGTGCCAGCACATGTATGGTCAGCAATTTAATTGATTGCTCATGTCATTCAGTGTTACCAATGGGTGGAGGTGGTGCTGGTGCTGTTGGAGGAGGAGGAGGAGGAGGAGGTGGAATGCATTTGGAGAAACGGATGCATAACGATTCGGCAAATAGTGATGCAGATAGTGATTCAGATGATGGTTCTGAACGTGTGCCATATTTACCTACAGTCCCATTAATTGTGGGCGCTGGCCTGCGCAGTTTGTTTGAATTAATTGCCGATGCACGTCACATGCAACCAGTTCTGTGCACAAAAGCGCTAAAAGCGCTTCTCGATGTCATTCAGGGGCAACAGCCTGAGTCATTTAAATTCGAACCAGACGATCTTATTAACCCACTATATGATTTGTTACTCGATTTGGCCACCATGCCACAACCACCAATGTTGACAAACGCTGGCAACGAATCGAATTGGTCGGCAACAGCTTGTGGTGCCCTTATTGGGCTTTGCATAGCACGCGGACATACAGGAAAAATGCTAAAAGCAATTGCTGCCATGCTTATGTCACCAAAACAACTATCCACACAAATCATCCAACTTCCAGCAGTGTTAGCCGCTCTGCAACAGACAGTAATAAGTGTCGTATTAAATAAACCATCACGTCCAGATATTCATTCACATGGAGTGCCATTAAATTCACTCTTAGAAGAGGTAAGTAAACTACACGTATAATCATCATACTCCTATATATCAAGTTGTTTCTCTAAAGACTTATTATAATGACAATATTCCATTCTAATTTATTGTAGATCTCATTAAAATTACCATCAAATTCGGCAAATACAATGCTAATGCAATCTTCTATGTGTTGTGATGGTACATTCATTTATCTGTTGCATGGCGGTGTCCTTTTTAAGATTGGCACAGGCTTTGGTGGAACCTATAAGGGTCATGTATATGCCCAGAACGATGATTTCACTAAGGAACGTAATGGTTGGCTTGGCTTTACTAATGGTCAACTATTTTTTCGTCGTAACACAAAGCGAAATGCTGATCATTTGCAGATAGTAAACACGGAATCATTGACCGCAAAGAGCATGAATCCAGTAAATATGTTGCCAATTCGTGAGGGCTTCAGTTATGTGCTCTTTACAGATGATGAAACATTAAATGCTATCTGTACTAATCGCGATGTAAGTCAACAATATAAAATCAACACATTTTTGGTTGTATATCTATCTATATCTATTCTTCTTTAATTTAAGGATATCCTTGTTGTAAAAAAACTGCATTTGGGCCACTATACTAGCAATGAACCACCACCTTTTGAATTGCCACTGCAGTTGGCACGCAAAAAGTTTCGTACACTTGGCTATGCAGCCTTTGAAGATGAAGTACTTAATCAGAACCAAGTCCAAAAGATACAATCATCATACAATAATTTTGAGCCAAAGTTAAGCGGAGATTTGGATGTACAGGCAGTTGCCTGTGGCAAAGAATTCGGTTTGGTGCGTGCTTCGAATGGGAAAGTTTACTATTATGGAAAATCGGGATCATTGGGTCTGAAGTCGATAGGTCGAACGCCAACTATGAAGCTGACCGAATTGATTATCTCAAAGACAGCGAATATTGTGCATATTACTGTTGGTCACGATGGCATTCATGCACTATTAGTGAATGACGATGGTACTGTGTATTTTACAGGCACTTCACGCCGTGGCGAGGATGGTGATTCATCGAAAAATCGTCGGTCGCCAAAAGCTGTAAAGCCTAAGAAGATGTCAAAGATCGATGGACATGTTATTGTACATGCGGCGTGTAATAATGGCACATCTGCTTTTGTCACAAAAACTGGGAAATTAATTATGTTTGGCAAGGATACAGCACATTGTGACAGCATGGGTTTTGTAAGTGATTTCATTGATCAGCATATAACCAAAGTAGCTTTGGGCAAAGCCCATTGTGTGGCATTGAATGCGAAGGGTCAACTTTTTACCTTTGGTCTAAACAACAAAGGTCAGTGTGGTCGAGTTTTTAATAAGACGGGGGTAATGACCTCAATGACGTCATTGACCAAAGAATCTGGGTCATTATTTCCGTCTCCAGGATCGGGATCAAGCGTTGTGCCTGGCTTGACTAGTGGCAGCGGCAGCGGCAGCAGTTGTGGTAGTGCTAGTGGTGGAAGTGACTTTTGTGATAGAAGTAAACGCATTAAATTTGACTTTTCTACACTATGCGACTATGATGATCACAATTTGGTGCAGGGTCAGTGTCGAGTTTGTGTGGTATGCCGCGAGTGTACTGGCTACAATGTGTCGTGCGTTTCTGCGCTAAATGTGCCCATTGAAGAAAGGGTGGCTGGCAGCATTTGCCCATGTGGTCATGGTGATGCTGGTTGTGCGAAATGTGGGTTATGCTCTGCTTGTATATCCGTGCAAGAAACTGAAAATGGTAAGTGGATAACTGGGAGCGGGAAGAACTAATCTAATTATGTAATATAATAATTTGGTAATAATTTTAGATACTAAAGATTCCAAACAATTGCAAAGCGAATTGCATCGACCACGCTCAAAGACCCTTATTATGAGACGTCGAGAAAAGAAGCCCATTGAGGATACAAATACTAATATAGATTTTGATAAAGATCCACCACGAGTAGCACCACTTGGACCACTCCTTCTTAGTTTGCCATGTACTTTATCGCCTGTTGTGCAGGTTTCCTGTGGCTTACATCACACCGTAGTGTTGACATTATCTGGAGAAGTTTTTACCTTTGGCAGTAATCAATATGGTCAATTGGGTACTGGTGACCTTCAGCCAGTTAATGGTCCAGTGAAAGTAAATATACTGGGTGCCATAAGTCAAGTTGCTGCGGGCAGTAACCACACGGTGGTTATGACGCACAAGGGTATGGTTTATACATTTGGAAACTATCAGAAGGGTCAGCTGGGACGTTTACCCAACGAACTCAATTACAAAGTGCCTGCCGCCGCTGGCGATGAAGAGAATAAGTCAACTTTATCGAAAGTAACAGGTGAATCCCTTGGAATGCCTGGTGGCTCCAAGGAACCCATCGCTGCGGCTAATCTGCTTTCCCAACGACAAAAGTTCCTTTGGAATTGCACACCCGGTGCCGTGTTGTAAGTTTTCTTCAGAGATACCGAAAATGATTTCATCTTAATTCTCTTTTTGAATTCCTTGAAACCCTTTAGTGGTCTGGGACCAAGTTACGGTAAAAAAGTTACATGGATCGGAGCCAGCGGTGATCAAACATTTATCAAAATCGATGAATCCCTTATTACGGCACAAATGTTGCCTAAAATGCATGTTGTGGCTAATAAGAAAACTATATGTAAGCATATATACTTTATTATTGATAGAGGAGTTCCACTCTCATCTTTCATCTTCTCTTTTAACTTTGCAGTGTTGATACCAACAATACCATTGTCATTTCACACACTCTCGATCAATCGACGTGACGGTAGTTGCACAGCACATTACCGGAATCAAATAAACTTTGTACAGATTCTACAAAATAATAAAGCCAATGTAGTACCAGAAATTAACCAGAACATTGATGTAACACCGGCAACCGAAGGTTCAAGCATGACAGCAGTGCCACCTTCCGCTGTGGCAGCTGCAGGCAGCGCTGGTCCCATAAATGAGCAAATGTCTCGCAGCATGCATGAGGCACGTAATCAGAAATTTGAAGTGGATCAGAGTGTACTAGATCAGATTCCACCAATTCCAGCACCACTAAGGCGTCGACGTCGTAATATCGATCAAGCTGCAGCTAGTGGTAGTAACTCTGCTACTTTACTGGAGAAAACACAACCACAAATTGCTTTTGCACTTGATCCCTTCTATAATGTGCTTTGGGTCTTTGATGGAACAGCTAAGAAACTACGTTGCTATAATGTTTTAAATAGCGAAATTAGTGAATGTGGCACAGTAAGTAGATACTTAGTATAGATATTCGCAAATGGGTATTTATGCTTGCCTAATCTTTTATAGGATTCTTCAAATTATCGAGCACTACTCTCACCGGAGCTTTCGCTTCCAAATAGGAATAATGCTCGCATATCACGTTCACAGGCTTCATTAAATCTTCTCGCCTGTCTAGATATACTAACGGCTGCCCAGGACAATATGTGAGTCAACTAAATATTCTTAAATCAAATGAAATTCTAAACATTCTTCACATTCATTTGTTGCAGACCCGGATGCTTTGAAGAAACGTTACCAAAACAACCGTCCCAAAATATTGAAGCACAAAACAATGAATATCAGGTGGTAAATCGTTTTGATAATTTCGGTGGTGGCTGGGGCTATTCTGGCCATAGTGTGGAAGCAATACGCTTCTCAGCCGATACAGATGTCATGATTGTTGGCTTTGGTATTTTTGGTGGACGTGGCGAATACACTTGTAAAATACGTCTTTATGATTTGGGTGCGGATGGTGGTGGCTATGAAAAGGATGGCATATTAATAAGCGAGACGAAGGAGATACCATTCGAATGTGCTGCTCGTAGTAAACATCATATATTGTTGCCAAAACCAGTGAATGCCATCGCTGGTCGTTGGTTTTTGGTTTGGGCTCGTGTCTCGGGACCATCATCCGATTGTGGTTCTTGTGGTCAAGCATCGGTAACAACTGAGGATCAAGTCGTTTTTACATTCAAATCATCGAAAAAGGCTAACAATGGCACCGATGTAAACTCCGGTCAGATTCCAGCCATACTCTATCGTTTGGTCTCACAAGAAGCGAAACAACCGTCCGCTCCAATTGATGCAGACCCCGTTCAAAGGATATCGAAAGCATTTGCTAATAGCGTAACCAAGGAGTGTTTTGAAAGTCTTGTTGTCTTACTCAGTTGGTCATGGGAGGCATTCAAGACAAATTTGCGCGAACAACGCGACAAGACGCGTCATTTACAAGTCAAGCAATCCCTTGAGTACTTAATTTATGTCAACAAATCTTGTCTGCGTTTATTACGGAAATACACCAATGCGATATATCCGCAACGTGCTGCTTTGGTAGGCAGTAACTCAGCGGCAGCATCAAATATTGTTGCAGCTCTTTCAAAGTTACAGACGCAGTCTAAGTCATCAGCCGGTGGACTAGCAGCAGCGGGAGCATCATCTTCACCATCAATCAAAAATGGATCACATGAAGGTGGTGGCATCAAAGGTAAGCTGAGGTCAACTTTCATATATTGATCGTAATTACTACTTCTTGTTTCGTTTCCTTTAGACAAAAACTCGAAATCTGTTGTCTCTAATAGTATGGCGAAATATTTTGGTGAAGCTGGTAACGCTGTTGCTCCAACTGCTTCTACTAGTTCCGGAACACCAGTTGCACGCAAACCAAACTTGGAAAATATACAATTGGCCGAGTGCATAGGGAATGTCCGTGCGTTATTGATTAATATCTTTTGTGATGACATCTTCAAGGATATTTGTACGAATGAGGGTGAGTAAATAGTAAATAAAACTATTAAATTTGGTGCACCTCCTAGTGGTCCGAGATTCTTGAAATTTATATGGCTGGTGGATATAAGTCATGAACTTATAGTTTCTAAATTTCATAACGATAGTAAAAATAACAACAAAAAAGTGTTTCTAACAAGAACTTTAATTTGAATACATGTTTGTATGAGGGGTAACCAACCCCCACCCCCCCCCCCCCCTACTGGTCTGATTCCGACTGCGGATAATTAAAAGAAAGCCGTGCAAACTTTCAGCTCTCTAGCTCAATAACTGAGGGACTAGTTTGCATACATACATACGGACAGACAGACAGACGGACATAGATAGATCAACTCGTCTCGTCGCGTTGATCAAGAATATATATGTATATATACTTTATGGGGCCTCCGATATCTCCTTCTATGTGTTACAAATTTGAATGAAATGAATGTGATTATGAAATATCTATCGCGCTCTCTCTCATTATTCCTAACCTAAGGTCACGCTATGGTCTTGGAAATACTTGATGAATGTCATCTGAGTTTCGTAGCTTGCTTTGATGCCTTCTATCCAACTTCATCGCTTAAATGGAATTGCCTGTGCGACCTTCTCGCTCAAATGGACAAAGGCGTTCTACACTCACGACTTCTTAGTGCCATACTTGCTGGCTTATGTTCACCTACGGTGAAATTGCGTTCGACATTTTCTCTATTGAGTGCTGGCAATGAACGTCAATCGATAATAAGTCCAAGCGATAATTCTGGTTTACCAATGTTGTCCTCGACTGAGGCACATCAGTATCCAATATTGGTAGAGCAAATGATATATCGTACACAGCAGGAGAAAAGTGACTTTTTGGGCTATTCGTGGACATTCAAGGATGTGCTTGTGCGGGTGCTTAAAATCATAGCGGATCCGATTCGGACTAAAATTGAAAGTATATACAATCGGACAGTGAGCTATAACTCAATGGGCTCGTATGGAAGCAAAGACTTTAATCAGGGACTTATTGATAATTGCTGTCATTTATTGGCACGTGTGTTGGCGGAAATCGTATATCAGACATCGTTGGGGGAATATGACAAAATGTTTCTACCGCCTCGTACACTACATTCAACTGGTGCGCGTTTTGCTCGCTGTGATCTAAGTCGTACCTGGAATACGGGTAACTTTGGACCAGATGCCATTGCTTTTTCTGTCGATCGGCCAGGCATTGCCATTGCTGGGGCCATGATATACTCTGGATCGGGCAGTTATGACTATCAATTGGAATTGCTCTACGATAATACCGCAGACTTACAGCCGCAACACAAATGGGAGACATTAGAATCAATTACGGGCTGTTATGATCAAGACATTGTACACAACGATATGGCCGAGATAAAATTCGATCAACCCGTACATATCAAGGAAAATGCACGTTACGCTTTGCGTTTATGTTCGCAAGGTGCACGGACGTGTTCTGGTGATGCGGGCATTCCTACCGTACGAGGGCCTTGCGGTGTAACGTTTCATTTCTATTCATGTGACTTAAGTTTTAATGGAACTACGCCACAGCGAGGCCAGATACCATGCATTTTATATTATAGTTCACCCATAAAGAACGATTTGAGTGGGGACGGTGGCAATGATGGCTCGGGTGGTCCAACTTGTTCTGGTGTTAATGGTGGCACTGGTTATGGTGAAATAAATGGTGGTTTATCGTCAGTAGAAGTATCTACACGTGATACTGCACTCCAGATAGCCTTCGACATAACGAAGAAGTGTACCGAACTTTTGATATTGGCACGAAATGCCCTTGCCGCATCGTCTTCGCCTTCGGACAACTCATCAAATCATACACAAACAATAGATTCAGAACATAATATAACACCTATTGAGGAGCATATGGACATCAATTGGGCAAACAACTCTCGGACATCTGTTCTACCTGTTGATCCGAATATTTCGACAGCACGTGACATCACCAAACGCATTGAGTCCTTCTCGAAGGGTATTATCGAAACGTTAAAGTTTGACAAACGTTCAACAAATCCATTTGAAATGGAAATTGAAATCGGTGCCACCGAGATTGGTATCGAGGAGACACCAGCGGTACATGATTTAAATTTCCGCAATGGACAAATAGCAATAGCAAAATTAAATGGTAATGAACGTGTGGAGGATGATATCACTGAGGAATTTGTTCAAACGCAACAGCAACAACATCATCATCACCAACAACAACAACAACAACAGCAATCTGTATTGACTCGTTCCGATTCAGAAGAAGTGCAACCCATGGGTCAACATGCTCTCGTGCAAATACTGGAAATCTTCAACTTGGCATCATCAAATATGTTTCATACATTGTTGCCCTTAGCCTATGCGCATATATCGAATCTGGCATGCACTGACCCAAAGGTAAGCATGAATAGAATGTGAATATTAATTAATCTTTATACTTGTACTTTATTAATTATGATTTTCCGTAGAGTTCCGTACAAATACTTAGTCTTATCAAAGAGATATTGCCTCACATAGCAGCGCTCAATCAACTTTACATAACTAAAGATCAAGGTGTGATCGCTGGTGATTCTGGTGTTGTTGGACATGGTGGTGTACGACAATTAGCAATGGAGTTTTTACAACGCAAACCTGATAGTCAACAACAACAGTCCTCAATCACTGACCTTTGCACAACCAGTAATCATTATTGTATCGTGGAAAGCGAGCATCCATATCGTAGTGCCTCCATTAATTGTTATCGCGTTGAGTTTCCTCCATGTGTCCAATGGTTGACCATTGAATTCGATGCTCAGTGTGGTACGGCTCAAATGGAAGATTATCTACTGTTGTCAATACCGACACGTCCGACTATTGTGGAACCATGCCAGACGAATGATGACTATTATGATATACTCGACAATAACACGACAACTACACGTCGAGTAGGTGGTTCTGGTGTAGCAACTTGCCGAAATGTCCAAGTAACCATAAATAGTTGTAACAAGAACAATTTGAAGGAGGAAGGAGACATTGATGATTACGATCGTGAATGGATTGTTGTAAAGAAGTTTAATACGTGAGTTACTCACACTCAATTATACTTACAATATTTAAAGAGCATAACATAACATGAATAAAATTGTATATATGTACATATGTAGATCATCAAATTGGATGCAGAATGTGCTTATACTGCCTGGAAATTGTGTGGAGTTCTCACTTGAAACATCATCATTATATGCACAGGATCCACATAATAATCGTTATGGGTTTAAGTGTCTTGTTGTGGGCTATGATAATCCAACGGCAGTAAGTACATAAGTATTTAGTATATTTAGAATTTTGTATTGATTGGTTGATTGCTTGGATTGAATTGGTTTGTTTTCAATTGATCATGATGATTCATATTTTATATTTCAGTTGAATGCATCGAATGCATGTCTTATACGTCTGGAACAGGAACTTGCCTATTTGGGCGGAATGTGTAGCGCTAATTTAATGAAAAGAGATCTCAATTTGCCTGGTGAGTCAAAATCATTAAGTCACAAACTTAGCTAATCAATAGTTTGATATCAAAAATATATTTAAAAGGATATAATAACATAGGGGGAAGGGGAGGGGGGGGGGTTGGGCTTGGGTTGTGGATGGGTCGGTTGCTCACATAATCCAATCCGATATATAGTATACTAGCGTTTGCAGCGCTCGTTGCTACGCCCCGGACATGGTGTTAATGCGATTACGATTTTTTTTTTAGCGTAACTCAAGTGGATAATTAATATTTTTGATTTTATGATTCGGTGTATAGATGTACAGAGTTTTTGGAGTTCCTATTCTAGAGCATGCAACATATAGTTGGGCATGCGAAAAACATGGATTTTCTTAATTAAATCCAGTAAGGTGGAGCAACTGCCCTTGAGCTTCGTGCATCGTTATCGCGTCATGAAACTGTAGTCACTTGAATGTGAAGGGCAAATTAGTGAAAATCATTGGAATGCGCGGAATCAGCACTTCTTATCCTTTATATATGCCGGTAATTACTGTTGCTTCAATCATATTCTGTATCAGTTTTTTTACGGAATGTCTGGTTCCGTTGCACAATTTTGGCGTGTTCAAATTCCGATGGAGCATTATTGGTGAGCCAATTTTCAATATCAGTTTATGCGGTGGCATTCCAGTTGGGTCCAATGAATTGAGAAATTTGTACTGTATAATTAGTAGCATGATCTTCTTCTGTAACGTGGTTCTCGAATTGATTCAATTGAATATTATAGTTGATTCGATTTACGTCATCATTCGTTGGAGCTAAGATAGTACGCTCGTTAAGGTAATCGTGATTCTTGATGTTGAAAACCTTTGTTCAAGATATATAATTGATGATTGAGAAAATTCAGTTCAACGGTACTTCACCTATCAGGTACATACTCAGTGTAAATCAGTGGTTCCCAACCAGTGGTCGGTAAGAGCTAAAATATGGTCCGCAGGGCAACATTCCAGAGTTTGACTTCTTTTTTGCTAATCATAAAAACCGTATCCATAAAAAAAAATCATATATATGCCAATTTTCATGGTCAAACGGTGTCGGAGTTCATCGATCACAGACTTTTTTTCGTTCCATTTTTATAGATATACATATTACTCAAAGCACTTTTATACACTTCCTACAAAGTATGAATTATTTTTTTTTTTGTCTTGTACTTCCTCAGATGATAAAGACATTGATGATTTGACCGGCATCGATGATACTATAAATGCACATCATGCCTTGCTATCAAAGGGTTTTGCTTTATCTGAACCCACATTGACAGTACACCAAGCGCTTGAATCTCATTTACCTATTGGGTAAGTTTTTTTTTCTATCTTCTTTCTTTCTTTATTTTATCTCTTTTAATTTACAATTTAAGAATAATTAAAAAAAAAAACAAATATTAATAATAATAATTAATAATAACAATAATAAGTAATAATAATAACTAATAATAGTAATAATATATACAGTAATACAACATACACAATCTACTATAAATCTAAGAGTTTTGGTAATTCAAAAGGTATTTATGGCGCATATCTTTTGAGTATTTTTCCTTAGTTTGGCTCAGCCAGGTATTCTTTTCTTTTATAGCATCTTTCAGCTCGATTCATTATCTCCGAAATTACAAAATTACAATATTACAACATATCATCTATCATGTATCAATAATTTGTTATCTATTGTACAAATCTATTGTTTAAAGATCAGTCTTGAGTAGGCCAGCATTCTCAATTTGGTAGATTATTTGGGTTTCTTTGTATGTACGTGGCTCTGGTTGGACAACATCCATTTTACGACGCTTCCGTTTTCTTGCAATGTGACAACAAATCAATAGTAGACCAAGTAACAAAAGCATTACGAAAACTATACTTCCAACAACTATATATGCCACATACGAGTGCCTTTGGCAATCCCATTCAATTATCTTGCTTAAGACTACAAAACTTTGGTCATTGTCATTATCATTACCATTGGATTTGGCATC
>JAWNKV010000677.1:0-23648 GCA_035041805.1 Amiota mariae
CCCCGCTGTGGGCGTGTGTGTGTGTGTTTGTGTGTGTGATGTGTATTGGATTGTCATGTATATTTTTGATAAGTCGTTTTATTAATACATAGTTTTAATTATTTAAAATTATTGAAACTGAGTTTGAAATCAATCTTTTTAAAAATAGTTTTAATTCGTTTATATATTGTAGGAAAAAATTATTTTGAAATCATGTTTTGTCTTATCATTAGTTTGTAATGGTTTTTTTATATTTCATATAACATTAAAATCATGTTTGGTCTTATCATTAGATTTTGAATTATATTTCTTGTAACATTTAGAAACAAATGAAACTTATGTGACCTCATGAAACTTACGGGACCTCAGTTTGTTCTTATCATCAGTTTTTTAATGGTTCTGTTTTTAATTTTATGAAATTTTTATGAGATCTAGAAATATGTGGATTCGAACCTGATAAGGAGAAAAAAGTGTGTTGTTATACAAAAACAATTTATTCACTTTTTTAGGGTTCCGTACCCATAGGGAACTAACGGGACCCTATTACTAAGCTTACAATGTCCGTCCGTCCGTCTCCTGTTCTATCTCATGAACCGTAATATGTAGAGAGTTGAAATTTTCACAAAGTGTGTAATTCACTTGTATGTAGAACGACAAATACTATACTAAAAATATACATTTTTAGAAGCATTGTTCTTTAATTTAACCTTTTGTTTAACAATTTTTTGTTTTTTGTAGTATACTTTGAGCTGTTAATTGTAGTATACTTTTAGGCTATTAAATATAAACATAATTTTATATTTTAAGCAAAAAATCTTGTACGATGGTACGGAACCTTCCGTGTGCGAGTCCGACTCACACTTGGCTGATTTTTTAATTTTATGAAGATGTGTATTTTTGATTGGTCGTTTTTATAAATAGTTTTAATTGGTTTTTATATTGTATGAAATTATTTACATTGAACTTGAAATCAATCTTTTTATAAATAGTTTTAATTCGTTTTTACATAATATGTATAACCAAAACAAAAATATCGGACTGCATAAAAAAAAAACAGTGTAAACACCTAGTTTTTAAACACCTAATTTGAAGCAGTGTAACCAAGCTATTTGAGTGGATAATTCAAAAGACGTTTTGATTATAATAATACACAAGTGTATTTCGAACCAAAAAAGGACTGTTTGGTGTTGTGGTAAATTATAAAAAACTAATACGGTGAATAGTAAACAGCATTTTGATGTTTTAGTAAATGTTTTTTTAAAATTATTTGCATGCAGAAATGAAAGATATGAGGGAAAAATAACTTTAACTTTATTTTTTTATTTTTTATTATTGGTATTATTATTAAATATTGTGAATTTTTGCTGTCC
Organism: Amiota mariae; assembly: GCA_035041805.1. Taxonomy (NCBI): domain Eukaryota; kingdom Metazoa; phylum Arthropoda; class Insecta; order Diptera; family Drosophilidae; genus Amiota; species Amiota mariae. Next base: position 1,350 of record JAWNKV010000677.1, read on the forward strand.
CTAAAAGTATCGCCCCTGCCACCCCTACTACACTACGACACTAAACATAATCATTCCATTCATTCAGTCACTGCACAATGGTCGCTGCCATAGGCCAAAATTAAAAAAAATCTGTCAACATTTTGGGGTTAAAATCAGTTACACAGTCTCTTATATGCTCAAACTTCTCAACTGTAATTTATTTTGTTTTGATTCTAACGTAACTTTCTAAAAAAGCATCAAAAGTGAGCACACGTGTTCAATTGATCAGTGCAGTGTGAGCAACCCGATAGTGTGGTTCATTTTTGAATATCAATAACTTTTTAAGAAAATGATCAAATTTAAATTAGAAAAATGAATATTGTACTTGAAGGTATTAACTTTAATATTACGTATTAAAATATTTTCAAAATGTAGTGTATTTTTTAAAAAATTCAGTTTTTTCCAAGTATGTACTATATGATGATTTTTTTCCCTAATGTTAGGTCATGGTTGTAGATTATATAGTTTCCGTTCCAGTTACCGAGATGTGCCGAGCGTCGTGTAATTTTCCATAGACTGTGAGCGCTTGTACTAAAAACTGGGCAAACGCAGTAATGCAAAAGATGCCAGACATTGGCGGTGCTGTTGTAATCTTGTGGTGTTGTTTTTTATGTATGGTCATGTACAGTGATATATGTATGAATGTAATAGTGGCTTTTCAGTGGCTCGTCTCACGAAGATTCGGTTTTGTGGTTTACAGTGGTATTTTAGTATTACGAACAGCTGTTTTTTGTTTTGACTATACATACAAATGGAACATTGTGGCTAATTGTGATAATTAAAATGGACATTTTGTGAAAAATATATGATTGAGAACAATTTGGAGTGTATGCAAATAATTCTTGCAGCTACCTTTTTCATTACTGCTACTTATTTTAATAATATTTAAAGAAAAAATTACAATTTTAAATTTTCTTCAAATTGTTTTCTGCAATTATCAGCTGTTTTATGTGCGGTGCGCAAAAAACGAAGAAGAAGAAACATGACAATCACAAAAAACGACGAAATTATGAAATGCTGCCAACCTACATGGAAAAATTGCCCAACCCTGTTAATACTGACCATTCAAAAAAACCGAATCTTAGCGTATCTATTTGAGATTAGCATCTCTCAATCGAATCACTCTACAACAACAACCCCTTAATTTTGTCATTTTCCCTGTTATTGTTGTCAAATGAAACTCGAATCATTGTCGCATCTTCAAAGATTCGAATCTTAGCTCGCTGTAAAACCACTATTAGAACATTGGTTTTGAATTTGAATTTTTAGAGTCATCTTATCAATGTGTATTTTTGCGCTTGTATATTTTTGATATTTGGTCTTCAGAAAGCGGTACAAATGTCAAAAAAGTACGTAAGGTGGTCGATGCAATGCAAAATAATATTGAAAAAGAAAACTGTAAAATAGAACCAGAAAAGTTACTAAAATGCTTTAGTTACATTTGTAAAAAAATTGAAGTGATTGAAAGTTGGAAGCGCTCAAAGTCATCTGTTATGCACAACCATTTTGATAGGCTTGCGATTAAGGAAATTATTTGTTTAAAATATGATTTTCAAGGATCAGGCTCAAATAAAGATCGTGGACGTCCTAAAATAGATTTTGCAGAGTCTTCAAAGAAGACGAAGCGACGACGAATGGCCGAACTAGCAGACAGTAATGAGTCTGCTGCTTCTGCATTATGTATTGCTCACTTAGAGCCAAATCATACGTTTTCACAAGCAAATGTTAATGATGTTTTATGACTTATAATGGAAACAAATCTAACAAAATATCAATATTTGCTAATTCGGAAGTTCATAAACTGTAAAATTTCTTATGATCTATTACCTAGCTATGACAATGCCAAACAAAATTCTTACCCAGATAACATTACTGTGAGCGAATTACATGCTGAAGTCGAACTGCAAAGTTTGCTAGATCACACAACTTCGCGTATATTACAGCTGCAGAGTAGTGTTATCAATGATATTACCGATGATTCTGTCATTTGAAAAATGGGGATTCGACGGTAACACAGAACATAGCGCTTATAAGCAAGAAGTTTCAAATAATAATTTGGAAGACAATAGTTTATTTGTAACATCATATGTACCTCTTCAACTTTTAACTAAATCAGATGAGTCTCATAATGTTAAAATAATTTTGAAAAATCTTAGGTCATCATCGACCCGCTACTGTAGACTAATTAGATTTCAATATAAAAAAGAACCCACCCACCTGTCTATTGATGTACTTTAGAAACAAAATCAACATGTGAGAGCGCACAAAATTCATTACACCTAATAGAAAAATACACATTGATCATAGTTTGCAACTTACTATGGTTGATGGTAAAATATGTAATGCTTTAAGCAAAACATCCTCTGCAAAATGTTACATATGCGGAGCGAAACCGACTGAGATGAACAATGTGGAAAAATATTTACAAAAAATGTCCACGAAGGTCGCTAAGGTCGTACATAAGATTTTTTGAATATTTTCTGCATGTACAACTTTTGGCAAGAAAACAAAAAAATCAATAGGACTTTCGGAAAGAAATGGTATTAATTGTAGACCAACCGAAAGCTGGAGGTAGTGGGACGTGAAATGACGGAAACACTGCAAGGAAATTTTTGAATAATACGGATTTGCAACATTACTCAAAGCTATGTCTTCAGGGTATAAAATAAATGTTGAGAAATTCAGGAAATATGCGCAAGATACTGCTAAGGGACTGATAGAGTTGTATCCATTGTACTATCTTCCACCTTCTATACATAAATTACATGCTCCTGACGTCATAGAACACGCGCTAATATCGATTGGAGAGCTTTCCGAGGAAACTGCTGAAGCTTAAAATAAAGACATAACAAAGTTTAGACTCCATCACACCCGTAAAATTTCACGCGTTTCAATGAATACAGATTTAATAAATAGATTGCTTTTAAACTCAGATCCTTTCATCACGGGACAAAGAAAATTACAATGTAACCAAAAGACAACTTTTTTGAAATCAGTTTTTGAATTGCTGGAAGATTCTTAAAATATAATTTTTGTTATAAATAGTATATTTTATACTAATAAACTATTTTAATTTTATAGAAGAAACAGTCAGGCACAAATTTTTTAAAATTTCCTTACATGGAGGTGGGCTTGTCCAACCTCGTCAATTTTTCAATTTTGTTTTTTCTACATTAAATAAATAAATTTACATAAATTTAAAGAAACAAATGGCGTTTAGAATTTTTTAAAATATTTTTTTTATTGAAAGTGGGTGGTGGGGGGTGGGTGTAGAGGTGTCATATCACCCCCATTTTATCATTATATACTTCTTACCATAAACTAAAGAACAAATTTAGTTTAATTTTTTTTTTTAAATATTTTTCTTATTGAAAGTGGGTGACGGGGTGGGTGTGGAGGGGTCGGACCACCTCCATTTTTTCACTCAATTGTTTTTTCATTTATACAAAGACGTAACCAAAGTTTCATTTTGATATCTCCACTGGAAACTACCTAGTTGGACAAAACATTAAAGCTACGTAATTTTTATACATAATACAAACAAGTATTCATTTGTACATAAAAACTGTTTATTTTTTCTTAACTTCTCATTTTAGTTTTTAAGCAGGGATTGAAATTGCTTGACTTTTTTCAATGCATTTATTATTGCTTTACTGCGATGTCGTAAAATAACGAAGCAGAAGCGAAAAGCAGAAGAAAAAGCAAAAAGAGATAAGAAATTACTTGCTTGAACGCAGCCAGCCTTTCGTTTTCTACTTACGCAGTCAGCAGCAACGTAATTTTTCAAAAGTAAGGCGACGCTGCGGGCAAGCAAGTAATTTCTTATCTCATTTCGCCTTTGCATTTTGCTTTTTACTGTTTATTTTACGAAGCAAGTCAGCAGCAATATTCAATACTAGCAGCAGAGTTTGGCTGTTTGGTTGTGCTTGCTTGCTGCTTGAGTACTATTACTGCTGTTTCGTTTACTATTTCTGCTGATTCGTTTACTATTTCTGCTGTTTCGTTTAACTATTTCCGCTGTTTCGTTTGACTATTTCTGCTGTTTCGTTTGACTATTTCTGGGCAGAGCAGCGTTCGATTAAGCTGTGCAAGCAATAATTTCATTCCATACAGTCCGAATTGTATACACTTCTTCTACGTTTTCGGATGTATCGTTTTACTATGACGGCTGATATTGTAAAGATGTTCAGACAGTTCCTCGCAGATTTTCAGGAACGCAGATTCCAATACATAATGTGGAGGGAGTCCTCAGAAAAAACTCTACGTACATTATACACTATCACCTACGGAACTGCAGCTGCACAATACTTTGCAGTACGCAGTATGAATTTTGTGACCTACCAACAAGCAGACAAATATATAATTGGTTCATAGGTTGTAAAATCGTTATTCTACGGCGATGACCTACTTTGTGGAGCGGACACTGTTGAGAATCTTCGTCAGATCAAATTTGAAGTCACCGAAATTCTTTGAAGTGGAGGACTTGAACTAGAATATGGCATTCCAACGTTAGAGAATTAGTCGAAGACCCCCTCGCAACGGCCTTGTACTAGAAGAAGAAGCTGCCACTAGTACATTAGGTCTGAAATGGGATCAATGTCAAGACATCTTTAAGATTACCTTCATACCTAAATGTATGTCTCATGCTGTCACCAAAAGAACCATATTTTCGATTTCATCATCATTGATCGACCCATTAAGTTTAGTTTCATCCATTATTATTGTTGCGAAGATTATATTGCAAGAATTATGGTTGCATAAACTACAGTGGGACGAGTCGGTGCCTCAAAACTTTCATCATGCATAGAAGACGTTCACTAACATAATTGCAGTTACTTACCATACCACGATATTTGTTACAAGTCAAGAGAAAGAGTTTAGAACTGCATGGTTTCTGCGACGCATCCATCCGCGCTTATGGCTGTTGTTTTTACGTTCGTACGATTGGAGCGAATGGTGAGGTGAAGGTGCAATTAATCACATCAAAGTCTATTGCAGCTGTACGTCAAAAAAAGGACACTATTCGAAACGAGCCTTTTATTGCATTGTTTGAAACTTACAACGAATACACTACGCAGAAGAAATACAGACTCTCCGCAAGGGTGGGGTTATTTGTAACAGTCTAACATCTCTAAATTTATTCTTGCAGACGATCGATGGATTCGAGCTCCTCACGGTTGGAGGTCGTTTAAAGCTGGCAGATGTTCCATTCACTCAAACACAACCGATATTGCTACCTGGAAAGGATGAACTTGTCTTTCGATACGTTCAAAATTTGCATCGGCAGAACTATTGTATCAAGCTGGACAAAAGGAACTAGTAGCGTTAACTCGTTTGAGTGTTTGGATTATCAACATTAGGGATTTGGCACGAAGTATTGTCAAATCATGCATCATCTGTGTTACAATCTAAAGTTAGCGCAACAAATTATGGGCAACCTTCCACGAGAGAGAGTTACCCCCTCACCTCCGCTTGAACATTGTGGAGTGGATTTCTTTGACACTGTCAACACATATCTACGCATTAGGGGTAAGGGTCCCACAAAAACTTACGTCGCTATTTCCGTGTGTTTTGCCCCCAAGTCTGTACAGATCAAAGTTGTCCTCGGAAGCATTTATATGCGCTCTTAGATGTTTGGCCGCCCGCCGCAGCACACCGGAGCATCGAATCAAGTTGCAGAACAGAACAAAGTGGACCAAGACCTCATCCGATTGGTCGCCGGGAAATATAGTAATCGTACACGAAGAAATCAAACCACCACATCAATGGACTCTGGGCCGCATCGAAGCTATTATCCCGGGAAAAGATGGCCGTATATGAGTAGCTGACATCAAAACAACAAAGGGAATAATTCGATGACCTATTCATAAGGTAGCACTATTACCTGTCTATTGAAAATCTAGCGCATACTTTCAACGGGGCTGGGATTTTGAAGCAAAACACAACCGCTATCTAGTTGGATATAACAGAACAGCTACTCAGTTGTACACAATATAACGGCTACGTAATACATATCTGTGCAATATGTTAAAGTAACTTATGTCGAAAATTGTGTAAATTGAGTTTGATCGTTATTATTGTTAACCGCTTCAAAACACGTATTTTGACTAAAATTTTTTCGAAAAATATGGCTTAGAAACATAGTTTTATACATACTACCACTATTAATTCGCAAACCTATGATTTTTCCACAAATCCAATTTTCAAACTGTTTTAAACAATTATTGTAATAAATAAATTAAATAAAATGGGGTGAAAAGTAACCTCCTTGACCACCAGAATGCACTGCTACTGCAAAAAAGGTCATGGTGCCTTTTGGTTCGTTCATATTTAGGCAGACATGCAAAATTTTAGTGCGATACTGGCCTTAGTTTTGTTTTGACAGCTGATTGTTGTTCACGTGTTTCCCATCATGTTGAGTATGGACAAAAACGATTTTCGTTTTCTGATAAAACATTATTTTTTGAGAGGCAAAACGGCGAAGGAAACAAAAGAAAAGTTGGATAAATATTATGGGGCTAATGCTCCGTCAGATTATACCGTCAAATATTGGTTTCGAGAGTTTCGTGGTGGCCGCAACTCCACTATCGATGAAGTCCGCAGCGGCAGGCCCTCCGATGCGATTACAGAGGACAATGTCAAAAAAATATATGAAATGGTGTTGGCTGACCAGAAAGTGAAGCTAGCAGATGCCACAAAGATTAGTACTGAGTGCACACGCCATATTTTGGGCGAGATTCTGCTTATGAAAAAGTTATCTTGCCGCTGGGTTCCGCGCAAGCTCACTCCGGACCAAAAACACGAACGCTAGAGCACTTCGAAAGAGTGTTTGGACTTGCTGATGCGGAATTGGGCGGACTTTTGGCGTTGATTGGTAACTGGAACCATGTATTACACACCAGAAAACAGAATGAGTGCCCGGCAATGGACTGAAGCCGGCACGAGTGCTCCGAAGCGGTCGAGGGAGGCTGGATGTCATGGCATACTCTTCGTGGACTACCTCGAAAAAGAAAAAAAACATCAACAGCGAGTATTACTGTGCATTATTGGAGCGATGGAAGGACGAAATAGTTGCAAAACGGCCTTACATGAAGCAAAAAAAAATTTTGCTTTTGCAAGACAATACGCCGGCACACAAGAGCATCGCAACCACGGCTAAAATCAATGATTTAGGGCTCCAATTGCTTCCGCATCCACCGTATTCACCCGATTTGGCTCCCTCGGACTATTATCTCTTCCCAACCTCAAAAGATGGCTCATCAATAAAAAATTCAGCTCACGCGAGGAAATCATCGACGCCGCGAAGGATTATTTTGCAGACCTTCCGGAAAATTTTTTTTTCGGACGTGATCAAGAAGTTGGAAAATCGCTGGAATAAGTGTATCGAACTAAAAGGGGACTACATTGAATAAAATAAAAAAACATTTAAAAAAAAAAAAATCATTTCCAAGGAGGTTACTTTTCACCCCACCTAGTACACGTATATACTTGCTGGAAAGGTTTTGAAATCTACTTTAAAAAAACATTTTACAAAATTAATTTATTATCTATAATTTTTTTTTATGTAACAACTGTGAAAAAGTAAACAGAAATCACTTTACACAAAATGGGCAATATCTCAAAACATAGATTTTCGACATAAGCTACTTTAACATATTGCCACAGATATACATAAGACAAACAAGTATTCATTTGTACATAAAAACTGTTTAGTTTTTCTTATCTTTTTATTTTAGTTTTTAGGTTTTTCCTTTGTGCTTTGAATTCAATAAAATTAGTTCACTTAGAACATAAAGTGAGTGAAGTTGTGATTTGTGCACTGCGGACTTTTTAATTAACGCTACACCCCCGCACCTTAATAATTTCTCGTGCGGACCAAAAACCCTTGGTTCCAACAACGGCTTCATTACCAACAAATACAGTTTATTATAAGATATCAATGAAATGAATTACCCACCTATTCTCAAAAATATCACAAAACAGAAATCATACTGTTAAAGACTAACATTATAATGCGGTCGCTGTTAAGCTATTTTTCCATCTCAAGGAAACCTCTCACCATCGAAGCTTTTGAAAAAACATCATTCGGCAAAAATTTAAATATTTGTGTGCACTGTTATTGCTCTGTAAAATGGATAATTTTGTGTTTTGTTGTTTGCTTGCGGAAATTTTGAAAGATGAAGAAAATTACGGGAAAAGAAATGTGTTCAAATCATTGCGTGATCATAGTGATCCATTTTCAATGTCGGACAATAGTTTTGTAAAAAAATATCGATTTTCAAAAATATTGTGCCATCAATTGATAGATAAATTGAATACCGAAGTGAAAACAAAATTATGAAACAATGGTTTCTTGTTTTGAATTTTTATATTAATTGCAGTATCCGCACTTCGAACAGCAGTTATATACTTTCATTATGTCCTAACAAGGATACAATAGGCTTATGATAACTGAAGTAAGTAACAAAAAATATTTTATTGACATTTATTGAAGTATTGTGACAATACCGCATCGATTGTCGTTTTATACTTCGTAATACTGAGTTTTCGATTATTGGACATTGTCAAATCTAAAGCTTGATTCAAAAATTCAAGTAAAGGGACATTTTTATCATCTGCAAAGTCAATATTGAAGTCTCCGCTTAATATCATAGGTGCATTGTCAAATTTTTCGTCAAATATTTTTTGGAGTATTTTTTCAAAACTTTCTTTTGTATATATGTTTTAATTTTTAAAATAAAAACTGTTGTATCTGCCTCATGGATTTGCCAACGGCAACTCCGATTCCTCTAGGGGATTTCGCGTGTATGTATGTATGCATGTGTATATATGAAGTAACAATATCTGTATCTTGAGTATTATGATAAATAGCTACTCCCGCCGGTACAATTTCAGGTCTTTTACAACTTATAAAAAAATTTAAATTCGGAATATCAATTGGTTCTTTGTTTGAAGAAAATTAACAAAACGAAGAAATCCAGAGTGTAGAATGAAGAAAATTAAACTAAAGCATCTTTCTTCATTTTCATTATCCTTTTTTTTATGAGTGCGAGTTAACTCATTTTCACTCTGCATGAATACGAGACTTCTTCTGGCTCATTTATTTACGAAGTGTTCATGAGCCTGCTATTTGTCTTCATTGCACATCTCCGGTCTGTACTATTTCCAAACAAGAAAATACAAAACAAGAAGAGCGAATGAGCTCAAAACTGAATAAAGGTATAACATGTCGGTAACGCGAATTTATAGTTTTATAGTGGCTTTACAGTGGCTCGAATCACGAAGATTCGGTTTTGTGGTTTACAGTGGTATTTTAGAATCACGAACAGCTGTTGTTTGTTTTGATTATACATACAAATGGAACGTTGTGGCTAATTGTGATAATTAAAATGGACATTTTGTGAAAAATATATGATTGAGAACAATTTGGAGTGTATGCAAATAATATTTGCAGCTTCCTTTTTCATTACTGCTACTCATTTTATTAATATTTGAAGAAAAAATTACAATTTTAAATTTTCTTCAAATTGTTTTCTGCAATGATCAGCTGTTTTATGTGCGGCGCGCAAAAAAAAACGAAGAAGAAGACACATGACAGTCACAAAAAACGACGAAATTATGAAAATGCTGCCAACCTACATGGAAGAATTGCCCAGCCCTATTAAGACTGACCATTCAAAAAAATCGAATCTTTGCGAATCTATTTGAGATTAGAATCTCACAATCGAATCTCTCTACAACAACAACCCCTAATTTTTGTCATTTTCCCTGTTGTTTTGTCAAATGAAACTCGAATCATTGTCACATCTTCATAGATTCGAATCTTCCCTCACTGTAAAGCCACTATTACCCTCTACCAAAATCGCTCAACGCGCCTAAAGAAGTTTTCACTTCAAAAACACTAATGTAAGATTTTTCACTAGTGTATAAGAGATTTCAGACTATATATATTTGGGGTATATAAATTGTTGGGTATTCAACAAACGTCTCCATTCTATGCTACACTAATATGAAAGAGATATCACACTAATGTAATGATAATGTAAAGTGAGCAAATATTTACTAGTATGAACGTAACATAAGCGTAGATGTAACAAAGAGAGATGCAAAATTTCGTCTATACAATATTCATAGCAGAGATGGGCAACGAAAATTCACTCCCTCTCATAAAGATGTTTATTGTCTCTATCGCTCTCACGCATAACGTTGTTGTTCTCACTTGTTTGACCAGTTCGTTCTTATGTTGTTGTTGTCTATGTCTGAACTATTTCCAAACAAGCAAATACACAACGAATGAGCACAAAACGGAATAACGGGATAGCATGTCGGTAACGCGAATTCATAGTTTTACCTTCTACAAAATATCGCTCAACGCGCCTAAAAAAGTTTTCACTTTAAAAAAATTAAAAATAGTCAGAATTACTCGGAAAACCCCTAAAAACCACCTGTTTTTCATAACATTTTTCTGTATATCATTTTTTTTATAAGATATTTCATATTTCCAAAATATTTTCATTTTCTTCTAAGTTGGCAAACCTGCATAAACTGAAATTTACAGACTGGTATCATACACTTTACAGTGGTCTTCATGTAAAGTGTTGTCTTCGAACGATAAAATCTTAAATTTATAGTGGCTTTACAGTGGCTCGAATCACGAAGATTCGGTTTTGTGGTTTACAGTGGTATTTTAGATTCACGAACAGCTGTTGTTTGTTTTGATTATACATACAAATGGAACGTTGTGGCTAATTGTGATAATTAAAATGGACATTTTGTGAAAAATATTTGATTGAGAACAATTTGGAGTGTATGCAAATAATACTTGCAGCTTCCTTTTTCATTACTGCTACTTATTTTAATAATATTTAAAGAAAAAATTACAATTTTAAATTTTCTTCAAATTGTTTTCTGCAATTATCAGCTGTTTTATGTGCGGTGCGCAAAAAAACGAAGAAGAAGAAACATGACAATCACAAAAAACGACGAAATTATGAAAATGCTGCCAACCTACATGGAAGAATTGCCCAGCCCTGTTAAGACTGACCATTCAAAAAAACCGAATCTTTGCGAATCTATTTAAGATTAGCATCTCACAATCGAATCTCTCTACAACAACAACCCCTCATTTTTGTCATTTTCCCTGTTGTTGTTGTCAAATGAAACTCGAATCATTGTCGCATTTTCATAGATTCGAATCTTCGCTCACTGTAAAGCCATTATTACGTTCGCCATTTCGTTAACGACTCGTTTTTTGTTAACACATGTGAAATCAGCTGTTGTCGAAGACAAAATTACCGGTTAAATACAAACAAAAATTTAAATAAATTAAACCGAAAATAAGCTAAAAAAATATATTTATTTAAGTTGTGAAGTTGCAATAAGCTATTCTATTGTTGTTTTCATTTTGTTATAGAATAAAATAAAACACGTGTGTTCTCAACGAGACTTTATTTCGCAGTGAAGTCAGTAAGCAAAAAGAACAAAAGATAAGAATAAAATGTGTGCAAAGAATTCTGCTGTAAAGCAGATTGAAAGAAAAAATAAAGCATTCAACTTGCTTATTTCTTACTTCTTGCTTATTTGGATACTTCTTTACATGTAATTTAATTAATTAATTTAATTTAACTCAATCCAATCATTTGAACAAATTTAGAATGTTTCTGTAAAGTATAGTATACGCTTTTTAATGCTTCTTTGACTGCTTTTGGTGTTTCTATGTCTTCACCATACTGCATGTAGTGTAGCGACTGAAATTCTTTTCGCGGTCTACCTGGTTTTCCGGTTCTAATAATTTTTGGTCTACCTGGACCATGGCGTAAGTTGACATGATTTGACTCACCTGTTGCTCTTTCTTTCTGTGTATGACTAAAATCATTACCCACGAGAGGCATCATTTTCCATTGATGAATTTATACCGTCATGGCTACCATCAAAATCTTCATTTTGGTCTTTCACAATGATCATAGTAATTTCGTCGACTTCTTTATCAGTCTTGTGACTACCATCTATATCAGCACCTGTGCCAGTTTCAATAAATTTAACATCACGTCGTACAATTAGTTGCCGGTTTCGTCTAGAGCAAAAACGCGTGAACCAAAAATTCTTAAGTGTTCACTGACGGTTTTCGTTTAAACCAAACTTCATATGGTGTACAATTTTTTTTTGACATTCGAGCATATTTTTGAATGTCTTAAATTTTTCAAAAACGTCACTTTTCTCTTTAATGCAATAAATCAAAATCATTCGTGAAAAATGGTCGACAAATGTCACAAAGTATCGCGCTCCACCAGCGGATTTTGTATTTATTGGACCACACACATCTGTATGCACGAGCTCTAATATTTGCTTTGTTGTAATCTCATTTTTCTTTGGAAACGGCACTGCACATATTTTTGTCTTATTGCATGTATCGCAATTCAATATCGTTTCCACATTTTTGATGTCCATACCACGAACTAATCCGTTTTCAGCAAACTCTTTCAAACTTTGAAAATTAATGTGGCCATACCTGTTATGCAACTTCACTGCTTTCATTAGATAAACTGCATTTTGAGTTTGGTTTGCGTAAAAAATAAACGAATTATTTATTAGCCTTGCGTTTACCATTATTAACCCGTCTTTATTTTTTATCAGCGCGGAATTATTTTTAAACGAAACCGTGTTTTCATATTGCATGGCTTTGCTAACTGACAAAAAATTCATTCTTAGCGTCGGAACATATCACGCAATTATATTTTGCATTTGTTTGTTTTTATTATAACTGTTCCTTTACCGGGTGAGTTAATGAAACTGTTAGCAGCCATCATTATTTTTTTGTTTTGTTCAACGAACGATATGCACATACTTTTGTCACAGCACATGTGTGTTGTCGCGCCACTGTCGACACACCATGTATTTTTTCGTTGTTTGATGGTTATGTTACAAGGCAATTCGTTTGTTCTTTTTCATTTTATTTTATGTTGCTCATTTTATTTCTACACTCACTGCTGCGATGCCCTTGCTTATCACAATTGAAGCATTTACCGCTGAATTTCTGCTTATGCTTGTTTTTGTATACCTTTTTTGCGTCGTCGCGTTTGTTTGCACAAATTTGTTCTGCATATTTGTGTGTGTATAAATTCTGTGCGCTGAGCTCTCACTTTCACGTTCACATTTTGCTTGCCTCCTTGCCCCTTCTTCTAAGAACTTTAATTTTACTGTTTCAAACGACGGCAGCTTGTTTCGAGTCTGGATTGTTACTACTAAATTGTCCCATGAATCGGGTAGGCTTGATAATAGCATTATCACCTTTAATTCATCATTTATTGAAATATCTAGCTGAGACAGTTTTTCAATTATTTCATTAAAAGCATGAATATATTGAACTGTATTGTCCTATTGCTGCATGTTCGATCGTAGGAGTTTCTGATACAACTGGACTTTCCTGATCGGACCTACCGGTAAATGTACCACTTTCAGTTTTTTCCACGCTTCTGCTGCGTGTTTGCATGCCTTTATGTGCATTAACTGTGTACGTTTCACATTTAATATTAAGTACGCTAGAGCCTTCTGGTCGCTTGTGTCCCACTTACTAGACTGCTCCGATGTTGACGTTTCAGGTTTAACGTATTTCAGCTACAACATCCCACAAATCGGTAGTGATGAGTATGCTATGCATCGACATACTCCAAACGTCGTAGTTGCATTCGTCCAGCTTTTCTATTTGCATTGATTTTTTTTTTTTTTTTTTATTTATTGAAATTTTACACAATTTGTTTTTACTTTGTCGTGACTGGTCCGATAACCTTTGTTAGAGAATAAAATAAAACACTTGTGTACTCAACGAGACTTTATTTCGCAGTGAAGTCAGTAAGCAAAAAGAACAAAAGATAAGAATAAAATGTGTACAAAGAATTCTGCTGCAAAGCAGATTGAAAAAAAAACAAAGCATTAAACTTGCTTATTTTAACACATTTTATAATAAAAATAATAACATTATTGCAGTTTTAATTTTTTATAATATTTTATTAATAAAACTGTTGAAGTTTTAATATCTTTATTTTATAATATTTAATTAATAAAATTGTTGTACTTCAAATTTTCTATTTTGTAATAATTTGACGTGCAAATAACTTAACTTATTTTACAACCTTGGTTGCCGAATTTGGTTCCCACTGGACATCTCGCAGATATGGTATCAGCAGATTATTTTGCTCTTTATTGCTGCTACTGTTCATTTAATACGTGATCGTTGTTGTATTTCGGTGCCTGCCGGATTTGGCGCTAACACTACTCAGCAGTTTCGCTCGAAAACAATCACCTTTCTGCTTTGGCAGGATCTTGTGTTGCAATATTTATTGAAGCCTTCCCGCCATCGTTTCATTTTTTAAGCGTTGAAAAAAAAACAACGATTCATTGACAGTGGCTTCGTCGCTGAAGGTGACTAGATAGGTTCCTCTGTTTAGCGTCGATATCTTGTTCGCGATTTTCACTGTGGCTGGTCGATCGTTGATGACCATCGTCGACTTCGTGCACCGGGATTAGGGTGCTGAACGTTGTTTTACATTGTTCTACAACTTCAGAAAACAGTTGTTGGATACTTAACAAAAAACTTATTATTTCATAATCATGGTAAACATTGAATATTGAGACTAACAAAATATCCGCAACGGTAATATTCTTAAATGATTTGTGTCCAATTATTGTTTTCCTTATTGTTTAAAATAATTGGGTTTAGTAACGCGACTTGCTAAGGTAATTGATAGAAGTGTTATCCAGATCGCTTATAATGGCTTTGTTTCTAGCCAAAAGGACTTCATAAAGATGACTTGTATCAGCCCTAACTGATTTTGTCAATTTGAGAACCTTGTTGATTACTATAGTAAGGTATTCGATCTGTTCCTGAAGCTGAGAATTTACTATTGCTTTGTGATTATTGCCGTCCTTGAGTCTCTCCAAGTCTACTGTTACCTTCAGAAAATCGTCAAAATCCGGTGTACCCGCGATTACTTTTAATCCTATTCTCAGGAAGTTCGTCTGTGTGGTCCCGTTATTCTCTGTATGAGTCTGTCTAAGTGTTCGAGGTCGACACTCATGAGTTTTGTCATGTGGCTCTGATGGAAGTGTTCCAATGCAGAATACGTCTCCTCCTTAAGTAGTCTGTACTTTGTCAAGTTACGACCAACTTGTAAGGAACTGTATGAACCCCATAGGACTACGTCGCCGTCGGTAATTGGTGGGTAGTCCGATTGTGAATAGTCCATTACTTTTGTGTCCGTCGTTAGTATAGTATATATTAACCGGAGTATTATAATTAGCGTCAACCTGGTATTAAGAGCATTGCAGGCACGTTCATCTTTCAAACATTTTATTTAACTTCAAATATTTTTAAAGAACTTAAAAATAATAACAATTATAAAACCGTTTATTTATAACATACAATAGCTAATCTTTTATTTTCACGTTTTGTCTTTCGTTGCTGACTCTTGAATGAATCATTGATCCCTTTTCGTTGTAACTTAATGTTGTTGCGAACTCATGCAATCACGTTGTTGTGTTCCCTTGACAGCTCAGCCAATCTTGACAATTGATCGTCCTCGATTCGGCTGTCCTCGTCCTCGGAGTTTGCATCAAGGTCTGGCATACTCGTACACCACGACTTGATCTTGTCCGAAGCGTACAATGAACAGTATTTACGACCTGTAAACTGTATACCTTGGCTAGAGTGGTTCTAATTTTCATGATTCGCCTGTTGCTGGTTCATTTTCTATTAAAACGAGATCACTTTCGGCATACAAAGTTGGTGTTGCAGAACAAATAAGCTAATTAGTTGTATTATTTTTTTTTTGCTCTCTATGAAGGACATTAGAAAGTCGATGTAACCGAATCTTAAACAATTTCTTTATCATTTATTCTTGGATCATACTTGTTGTTGTAATATTGAAATGCGATGCTATTATCTTGAATTTACATAAACATAACGGCATAGCCTACGATAGCTTGTACATCATCATGTTCTTCATAAATAGCTTTTAATACAAACAAAAATAGAGTGAACATAGGCTTTGTGAATTCTTGAGTGAATTCTCATATATATTTTAGTTAAAAGGAAAAGAATTGGTGAACTGAACAGTGAGATCATGGAACTATTAAGAAACAAGTGGTCGCAGTGCAAAGATACCGCAACCCGGTTAGAAAAATTCCTTGTTCAAGTGACTAGTGTAACATCCGTGTACGAATTAAGGGCGCGAGTAGAAAAACTTGAAACGTTGTACGAAAATTTTCAGTCGATTGATATGGACATGGCTACGAGCGAAGAGGCCTGTCCCGAATGCGAACAAGAACTAGAAGAGTTTGAAACAAGATTCTTTCGTCTAAAATCTCGGTTTGCAGAAGTGATTGATGGTAGAATAAATCACAGGCAGAACGCAGACACCATAGGAGATGCATTGAGTTCAACAACAATGCATACTGAGGTGTTTCAGAAGTTAGTAGAAACACAAACAACATTCCCCGACAAGATGAACAGTCTCCAGGTGCACTCGATGAATAGTTCCCAGACGGCACATCAGGCGCTCGCAAGTGCACACGTGCGTCTGCCGAAACTCAATGTGCCCACATTGGACGGTAAATATAGTGAATTTTAATCATTTATTGATCTGTTCGAAACTTCTGTGCACGGGAACTCATCGTTATCGCCAGCACAAAAGTTCCAATACTTGAAAGGCCTGTTGAGTGGTGAGCCAGCTACGCTGCTACGCCATCTTGCCATTACGGACAGTAATGGAAGAAGCCCGGACCAATCTTCAGGAAAGATATAATAAGCCATCTGCCGAGAAACACACCAGGCTTGGGCAGAACATTGTTGTAATAATTCATTTCCTACGCCAAACGTGTGGCAACCGTCACCATTCGAGCCTATATCAGGTTTATGATACAAACCATTTGTCACAAGTTGCTAATGCAGGTTCTGGAGCCAGTTGCTTAAATCCATCGGTGTCAACGTATATCAGTTCAAGCCAACGAACTACTACGTCGTCAAATTTTACAGCATTATCTGTGATGAACATCAACATGCTGTTACCCACTGATAAAGTTTTAGTGAAGGACAACATGGGAAACATGCAGTTATGCAATGTTTTATTGGACTCTGGTTGCCAGAATACACTCATATCCGAGTCATGTGCCAAAAGGTTAGGGTTGCAACGGCGATCAGGTAAAATCTATGTCAGCGGAACATTAAAGCGGGTGTATCAAATGGTATTGTGCCACTCCAGATGACATCTTCGCTGGACAGCGAGGTAATTAATATACAGGCCCATGTGTTAAAATGTCTTACAGCAAAAATTCCTAGTTTATCAGTTTCTATTGACTTTTAGAGAGACGTTAAGGACTTGCCACTTGCCGATCCGCAGTTCGGCACACCCAAGAATATGGGTATATTGATAGGGAGTGATTATTTATTTTCGCTGCTAAGAGACGGTAAATTAATGAAATAAGATAAAGTAGTCGGTCAGAAGACAGCCTTTGGATGGATACTGTTCTGGAGGAGCACCTTCCTGATCGAAAAATTGAGCTATCTGAAGAGGATATCTGATTCTTGTTGAGGACTTCTTTCAGGCAACAACGATGCGTATTGACAACACCAGGTACTCTGTACGTCTACCGTTTGGGTCTCAGGAACCCGGCATAGGGAACTCACACTCCACAGAATTGAAACGATTATATTCAATGGAACGAAAATTGAAGTGGCATCCTGTATTACAGCAAGACTACTCGGCATTCATGCACGAATACCTCAATCTTGGACACATGGAACGGGTGCCTGAAAATGAGATTCAAAGACCGAAGTCAAGAGTATTCTATTTACTCCATCACGCGGTGTTAAAAAGTGACAATCTAACTACGAAACTGCGTGTCGTATTTGATGGTTCTTATAAGACGTCGAATGGGAAATCTCTGAACGACAACCTGCCGAAAGGCCCGGCATTGCAGCAGGATTTGCTAGGTGCTCTACTAAGGTTTCGATGTTTTTCGGCAGATATGAAGCAAATGTTTCGAATGATCGAGGTTCAGTCATGTGATCGCGATTACCAACGCATCTTATGGCGAGATAGTCCTAATGTTCACGTTCAACATTACCGGCTCACGACTGTGACATATGGTACCACTCCGGCTCCGTATCTAGCAATACGGACATTATACCAACTGAGTGAGGATTATAGAGGGCGATTTCCATTAGCAAGCCGTATGTTGTTGGCTGGTGCAAACACTTTGGAAGGAGATCAAACCTTGTCTACTCAATTAAACAACTTGTTTATGGTTGGCGGTTTTCAGCTTAGAAAGTGGGCTACTAATGACAGTGCAGTTCTTAGGGACATTCCAGAAGCAGAGAAGATTGAAAGCATCACGTATCCCAACTGATTTAACGATCTGTTTGCTAAGTGTTATCTGCATTCCGAAGACTGACTGCTTTTCATACAAGATAAAACCAAGGAAATTTGATCTAAGCACCAAGCGAACACTTCTATCTGAAATCTCAAAGATTTTCGATCCCCTTGGTTGGCTATCTCCTGTGACTGTGACCGTTAAAATCCTTATGCAAAGACTTTGGTTGCTGAATTTAGACTGTGACGCAGCTTTTCCTGCTGATGTGAAATCTGAGCCAATATATTGTGCAAAGAGTTCCATTTTCTCAACAACATTAGAATACCTAGAGTTATATGCTTCACGGAACTTAAGGTGTCTCCACATGGATTTTGTGATGCTTCCAACGCTGCTTATGCAACTGTTATTTATTGTCGTAAGGTGTCTGAGTCTGGCAGCATTTCAACCAACATCGTACTGGCTAAGACTAAGGTTGCACCAATAGCGTACCTGCCGGCTCAGTTGTTTGAATATTTAGTAACTGCACTAAAGGAGCTGAACTATGAAGTGGTGTGCTGGTCAGATCGTAAAACGGTGCTCTCAGGGCTATCATCGCACCCATCGAAATGGAAAACATTCATCAGCAACAGGACGGCATATATACTGGAGACATTGCCGAACGTGAAATGGAAGTATGTCCCTCGAAGGAGAACCCAACGGATTGCGCCAGTCGAGGGTTTCGGGTACGCAATTTATTGGAATACACTCTTTGGTGTCAAGTCCCTAGCTGGCTGGTAAAAAATGAGGAGTGTTGGCCAAATGCCGAAGTCAGAGATATCAATACTGATGAGAAGCTTCGCCGTATCAAATGCATGGCATTGGCTGCCATAGAAGTTGAGGATCATATTGTATTTAAACTCAACGAGCGTATTTCAAGATGACAGAAGTAAGTAAGAGTTTATGCATGTATTGAACGAATTGTCAAAACCTGGCGTAGTAGTTGTGGCAGCAATTTACCACTGACGGTGAACGAAGTACAGCATGCTCTGGCGAAAATTTACAGATTCTACCAAGAGACTTGGCTGATGTTTTAAGCGATCTCCGACGATGCCGACCTGTAGTGGCAAATAAACGACTCAAACGACTATCTCCATTCCTGCAGTCAGATGGTATACTACGAGTTGGCGGAAGGCTGAATCAAGCTGATTTGTCCTACGAGAATAAACACCAAGTTATTTTGCACAAGAACATGCCGATTGTTATTACAATTGTACGTGAATACCATTTAGCTAATCTACATGCGAGTGCCATTGGGGCACGAGAAATTATTAAGACTTTCATTCATCAATGTGAAGTTTGTATTCGTTACAAAGCGCGAGCCAACGAGCAGCTAATGGGCGATTTGCCGAAATTTCGATTGAATGCTGCCTATTTTATGAAGTTGTATGTGTGACGGCAACTGGACCAAAACGGACAGGAGGTCGGGAAACAGTGGCTGCTGAGGGTGCGTCGACATCCATGGCCGCAAACACACAGCCCTCGACTACGACAGAACAGGCGAGGCTAATTCCCGCCTTCGGTGCTGCCAGGAAGGCTACAGGTCTGAGTGGGGCGGGTACCAAATGGTATCTGCGCTATCTCAGTGAGGGCCTAACGCACGAAGAATCCACACAGAAGGTGCTCGATCTCGCTAAGAGCACCTCCGACACAAAGAAAAGAGGTGCTACAAAAATCAGTCCAACTGATGGTAACTCCGCAAAGAAGAGCAGGGCTATGGATACTACTCTAAGAGATGAAACCAAAAAGAAAAAGTTGCCTAAACCTGTACCGAATCAGAGGCGACCTCCAGGAAGGCGGGTGTCAGCTACGCCAACATCACCAAAGGTGTCAGGCTGGCTATAATCGGGAAATCCTACCCGGAGATCATCCTCTCGCGTGAGGAACAGGGACAAGTGGAAAATGTTCAAGGGGTCAGAGACCGAACTTGAATTTGACGGCATCCACTTTAGACCAGGCTTGGTTGACTGCTCCACCACAGCGGTTGCGGAGTGGGTGAAGTCGACGATACCTAAGCTATCCGGGTGGAAGGGGACAGAGCTGACGACATGCACTGGAAATGCCATGCCCGCTGTACATCTGATGACAGTATACCTTCCCCGAGCGGCAGGTATCGAAGACAAGAAGCTACTGGACCTGATGGTAACTCAGAACAAAGCACTGAGCACCAATCTCTGGAGAATCTTCAGTAGCAAGGTCCAGAAGAATGCGAAGCTGCTAACAATCGGCATTAATGACCGATCACTTGAAGCGATCAAAGCCAAGCGAAGACATAAATGCCATCAACCTAGCAGCGCTAAAACTGGCCGACGAAAAAGCAGACTCCGACAAAGTACTCCTGTCAGAGATCGACGATGCACTGACGGGGGGCGATGTCAAGGAGAAACCGGCACATAACTAACGTAGAGATAGCCAGAATTAGAGTTGCCCAAATCAACCTACATCATGCGAAGGCCGCCTCGGCGGTAATCGCGAGGGCAACACTCAGGTCCATCCTGAATATAGTGCTGGCCCAGGAACCCTGGGTATTCAGGGGTCAAATCAGAGGTTTGAGAGCATCAAATATGCAGGTAATATGGGACATCAGATGTGATAACCCAGGAGCTTGCATTGTATTAACAAAATATATGAAATACTTGTGTATTCCAAAGTTCCTCTCTAGAGATTTAGAAGCGGTATAGATCCCGATCAACATTGACGGGCACACACGAGAAATCGTATTTGCACCAGGATACCTACCAGGGAAAGACACTCGGGGCCCACCCGATCTTGTTTACAAACTGGTAGAGTACTGTGAAAGGAAGAAGCTGCCTCTGATACTTGGATGTGACGCCAATGCTCATAACGAGGTTAGAAATTCTCAATGTGGGTAACACACCCACTTTCGTAACGAGCGTGAGAAAAGAAGTCTTGGACCTAACTTTAGGAAACACCTGGGGATCAGGTCCTATTCAGAATTGGATAGTCTCCAATGAACCATCAATCTCTGATCACAGAATACTGAGATTGGACTTGAGAGGGGCGCAATTAACGCAAAGAATCTTAAGGAATCCGAGGAAAACAAACTGGGATAAATACCTAAATAATCTGAATGCAAACCTAAGGCAAATAATATTAGGAGACTGCATCAGAAATTCAATACAATTAGAAACTGCAGTGCAAAGTCTCAATAACGTAATTATTGACTCATTTGAGGATAGTTGTCCAATAAGCAAGGTAAGCTCTACCAAGGATGTACCTTGGTGGAACAATGATCTAATGAAACTAAGAACGAAAGTTCGAAGGTTATCAAACAGATCAAAAATTACCGGGGATTGGACTGAATACAGGAAGACTCTAACACTCTTTAACAAAGAGATTAGAGAAGCAAAACGCATAAGTTTTAGAAACTTCTGCGGAGGCATTGAGCACACCACTGAGGTATCAAAACTCTATAAGGTGTTAGCCAAAGGGAGTATTATTTCATCCACCAACCTTAAAAAAGGAGATGGATCCTTCACGGAAAGCGAAGAAGAGAGGGTAATATTGCTTCTTGACACACACTTCCCAGGATCTTTCACATGCGTGGTGGCAGGGACAGAACATACTGATAACCTGGGTAGAGTGTGCAGGAATGAATGGATCATAGCAAGTGAAATTTGCACGGAGGCTAGGATTAGACCATTAAACCGACGGA
Source organism: Amiota mariae (assembly GCA_035041805.1). Classification (NCBI taxonomy): domain Eukaryota; kingdom Metazoa; phylum Arthropoda; class Insecta; order Diptera; family Drosophilidae; genus Amiota; species Amiota mariae. The sequence goes on from JAWNKV010000677.1 coordinate 23,449, forward strand.
AAGGTCTAGAACAGCTATCGGGTCCACTTACAAGAATAGCAAGAAGCAGTATAGTGCTAGGTTACATACCTATGGTATGGAGAAGAGCAAAGGTGGTATTTCTGCCAAAGGTAGGGAAGAAGGACCCACTTCACCCTAAATACTTTAGGCCAATCTGCCTAACATCCTTTGTTCAAAAAACTGTAGAGAAGGTTGTAGAT
>JAWNKV010000678.1:0-23075 GCA_035041805.1 Amiota mariae
ATCCCAAAATTGTTCGAAAAATTCTCACTTCAACCTTTTATCACTTTTGTAAAACAATTATTTCTCCTTGTCAACACGGTTTAATGCAAAAGCGTTCTTCAACTACAAACTTGCTTGAGTTTACATCTTTTATAAATCTTGGTTGTAGGGACAAGCGGCAAACTGTTTCTGTTAATCATGATCTGCTTGTACATAAACTTGACCTTTTAGGTTTTCCACAACATCTTCTTTGTTGTATTGCATCTTATTTAAGAAATAGGGTTCAAGGAGTGTTATTTAAGTCCACTCTTTTTGGTCCAGTCTTTATCACTTCTGGAGTTCCTCAAGAAAGCCATCTAGGCTCATTATTGTTTCACCTTTTTGTAAATGATCTGCCTCTTTTCTATCTCATATTCTTGAGTCCTCATGTAAGCTGATGATGTAAAATTGTGCCTTTCATTCCGATCTCAGACTGCAAGGGGATCTTGATTCTTTACATTCTTGGTGTTCTGCTAATTACTTATATCTAAATCTCCAAATGTAAATTCATGACGTATCATCGGTATAAACCTCATTTGTTTACACATTCGATTGATAACGTACAAATCGAGCGAGTCTCTACCTTTAATGACCTCGGTGTCCTGTTTGATCCCAAGCTGTGTTTTAACCAACATATCTCTTCTATCGTAAATAAGGCGAAGAGTGTTTTTGGTTTCATTAAACGTTGGTGTATTGAATTTAATGACCCTTATCTCTTATGCGTCCACTCCTAGAGCATTGCTCTTGCATTTGGTTACCGCAATATATAATTAATCAAGTTCGAATTGAGTCTGTACAGAAACAATTCCTCCTGTTTACCCTTCATGGCTTAAACTGGAACCCTTATTCCCGTTTGCCATCTTACTCTGATAGGCTCCTTCTTGTCAGTCTTCCATTTTTGGTGCATCGTGGGATAGCTCTTGGGATTAGTTTTCTTCATAAGCTTATAGTTGGGGAAATTGATTCTCCTGAGCTATTAAATCAGTTAAACTTTTGTGTCCCTAGTCGTCTTACCAGAAATTTTGTCCCCTTACCAATGAATAGATGCACTACTAACTATTCCCTAAACGATCCATTCCGAGTTTTATGCACGACATATAATAAATTCTATCACGTTCTCTCGCTCAAGATTTCGCCATCATCGATTAATACCATTGACATTCGCTGTCTATGGGACTCATGATCACACTGCGGGCTGGATGAACTGGATGTCGCTGATTTGGGTCACCTATACCGTCTGCATTATTGTAGTTTATCAGTATATATGTCTCTGACCACACATGGCTGTGAGTAGGGGCATATCTCGATACTATTTGCAAATAAATTTCTCCCATCGGGTTAGAGGCTGGTATTTCATATTATCCGTTTTTGTTTATTTTGATGTTTTTTTTTCCTATTTTTGTTTGTTGCTCTTTTTTTTTTGTAATTAATTTATTTTAGTTTAAGTTCACTTCAGTTTATATTTTTGTCTTACTTTTAGGTGTTAATTGTTTTATTTATTTTTGTTTTAAGCTGACAGTCAATGTTCTTTGTTCTTTTCGTTCGCATTAACCTTTGTAGGAGGTGTGGACAAATGGGATATCAGGCAGCACAATGCAAAAATTACCCAAAATGTGCGCTATGTGGTGGGGACCATGCAGCCGGCAGTGCCCGCTGTCCGGCACATTCGAGGGCTGTTAGGGTTACGGAAGTATGAGGGTGATGAAAATCAGGCAACTAAACCTTAACCACTGTGCGGCAGCTCAGGACTTGCTTCAACAAACGGTGTTCGAGCAACACCTCGACCTGGTCTCTTTTCTGAGCAGTCTCACAACGTGAGGGAACACGAAAGGATTTCGGATGGATCCTGTACATCCGCTATATGGTTCAAGGACGGGAAGATGCCGCAAAGTAGAGCTATGACTCCTCATTCCGGTTTCACTGGTAGCGGAAGCCAGGACAAGGACGCCGTCTATTATCGCAGGCGACTTCAATGGTTGGCCTACAATTTGGGGTAGCAAGCTCACGACCCAGCATGGCAGAGTCCTGATGTAGTGCCTGGCCACACTCAATGTCGAAGTTTTGAATGATTGGCAGTTCACTTTTGAGGCAGGTAATAGACGTTCAGCCATAGATCTTACCTTTGGACATTGTTCCATTGCGCGTCACATAACATGGAGCATGGGTATTTTCTATACGATTCAGAGGTCAGTTTCGCTCTGCAAAAGCTAAAGGCTGGAGGGACCGAGTTTTTGACGAGGACATCTTTCCACAAATCTAGGAAGACACCACAACTGTAATTGATGACGAGAACAGTATGGCAGAAAGCGTCACAAAGCGAATGTCTATAGCTTGTGATGCCTCGATGACTAGGAAAGCTCGGGTACTTGCATGAAAAGCGGCTTACTGGTGGAACGACGAGATTGCTGAGCTTAGGAGTCACTGAATTCGGGTACGCAGGGTGGCGCAGCGTGGCAATGCTAATTTAAAAGGCTAAGGTATTTCCTGAGGAAGGCTATACGGTAGAACAAAGAAAGACCTGCGAGATAGCTCCGATACTGGTCCATAGGTCAAGCCCTACAAAATCGTGATGAGCTTGGTAAAGTGCCCACTGCCTCCACAGCCATCACACCCAGCGTTGATGGGAAACGTGTTGCACCACTTTTCTCCGTGGGTGACACTGCTTCGTCCACAGGCGTCGTGGTTACTACAGATGAGGTACTGCAAGCACTAAAAAAGTTGAGAGACAAGAAAGCCCCAGGAACTGATGGTATCCGCATGCCTTACCGAAGTTTTTTTCCGACCATAGGAAAAAACAGACGCTAAAACGATCGAGCGAATTAAAGATAGTTTCAGTGAAGCTACGGCCGTTGTCATGAGCTGGGTTAGTCAAGCACATCTGGAATTGGCGGTTGAGAAAACCGAAGCTGTTCTCCTGTCTACCCGGAAAGTCAGGGAAACATTCTCCTTTCGAATAGGTGACTGCCTCATAGCATCCCAGCCATCCCTCAAGTATCTGGGAGTGCTTATTGACACTAAGCTGTCCTTCAAGGATCATCTAGTGACCATAAACGACAAAGCGGCGAAAGTTAATGGAGCTCTATCTCGGATAATGGCAAACAAAGGTGGACCATGAGCAAGCACTTGGAAGCTGCTGGACAGTAGCGGTTCCTCCATTATCTTAGTCGCGGCACTGGTACTGGGCACATGCAACACGAAAAAGCTCTTACATGGCGGGAATTCGCTCGATGTACGATCTAAGCGCCTTGCGGTTAGCGAGCGGTTTACACATGATAACAGATGTCGCGATTGAGGTGATAGCATCTATGCCACCAAACTTAATAAAGGAACGTGAACTAAAACGCAGGTGTACTTCAGGGGCATCTATAGAATATGAGCGGCGATGCAGCATCCAAGAATGGCAAAGAAGATGGGAAAAGTTTAGCAAGGGGCAATGGACGTTCTGTCTGATCCCTAGCCTGGATGTATGGATAACACTGAAAAATGGAGTGGACACAGTTACTTTAAATTTTATTTGCACCGTTTCAATCTGTTGTCCTCGTTTTTGCGAAGAGAGAACACAGGTAGAGAAGTGTTTGGTGAACCACCTACAGTGGATAACTTGGTGTCACACATGTGCCAATCAGGTGAAAAATGGCAATTGGTGAAAACTGTTAAAGCGACAATCATGAGGACCCTCCGCGTAACAGATCGTAGCACAGCAGCTGAACGATTACGAACTCATTGTTTAGCAGCACAAACGGACAGGGGATCGTAGATTTTTGAAGTGCACAAACAACACGGTCACAATAGCTGACCCACTTACTTGAGACAGACTGACTTTTGAGCAACTGTGCTCCTCCTTTCCTCAAAACGAAATATCTAACGACAGTTCCGGGGGGACAATAGGAAATGTGGCGGAAGTTTTTAGTGCAGTTAAAGACCCGTAGTAAAAAAAAAACCATACACACAAAAGATATTTTCGTTAAGTGATAGAAATATAAATGTAATTCGTGAAGCTAGCGCAAGAATCCACGTTCAATATTAAAACTGCTTCTGTTTCACAGACTGTGAGCAGAGCGAATACTAAGGCAAATAATACACAAGCATCATTTCGTTCCCCCAAATTTTTTTATTTTTTTTTTTTTTGAGAGAGCGAGCATGCTAGTTACTTTTCAGAGCTCTTCATGAAAATGAAACTCTGCACATCTCCGAAAAACGTCTCTCCACAACGAAATGTATGTATACTATGCACAAGCAAAGGTTTTTTCTTTTCCCACATTTCGCACACACGTCTGCCTGCAACGAAATGTATACACAAACCACAATTTTATTTCCTTTGTTCGCACACACGTTTCTTCAATACGATATGTACTTAATTTTCCGAGCATCCTGGTCACATGCCTATTCGCATGAAAAACAACAAAAATGCAAAGAAGAAATTAAATGAAGCCACCATAGTCGCTTCACATCGAATCTAGGCACAAAAATCAATTTGACGAAAATCAATATTTTTTTAGTTTTGTTCACACATTTCGCTCACACGTCGAATATCGAAATCCACGATAGTTACGTGCCTAGTCACGAACAGCCAAGTACACATACCTAGCAACCGAGTGTCGACGCAGTATCCGGGAATGGCATGGAAGGTGGGCAACATCAGAAAAATTAATTCCTAGACTGGATGTGTTGATAACACGGAACTATGGTGAAGTAGAATTCTACGTGACGCAGATGCTAAGCGGACACGGATTCTTTAAATACTACCTGCACCGTTTTATACATGAGGAGGATCCCTTCTGTCCTGTCTGCGTTGGCATCACCGAAGATGCCTAGCACGTTCTTTTCTCTTGCTCCCGATTTACCGTGGAAAGAGCACAGATAGAAGTGTATTTTGGTGAAGCATCAACAATCTACAACCTGGTGCAACACATGTGCCAATCTCCAGAGAAGTGGCAAGTAGTAAAAACCCCAATGTTTGCCATTATGAGTACTCTCTGCACACTAGGACTCGAAAGAGCCGCTGAACGACGGCATGAGCAAAGTGACCGTTTGGCACACGGCGTCACGCATTGATCCATAGTTTGTTGACGTGTACGCAAGACGTACTGACAAACAGTACAATAAGAGACCCACAAAATATAGGATGGACAGACTTTGAGCAGTGATGCTCCCCCTTTCTCTTCCGACGAAATATTTAACAACATTTCTGGGGTGACAGTAGGACATGGGCTGGTAGTTTTTAGCTAGGTTAAAGTCTCACACCCGGTTGTAGACCAGACTGGCTTTCAATGCTTTTCTGCCGATTAAAAAGAAAAAAAAAACATACCTAGCAACCAACACATAAACATGATCATCGATAAGTATTTAAGTAGAACAATCAATAAATAAGCATGTTCATCAAAATAGACAATTAAACTAGAAAATGGAGTAAATCACCATCGTCTTCATAATAAACAATTAAAGAAAAACAATAAATAAATAAGTATGATCATCAATAAATAATTAAACTAGAACAATAAATAAATAAGTATGATCATCAAATCACAAATATTAAACTAGAACTTTTTCAAGAACATAAATAGCATAAGAAAAAATGTAAGCTAATAGGCAATTTACATTGAGTAGAATACGCTGAGTTCTGGTTTATTGTTTACATTGCTTTCTTGTGTTCTGAACAGATGTTTTTTGTTTTGGTTATACAATACGTACAATTTAAAATTTTCTTTAAATTGATTTGTGCATAATGTCGAGAATGACCGAAAAAGTCGGACATGACCAAAACCTTGGCAGCACTGCCGCAGAGTGACTCAGTTCTGATCGAGTTCTAAAGAAAATAAGGACGGAACCTTACCACGACAAAGCATTCTCTTTTGCCACCCTCACTGATGGCAATGTAATTAATTATAGACGACTGAACAACGTCACGGTCGATGACAGATTCCCAATCCCGAACTTAAATAGCTTATTGGAAAAACTGGGTCGGGCACAGTATTTTATTACTCTCGACTTAGCAAAGGGTTTCATCAAATACTAGTAAGGGAGGAAGATCGCCCTAAAAAAGCTTTTAATAAAATATGTGTCGTTTACATGGACGATATTTTAATATTCGGCACCTCATTAATCAAACATAATGACAATCTTAGAAGTATACTTGGAGAATTACGAAGAGCCAAGCTTAAGATACAAATTGACAAATGCAATTTCTTAAACAAGGAAACACAATTCTGGGGTCATGTTCTCACAACTCAAGGGATTAAACCAAATCATAGTAAGGTGTCTATCATCCAAAACTTGAAACTACCGATCACAATAAAGCAGATAAAATCATTTTTGGGAATGTTGGGTTTCTATAGGATTTTTTTTCGAGATTACATTAAGATTGTATACTCAATGACAGTGTTTGGGATTGGAGTAAATATCTGTTTGTTTATTGTTAATGTTTGAGTTTGAAGGAAACTATTTATCTCTGTTGTATATCATTAGTTAAAATGTTAATAGCATAATAGATCATACCATGTAAAGTTAATAACATAATAGAACATACCATGTAAAGTATGCAACAAATACTGTTATCATTCTGTTAGGATAAGCAAAGCTAAATTATTTTATATTAAATATCATGTGAAATCAAATTATTTTTTAGTCACAAATAAAAAGTTGAACAAAACAGAATTGGAGATCACTTATGGCTGTTCATAATTACAAGTTTGTAGTTTATTCAGGCAGTATATTTAAAGAAGGACCAACAAATTAACATAAACAATCCAAATTATAAAGCAGCATTTCGAAAACTGAAATATGTAGTCACCATTTCACCAATACTCAGATCAGATCAGAAATATTTTCGACCGTACATATATGGAAGAGAATTCAGCTTAGAAAATGATCTTCAACCACTAAATTGGCTCATAACAAAGTATGCGGGTAAAGATATAAACCCTACGTTACAAAGATGGCTTATCAGCCTGGGTGAATATAACTTCAATATGGAATAAATTAAAGGGAAAGCTAACAATAAAGTCGACATTCTAAGTCTTTATTGGAGGCGACGACAGTAATTCCATGGAGTTACAGACAGTGGAAACCGGTTTCCTCTTCAAATTATCATAACCGAAGCAAAACAAGCAAATACAACAAGTGCGACAGTGAAACGCAAGTTAGGTATTTGCTCATATCCAAATGACTATGACCACCATACGGCACCGATCCCCATATATAAATGATTAAGTAGACAAAGCACGCAAAGGATATCGAGGATCACGAAAACATAAACAGGCAAATAGCGCCTTACCATAAAAATGAAAGTGGTCATTGTGGCATAGTCGCTACATTCGAACAATTAAAATCAAAAATTTACAATCCAAAAATTAAGGAACAATACTAATAATTGAGATACATGTGCCGGTGGGAAATATGATAGAAACCCAATTAGGAAAAAGTTATACCTAACAGAAACACCCAAAACGAACGAAATCGTCCACGTCAACATATACATTAATAGCAAACAACCATTCATAATATTCGTAGATAAATTTTCAAAGGTGGCAACGTGTTTCCACTTAACGGATAGAAATAGCCGGACATTGGTAGAAAAAGTCAGGCAGTTCATTGCTATATAGTACATGGTAAAGTCAAGAAGTTCATATTTGACAATGAATTCAATAACGCCAACGTTAACGAGTTCCTACAGGAAGAAATCATTGCCTTCCACTTCACAAAGCCTATAGCCACACCGGGAATGGTGATAAAGAGAGAGTAAATAACACCATTACGGAACAAATCAGAGTATTGAATATTGAAAATAAACTTCCAATATTGGACCAAATGTCGAAATCAATATGCCTTTACAAACCGTAGTACTATCGAGTGCTCACCCTTCGAAGCACAGAACAATAATTTTAAGCATGGGAAAGAAATAAAGAGACAAGAATGAGGAGGGCAAATAAGAATAAGGAAAATTACGAAGAACATAGAACCCAAGGTTTTATAAAACATTACAAAAACGTACGACATAAGGAAACTCCCAAATACATAAAGAAAAATTTGGATGCATACACGAATCTAACATAAAGAGACCTTTTAAACTTCCAGATAATCATATTGATGGTCTTAATGATGGCAATTTCGCATACTATAGCTCTCGTAACAATATCGCTGATACAGGCTAATAACGGCTTTGATCATATTATAGTAGGAAAGGAGAAGATTGCTAACGAGACTACAATCGTATTAGACATGGTAAGCCCTTCTGATATAACAGAAATATTAGACCACATCAAATACAACATACAAACAATAACAGGAGGAAAAAAAGCAACACTTAGAGTTAGAAATAAGCACACTCAAATCAAAGAGGCACACTCAAAACAGATCAATCACCCCATAGAACAGGAAAAAGAGAGGATTAATAAATGCAATAGGCTCAACGCAGAAGCGGCTCTTTGGAGTTATGGTTGATGAGGACAGACAGAATATATTAACACCAGAGAGATAGAAAGATACGACATTGACTTGTACAAACTAATAATATAGCCATAGTTTATAGTTTACAGACTGGTAACATACACTTTACAGATTTTTACAAACACAGCTTTTGTAACAGTGAAGCTTTCAACGATCTTTTTTTGTGATATTTTGCCATATTTTTGAGAATAGGTGGGTAATCGACCTTTATATAATAATTTAAATAAATCTGATCTACTCAAAATCTCAAATACACGTTAAAACTTTTTAGTTTGCGGCGATTTTAACTCTCACCATAGTGCTCGTATTCGATCTAATTGCTAGGGTAATATTCTTAATGAAATTTCAGATCCAGGAAAATTCAACATTTTGTACCCCAAAAATCTCACATACATTCCAGCGTGTTATAAGGCCAAAGCCTCTAAAATAGATCTCTGCCTCACTAAAATTCCTAATCAGATTACTAACCCAATAGTTGTCAATGATCTCTCTTCTGACCACTCCCAAGTGGTCATCAAATACTCGATTTACTTTATGCTTAATGAGAAAACCTATCCAATAATTAGCAAAGCAGATTGGAGACTATTTAAGAGGACTATCAATAGTAAATTTTTAGCAGAAGATTTATTCACCAGCTTCGACTTCTGACATCGACTATTAGCTCCTTTACAAAAGTAGTCAACTATGCCTTTCTTAAGACAGTTCCCCACAAAAGTATGTCATTTATAAAGCTTAAGCTTCCCAAGCATATATCTGAATTGTTTAAAATAAGAAACTTTCTTCAAAGGCAATGGATCAGGTCACGATCGCCACTTTTAAAAGCAAGTTGCAACCACTTAAATCATACTATACAAAAAGAATTATTTATTTATAATAATAAACAATGGAACAAAAAACTTGAAAAACTAAATAAATGTAGTAAACCCTAATACAACCAAAACAATAAAAAAAAACATTTTGTACCTTGCCTTTATAATGCTGATGTAGCTTACGCTTCTGAAAAGAAAAAGCAAACATTTTTGCAGAAGTTTTTGAACAGAAACATAAGCTAACATCTTCCTACTCAAACTCACAAACGACAGACCAAGTTAATGTATCCATGGAATCTGTTGCCGCAAACCACAATAGTAATCTACAAATTAGTAACGTAACTCATACTGAAATCATTTGCATAATTAAAGCTCTCCTAACAAGAAAATCTCAGGGAAATGATAGAATACACAATATTTGCCTGAAAAATCTACCTACAAGCGCTATAAATTATATAGTTGACCTATTCAATCATTGTCTTCAAGCCAGTTATATCCCATGTGTGTGGAAGACAGCCTAAATAGTACCAATTGCCAAGCCAGGTAAACCGGAAAGCTATAGGCCCATTAGTCTGCTATGTGGTTTGTCTAAAATACTTAAAAAAATAATTAAAACTCGCCTGGTCAGTTATTTAGAAACGCACAACATACTGCCCACTGTACAATATGGCTTTAGAGCTGGACTCAACTGCTTATTTCCATCCTTCAAACTTAAGAATTTTATTGAGGATAGTATTCGAAAAAAGAAATCCGTGGGATTAGTTACGTTAGACATTGAAGCCGCATTCTACACTGTTTGGCAAGATGGATTAGTACACAAATTGAGGGTTATTGGAACACCCAAATACCTTATTAAAATAGTGCATAATTTCTTAAGCGATCGTCTCTTTTATATCGATTTGGATAGTACTCAATCTTCGCAGCGACACATAAGTGCTGGGGTTCCACAGGGCTCAGTTTTAGGACCCATACTGTATAATATCTATACACATGATTCCACAAGTAACCAATTGTGTGCTCTCATTATTTGCTGACGATGCAGCTGTGCATAGTGCTAGTCTTCTATACAGTGACATTAAAAATGACTTACAAAGTTATCTGAACGAATTAGAATTACTATCACAAATGGAAAGTTACAGTTAATCCTAAAAAAATTAATGCTTTCCCTTTTTACCAAAAGAAGAAAATCTTGCTATCTTTCGGATGGATTGTTAAAATTTTATGATACACCCATTCAATGGGAATACATACGTTATTAAGGAATACACTTTGACAAGAAATTGACTTTTAACTTTCATATTGGATTTACTATAAACAAAATCAATAAAACCATTTGTACCTAATACCAACTTATAAATCGAAAATCAAAGTTATCAACTTCCAATAAACTCATAATCTTTAAAACCATCTATAATCCAATTTTAATGTATGGGTCTTCTGTCTGTGTTTTTAACACATATAAAAAAACTTCAAGTATGTCAGAATAAAATTTTAAGACTATTATTAAACTTACCCTATTACACAAATACAAACTACCTTCATATAACGGCAGGTGTACGTACTGTCCCACATTCATAACATCTCTTGTTCTAGTTATTTAGTTGTATTAAGTCAATATTAAGGTTTTCTTCTCCCTTGTTTTTCCTTACTAAATTAAACAATATTGTTAAAGCACGCATTATACTTATACAAGGTCAATAATGACATAACATGTACAAATTTCAATTGAAAGCATTTGCTAACTCTGTATATAATTATAATTATGTGTCATCAAAAAAATCAGCCAAGTGTGAGTCGGACTCGCAAACGGAGGGTTCCGTACCATCGTACAAGATTTTTTTACTTAAAATATTAAATTATGTGCATACTTAACAGCCTAAAAGTATACTACAATTAACAGCTTAAAAGTATACTAAAAAAAAATTGTTAAACAAGAGGTTAAATTAAAGAACAATAAATAAATAAATAAATCTAGTATCCTTAGTTTGAAAGCTACAAGTGAAATTGATGGCCGACTCGACAAATTTACTGCAGGTCCAGGTTGATGAAAAAATTACTTATTGGAGAAATGTTCTGAAGAGAGTTGATGCCGTAGTGAAGCGATTGTGTTCAAGAATCCTCGCTTTCAGAGGAAGAAATGAAAAATTCGATGATCTGCATAACAGAAATTATTGAATGATTTTGGAACTGTTAGCGGAATTCCTTTTTTAGCCAGTCATTTTGAACGATTTGGGACCAGTTACTTATCAAAGACCGTTTGCGATGAGTTTATTCTTTTATTATTTTATTAATTCTTAAAACTGATTGGAGACGAGATAAAAAGGGCGATATATTTTTCATTAATCATTGATTCAACACCAGATATAGCACATGTGGATCAACTAACTCGTTTTGGAATCAGGCGAACCGTGTGAAATATTTGTCAAGTTTTTGGCGTTAGTGGGCCATAAAGCTGAAGAAATGTTTTCTGCCATTATTTCGTAACACAAAACACTGGGCATAAATATTGAATATTGTCGTGGACAATCAATTGATAATGCCGCGAACATGTCTGGCATGTACAATGACTTGCATGCAAAAATTCGAAACCTAGCACCTTTCGCTTTTTACGTGCCTTGTTATGCCCATTCTTTGAATTTAGTGGCAACTGCGGCTGCTAAATCGTGTACAGAACTTATCGCTTTTTCATGATGCTACAGAAAAGTAGATGCTATACGAAGTCCTTAAAACTTTGGAATCAATCAAGGATGATTGTACCGAAAAACCTGTAAACCGAAACGAAGCGGTCGGAATATTTCTGAATCTAGAAAAACTGGAAAAGGCGATAATGGTTGTTGTGTGGAATGTTTTTTTGAAAAGAATAAATAAAGTCAATGTACAAATTCAGTCTTCTACCGTAGATTTAACCATTGTCGCCGATCTTTACGAATCTCTTTGCAAGTTTTCCGTAGCTGAACGAGAAAATTTGGGGTATTTCGAAGAAAAAGCGATGGAATTAAGCGTGTCAAAACAATATACAAAAGACATGAGAAAAAGACAACCGAAAAGGAAGAAAATGTATGATGAAACACCCGATGAAGACATGAGAATGACTGCGAGTGACTCTTTAAGGGTTAATACAACAAATAAAGATATATTTCAACTTCAAATATTAGTATTTTATTTGTATCTCTATGTTTATAATTGGAAAGAAATTTTTAAATCTATCTGTCTATCTTCTATGTATACAATATATATATAAATCATTTGCATCATGTTTCTCGGGACATCACTTGAGTACGGCTCGACCAATTTGGCTGATTATTATTTTATGGTGTTCGTAATTATCACCTGAATGTTTGTATGAAATAAAATTCGTGAAAATTCTACCGGAAATGTCGGAAGTGGTGAATAAAATTTTGCATATAATGCTTAGAGACATATTTTCAAATCAATCAAGTAGTCTTTGCCAATCATCATAATTACAAATGTCAATATAATTCAAAAAACTCTTTCTTAATTCAAAGCCACATGAGCCACAACAAAATAAATTTTATTTCTATCATTCCCGTACAAAGCGGAATTTGCCGGGAAACAACAACGCTCGCCGGGTCTACTACTTATTATGTATATGAAAGCTATGTTAGTTCTATAATACAATACATAAACTATTTTTTCAGTTGCTTGCATGTGATAAGCTGTTGATTTAAAAGTTGGGTGGAGCATACGTTTAACAAACAGGTTAACGCCTTCTACAACAATACAACATACACTTTCACACAATTATTTTCATGTATATAAGATGGAGAATCTTATTGTCTTTATAAAACAACTCTCTGAGATAAACATATAGACTCATACTAAATGGAGGAGGAGCTAACGAAGGTGAAGCAAGAGTAAATAAAAAAAATAATAATAGTAAATTAAATTTAAATCTGTATTACATTGACATATTAAATGTAAAAATAATAGGGTAGAGCAGAGCTTATATAGCGGCCAATGAAAGAAAACCACCTTATGCCCGATTCACACTGCTTCAAAATTGTTGCTTTTCCAGCGAATGTTCACACAGTGGTTTCGCTCTAAAAAACAGCTATTTTTTGTTTTGGTTATACACACAAATGGAACGTTGTGGCTAATTGTGATAATTAAAATGGATATTTTGTGAAAAATACATAATTGAGAACAATTCGCAATGTATGAAAATAATTCTTGCAGCTGGCTTTTTCATTCCTGCTACTTATTTTATTAATATTTAAAAAAAAAATTACAATTTTAAATTTTCTTCAAATTGTTTTGTGCAATGATCAGTTCTTCAATGTCAAAAAGTACCAAAAACTTGGCAGCACAACTCAAACCTTGCCCTGGCTGCTTCATGTTTTGCTTTCACTTTTGCAGTTTTAAAAATGTTGCTTCAAAATACCCAAAGCAAGCCTGAAATTCTGTCATTTGCCTGTTATTGTTGTATAAATTTAGCAACTTTTTGAGCTGCTTACAAAAAAGAAGTTGCTTCTGCTCAGTCTGAATCGGGCATTATTAAAATGTGACTACAAGTTATTATGTCAGATAACATAAGTCGGTAAATAAATACATAAGATAAGCTCTGAAACGAATGATGTTGGATAACGCATGTTTAACTGTGTTTCTTTATATCTCGTTACGACTTGACCTCTAGTCTATATTTGTCGACGCATATTTTTTTCCATATTAGAAAAATCATACCACAGCATCATGAGAAAGGTTTAAGGATAAGCTTGGATAGAGTTGGAAATTTATGTTACTATGAAATCAACGCATCCAATGGCAATGGACATGATATTACGTTCTGGATACGTTCCTACTGGCATCTAAGACTATCCAATCGCTATCGATTTCTTATTGAGATGGCTAGGCAGTAACGAAAGTATTTCTATTCGATACCAGGACAATGCCGCTCAACTGAATATGTTCAACATTTCTTAAAAAGTAAAATGGCAATATCTTTTCTACCAACTTGCCGATTTTAAGTAAATAAATTCGTTTGTATAGAATAATCAATTGTCAATGACACAAGACCGTTTGCGGTTTCTAACACGTGTCCCAAAGTTTTCGAAATTTTTTTTTTTAACATATACCCTCTCATTATGTTGTTAATTTATTTATAAACTCCTATGATACAAGAAAACAAGGTAGCGACATTAGTTTACAGTTATGTGCACAACGCTATCATATGCTGTTTATTTATGTTTATTCAATTCATAATGTGATAATGTGCATATTTAACTGCCTAAAATTTTAAATTTATATGAAACATAGAATAGTTTCTGTTGTGTTCATTACTTTTTTATTTTTTTGATTTTTCTGTGTGTTTTGCATTGGGTGTTTTAATTTTATTTTAATAATTTTATTTTCAATAATAATTCACACCGACACAACACAGCTGATCATAGCGCAAACATTTGACTTCATAACACTAATTTTCACGTTATGTTCAAAACTAAATGCCTACCTGTGCCTACTTGGCTTCAAAGTTCTATTTTAAAATTTACCTGTAATTTTCGGTAAGTATAGACTGGCTCATTGGTCAGTGCACCAAGCTGACATCCTTGGGTCGCGTGTTCAATTCCCGCTTAAGTCTGGTCCTCCACTTTCCTAATTTCCTCCAATCCTTCCTAGCTCTCCCCCTGAGCTGAAGGCCTTCGTCTCTATATGTCATATTAATGACTAAATTATAATTTACAATTATAATCTTAGTTCCATATACATACTTATAATTTTAATTTTTACAAGTATAATAACAAAAAATCGAAATAAATGATAAAAACAAAACCAAAAATAATATTTTATTATATAAAACGGAAAACAGGAAGTTATGAAATATATTTTCTGTTTTAAGTGTCTTTTTTATTAAATTATTAAACAGCTGATAATGGCGCAAAACATTTGTAAATTGTGAGTTTTGAAGTCACAATAAGCGAAATGTTTTATTTGTATCTATGTAAAACCAAAACAAAAAAACTACTTTTCAATATGTAAAAACTAGTGAATTGTAATACATACCACAGCCCTCCTATATTTTTATATATTTATTGCAAAATCCTACGATAAACAAGCAAGAGGAAGAACTTTAAAGCTAAAAGTCAAGATGTATCCTTAAAAGCTGTAAATTACATAGCGGAGAGAGCTGTTAAGCTAATGTAAGACTTCCGCGGTTTGATAACCGCCGATAAAGAGCAGAAACAATATCTTCTGCGTTGAGTGTAGAAGCACAGAGATCGCTATCCTGATTTCAAAACAAGCACTTTAAAAAGGAAATATATTTCACAACTTTGTGTTTTCCTTTTGATTTAAAAATATTTTTTGTTTTGTTTCTAACATTTATTTCCCTAAGTAAGTCGCTTTTTTGTTATTACACTCTATACCTACCGATATTTACAAGTAAATTACAAAACAGAAATTTGAAGGCAAGTTTGCACGGATTCTAATGATTAGTTTCATAAGAATTGTCATGTTGATTGGCAAGATATTACAATTTTACTTTCAAGATGTATTGAACCTAGTTGAGCGGCAATGTACCAGAGAACTGCAGTTCTGGACAGTTTTAGAACATTCTTGCTTGCCAGTTGTGGCCTTACAACTAGAAATGCCTCTCGTAATATGTAAGCTACAAATGAGGGATTCGCTGAATAACTCCGACGTTCTACGATGTATTTTCAATAAAGATTGCAAAAGCTCAACATCTTATCAAAAATATTTTTAGGCTTAGATACTACACTGCGTGTCCAATAGGAAACCAGGGGCAACGCTGGAAGAAATGTATACATAACCTAACTTGCTTAAAATGTACAAGTCTTGACTTGCTAATTCGAAAAGATTGAGATTTTAAATATATGTCTACTCATATTCAAAGAAATTTGATATTGAAATATAACCATAGACACCTAACTTTCGTCGATTCCACGAGTACGCAAAAGAAAATTTGGTGTATCTTTTCGGTGCAAGAGTAACAGTTACTATGCGTGTATTAAATGCATTACGTACAATTACCAATTACACTATATCTAAATAAGTATATATTAGAGGTGTGCAATTATTACAAAAAATGAACTTTTTAATTATGTACTTTGATATGCGTACTTCATTTACTCACTTATTTAAAATGATTAAAAGTACTCATCGCATTTCGCGTCTGCAGTATAAATAGTAATAATATAAATTTTTTTATGTACGTCGCATCTACTTCTTTTGAAGCAATACTCATTGCATCAGGCGTCGCGTGGACGGCATCAGTTGTTGCCGTCTGTCTGATCTTTCGCATATTTTTATTATCAGCGAGTACCGAGCGTTGTATGTGTTTTTTTCAACAACCGTTTAAAGAAAAATCCTCTTTCTCATCGCTCATTGCTTATACCTTTTTGTGCTGCTCTCCGAAAACACACGCCCACACTCTCTTTGTTGCACTCTTTACTCACACCACAACGCTCAGGCCACGCTCGATAGAGAGATACTCAATGTTTCGCTTTCCATCTATAACTTCAGTAAAATACACGCAAACAAACAAGAATGATCTCTAAACATCTATAATGATCATTTAGTAATCAAACGGTATTTTGTACATTCTCTCTCTTTTTAGAATACCTAAGCGTCAAAAGGTAAGGGATTAGCGACTCAAATAGTTTGCTACGACATGTATGTACTCTTTGGAAACGATTAGGTGTGTATTGCAAAAGTATATACATTTTTACTTATGGTACATAAATAAAATGTGCAATACATTTCGAAAGAGTAAGATTACTATTAGTAAGCATTTGCAATTAGTACATCAAAAAATGTACATTTCTTCTCGAGTACGAATTTTACTATGTACGATGAACAATATGTAGTACATATAGTAGTACGCAGCACGGTTATAATCATTGCACACCTATGATGCAAACCATATTCGAGTCCTTCACGAAAACACCACATCGTTAACGACGAGTATGCCAAAGAATTATCGTTCCCTGCGATATATAACGGTACTGGCAGACAGTTTAATTTGGATGTGCGTGTTACCCCGTGTTACGTTCATGATCACAACAAGTTAGATACGAAGAAGCGATCACCTCGGTGTCACAACCGATCATGTTTTGTACATGTCTATGAAAATTATGTGGCTACGTTTCATCCAAGGAATATACAATACAATATATTCCGATCCGTACGACAAACTGCTTATATCACTCGCAAAAAGCTGAAATATCAAACGTTCATCGATGAGTATGTAAATAAGAAACTTGCATTTCTTCAAACTTTCCCAAATTCTGTGGGGAGGTGAAATAACACGCCGCTTCAATACACCCTACTGTCCGGTAAGCGAGACACGAGTGCTACTACCGATATGACAGTCGGTGCAACGGTTTCCAACTTAAGGCAGCTAAACTGCGGAAACTACTAGAGGAAAAACATTATGACACATTTAGCAAATTCTATAATATATTGACAAAAATATAATGAAAGCACAGTACTTGGATACAATCCGATTTACGTTACGTCGGCCAACGCTGATATTTAAGCGCGTCTTCACAGAGATTTATCACTTTCAATCAATGGATTGCACAAAAACTGGGCTGTAATAGCGACTTGCAATTCATTTTTGAAGAGTATAGCTGTGCGGCTTATATTGTTGAGTACATTAATAAGTCAAATCGGGGCATTAGTAATCTACATTATGAGCAGATAATTACACGATGAACACCCAGGAAAAGAAAAGGTAGCGTTGACGTTGCTTACATTCCTACTGTTTGTCCACACGAGATACAAAAGGTTTGCAAGCCTAATGTCGTGATGGACAGAAAACATTTTTAGGCAATTTACATTGAGCAGAACACGCTGAGTTCTGGTTCAGTGTTTAAATTGTCGTTTTGTGTTCTGAACAGCTATTTTTTGTTTTGGTTATACTCGTACATATAAATAGAACGTTGTGAGAAATTAAAATGGAAATTGTGTGAAAAATACATGATTGAGAACAATTTGCATTGTATGCAAATAATTCTTGCAGCTTCCTTTTTCATTCCTGCTACGTATTTTATTAAAAATTTAAAAAAAAATACAATTTAAAATTGTAGCTGTTTAATGTCGAGAATGACCAAAAAAGACGGACTGTGTTCTGGCTAAGTTCTCAATACTACAACAACAGCAAATTTCGTTTTATTTTCCTGTTGTTGTTGTCATTCTGTATTAGACGAAAACAACAGCGTCATCAAAACAATGATTCAGCGTTACGAGGACAGACCCGCGGAGTTGGAATCAATATGCTTGGCTGCCTCTGTCGCTTGGTATACAGCTATCGGTAGCAAAAATAGAAAAAGTCAAGGTGACGTCGATAATGAAGAGTGCAGTGAAGACGACGAGCATGACACAGAGGACGTTAATACACATTCAGTCGCATATCAAGAAAGAAATCGTTGTTTAGTTATACGCTACAGATAGTACGAGACTGATGATATTGTGAACTAAAAACGAGAAATGGTTACGTTATATCTACCATTTCCCTGCGAAGTAATCGACATAATTGACCGTAATGAATTTATGGAGACTTACGATGCCAGAGAGGCCGAGATCATGGAGAAACAGAAACAATGCAAATCGAACATGATATTACGATTGACATTGATATTGAGGATGGTATAGTGAACGGTGCGATTGGTGTGTTGAAATATATAGAGCTGCTCTATGAAAGCTAGAACTTTGTAGAGTTAGAGGTACAGAACGAAACGATAACATCTGTGGCTAAACACAAAAAGCGACTCAGACTATGGATTGAATTCCTGCTCGAGATGATGTGCCAGCGATGTCTACTCAAAGCTAATCCATATGTAACATGCAACGTGAGGATCTCGATACTGAATACCGATAACAACGCGCAGTGTCAACATACTGCTCAGTAAGACGATCAAATGTCGCCGAATATTGTTTCCCATGGTACCAGCGTGTGCGATCACAATACACAAATCTCAAGTGGACAGTTTCGATCGACTCGTATATCAGTATGACAAATCACATTCTTATTATGAATGCTTAAAACAACTTTAAATTTTATCATGGATTTTGTCAAACGTCTCCTACAATTAGAGAGACACGGGATGAGTACCAGCGACGGGCTCAATATCCGCTGCCAACACTAGTTGCACTAGTAAAAAAGTTTTTGAAGTGAAACTTCTTTAGCGAGGTGTAAGTCCAAAAAAGCGTTTCGGAAATTGAGCCGCTAGTGCGTCTGTAGCGTAGAGAATAAGTGTTTGTGCATGAGTAAAGAGAGAGAGAGATGCTTTACTTTACTCTCTTGGTTGTGTTGTTGATGCGTTGTTGCTGTTGTTGTTGCCTCTGTTTAGTTTTGTGCACAATATAAAAACAACAAGAAAAGGTTGGTGAAGCTACACACCTTGCTGCTGTTTGATTTTGAGCACAGTATAACACCAACAAACAAAGACTATGACAATTTGGCCTGTTACGCTCCCGAAAATTGCTCACTCTCAATTTTGACTTCACAAGATTCAACAAATACCTGGAAACAGAATTGCTTCAATATGTATGAAAAACGACCAAATGAGTTATAAAATGTTTCCTTTACTTATTATAATGTCAAACAAGACGGATCTGTAACAAAAAGAAGTTCATCAAAGATCATTCGGTACAGAAATTATGATATTTCTAGAAATTTGACAAACTATAAACGGAAAATGGTATCTCTACATATACATATTTAGAAATGAAGAACAGGATATGTTGGCTGAAATGTCTTTTCTAAAAATCTTTGACGATAATGAACAGTTCATTTTGGAAGCAAGAAAAGAATTCGAATCAAATTTAGATATTGACAAAACTATTGAGATTTGGCGTCAATTATGTCGTGATCGTGACGACGATGATGATAATATTGTTCATAATGAAGCTCTAGTTGCTTAGGATCCTAATCCGTTTCAACAACTATACAACGATCCTAATTCTGATCTTTGCCTTTTTCTGCTAGACAAACTTGGTCCTATCGCTAAAAGGAAAGAAAATTTAATGGACAGTGCAGAATTATTATATTTAATGAGAATGACTAATAATAAACAAAAAAGTCTGTTGTTACATACAATTTCTCATCTCTTGTCTCCTTTGGTCTATTGAATTTAATGACAATTATATAATACCACAAACTCTTTTTATATTTCTTGTGCATCCACTCTACAAATATTGCTCTTGCATTTGGTCACCTCAATATATAAATAATCAAAATCGAATTGAATCTGTACAGAAACAATTCCTTCTGTTTGCCTTCGTGGCCTGAACTGGAATCCTAATTCCCATTTGAAATCTTACTCTGATAGGGTCCTTCTTATCTGTCTTCCATCTTTGGTGCATCGTAGAATAGATCTTGGTCTTAACTTTCTTTTTGGGATTTTCGTTCTTCAGGGAAATTGATTCTCCTGAGCTATTAAATCAGTTAAACTTTCGTGTCCCTGTCGTCCCACCAGAAATTTTGTCTCTTTAGCATTGAAAAGATACCCTACACGATCCTTTCCGAGTTTTATGCACGTCATATATTAAATTCTATCACGTTCTCTCGCCTGAGATATCGCCTCGTCGATTAATACCATCGACCTTCGCTGATTTGGATCATCTATAGCGTTTGCATTATTGTAGTTTATATGTCTCTGACCAGACTTGGCTGTGAGTAGGGGAAAAACTCGCAATGTGTTGCAAATAAATTTCCCCCATCGGGTCAGAGGCTGGTATTTTATATTGTATTATTCTTATTTAATACTAATAGTCCCGGCGCGAGTTGCCGCGCCCCTGAAAGATCGGCTTTGTACGGGAATGATAGAAAGAATATTAATTTTGTTGTGGCTAATTATCTGAGATGTTTGACAAAAACTACTTAATTGATTTGAAAATATATCTTATATGCAAAATTTTATCCACCATTTCCGAACTTTCCGGTAGATTTTATTTCATACAAACATTCAGGTGATAATTAAGAACACAACAAAATAATTATCAGCCACATCGATCAAGGCGTACTCAAGCGATGAGCCGAGAAACATCAGTCAAATATATATATTACTAGCTGGCCCGGCTTGCCTTGCTACGCCCTCGCTGAAAAAATGCCAAAGTGAGGCGACACTTCATGTCAATGACTTCACGTCAATAAATGACGGTTAAATTATTTGTTTATTGTTCATACAAAAATACAAAATTCGCGAATAAAAAACGGGAAGTAGGGATAAGAGAGTGAAAAACACTTTACAACCTATTCTCATGCCCACCAAATATGTAAAAATATATTCATTAAAATCGGTCGAGCCGTTTCGGAGGAGCACGAATACTAACACTGTGACATGCGATTTTTATATATTAGAGAAGAAAGAAGATATATAGATAGATATACATTTATAGATTACATTTATTTTGTTCTATTTTTGTTTGTTTCTCTTTTTTTTATTAATTTATTTTAGATTAAGTTCATTTCATTTTGCAGAGTTTTCAAAGAGGACGAAGTGACGATGAATAGCCGAACTAGCAGAAAGTAATGAGTCTGCTGCTTCTGCATTATATATTGCTAACTTAGAGCCAAATCCAATGTTTTCACAAACAAATGTTAATGAAGTTTTATCACTTATAATGGAAACTAATCTAACAAAACATAATAATTGCTAATTCGGAAGTTCATAAACTGTAAAATTTCTTATGATCTATTATCCAGCTATGACATTATTTTGAAAGCCAAACAAAATACTTACCCAGATAAAATTACTGTGAGCGAATCACACGCTGCAGTCGAACTGCAAAGTTTGCTATATCACACAGCTTCGCGTATATTACAGCTGCAGAATAGTTTTATCAATGATATTACAGATGATTCTGTAAACAATCTTAATTTAATTGGGAAATGAGGATTCGACGGTAGCACAGGACATAGCGAATATAAGCAGAAAATTTCAAATAATAATTTGGAAGACAATAGTTTATTTGTAACATCAACTTATAACTAAATAATTATGAGACTCATAATGTTAAAATAATTTGGAAAAATCCTCGTCCATCATCGACCCGCTACTGTAGACCAATTAGATTTCAAAATAATAAAAAAACCACCCAACTGTCTATTGATGAAGAAAGGTACTTTAAAAACAAAATCAACATGTTAGAGCGCACAGAATTCATTACACCTAATAGAAAAATACACATTGATCATAGTTGACAACTTACTATGGTTGATGGCAAAATATGTAATGCTTTAAGCAAAACATCCCCTGCAAAATGTTATGCGGAGCGAAATCGACTGATATGAACAATGTGGAAAAATGTTTACAAAAAGCTGTCCACGAAGGTCGCTATGATTTTGAATTGTCACCCTTACACTCGTACATACGATTTTTTGAATATTTTCTGCATGTCTCATAGACTAGACTAAAAAATGTGGCAAATTAGATCCGCAGAAGGAAAAGTACAACTTTTGGCAAGAAAACAAAAAATTCAATCGGACTTTCGGAGAGAAATGGGATTAATTGTAGACCAACCGAAAGCTGGAGGTAGTGGGAAGTCAAAGTATGGAAACACTGCAAGGAAATTTTTTAATAACACGGATTTGACTGCTGAAATTACCGGACTTGATAAGGATTCAATTGCCAGATGTGCAGCATTACTCAAAGCTATGTCTTCAGGGTATAAATTAAATGTTGAGAAATTCAGGAAATATGCGCTAGATACTGCTAAGGGACTGATGGAGTTGTATCCATGGACTATCTTCCACCTTCTATACATAAAATTTTGATACATGCTCCTGACTGACACGCGCTAGTATTAAAGTTTAGACTCCAG